>CM065458.1:18451358-18772498 GCA_032872475.1 Leptopilina myrica (nomen nudum) | reverse complement strand
AATATTAATATCAGTCATAAATAATAAAATAATTTAAAGAAGAGAAAAAAATAGAAAAAGAAGATACACAAAACACCAAAAAGAATAAACTGTTTCTTCGTTCGCAAATTTTCTGATTAATATCCGAATTGAATTCGACACGCTTGACAAACGAGTACGCAGGCGCAAAAGATCATCGGCGCGAATCGCAGTGTAGATACTGATCACTGCGCGCCGTCAACTCTCAGTATTCATTCATTCAAAATAAGAAAAAAAAACACTCCCAGAGATTACAATGATTCCCTCAAAACCGTCTCCAAAAAATAAATACATTAAAAGAAAGAAAAATAAATTAAACTCGTCAATTACAAATTCGGTTATCGAAATTATCGTCTGCAATAATACAGAGATTGGACGCGTAAATTTGAATGAGTTTTTTTTCTCTTGATATGCGCATATATACACACATTTGAGAATAATGTCGCGTTTGTTAAGTCGCACCCAGCCAGCCAGCCAGGCAGCCAGGCAGCGAGAGAGAGAGAGAGACTCAACCATAACATATATTATAGGAGTCGGGAACCAATAAGAATTTAATGTCACGTCATCAGCGACCAATCGAATTGCTCCTCAGTGACGACAGATTCTAAAAATAACACGTATATATCTAGGCCGGTTGTAGCCGCGAATTATGCACAGTCGTGCGCCGGCAGCCGACCACGAAGGATTTTTTTCTCTTGAAAAAAAAATATTTACATACTATTCTCTCAAATGTATTCGAGTGTTCAATTTTATTTACTTTCTTTACAATTAAAAGGTAGGCGCCAATAAATTACCTACAATATTTTCAGCATGTTTTTGCTATTCAAAATATAATCTATTTTTTCGATTCAAAATTCTTTTTTTTTTGCTGCATAAATGAAAAAAGAAAGGAAAACAAAATAAATTTGTGTGTTAAACCCACGGAATTTTATAATGGCAAAATTTTGAAAGTGAAATAGTTTTTGATTTTTTTCAATCGTCGAAAGGTGAATTAAAAACAAAAAATTTTTTTTTTGGTGTTACAAGTGCGCGTAATGTAAAGCCACCTGAGTACACACGTTTCAACTTAAAACATCACGTGGTAAAGCACATGGAGTCTTGTCTAAATATTATGTTTATTGACACTTAATGTATTTTTTTTCTATTTTCTACTCATTGTTTTATATGATTTCTTGAAGCTGAATTTGCTCATTTTTAATCTTTTTCACTAACTTTATAATATAATTAGCAGAAATATTTATTCCGTTTTTCGAATTTCTTATATGATTAACTTTTTGTTATGTACATAAATATTAACATTTAGAGTAATTAATAATTTTATTTTCTACTCACACTTAATGTCCCACCTTGCTAGTTGTGATTGAAATTTTTTTCTTCATCAGTTTCTGAAAAAATAAAAAATTATATTTCAATTGAATACACTGAAAGAAAATGTATATATTAAATTTTGTACAAGTAGTTTACAATTTGGGGAAAAAGTGCAACAAACCGTAATTTTGACATAAAAAATACTAAACTTTAAAAAAAATTTATGGAATTATATAATAATAATTATAAAGAAACAAGTAGTAGAAAAATGTAATTAAATGTAAAAGAAGAAATATAAAAATGATAATAATAAAAAAAATAACAAATTTTATTCCACATTTCTTTTAATACTGACAATAAACTACATTAATAATATTAATAACAATAATAACAATAATATGTTTGTTAATTTAATTGTTAATTCATTTAAATAATTTTACGGCATACTGTCTCATTATTGTTTATAATTTATTATTTATTTTTTCATAATGAATAAAAAAATATAAAAAATTCATTTGTTGTCCTTACACTGAGAAAACGATTTATTTGATTCAAATATATTTTGTTTAACTTCAAATCAAACTTAAAATATCTTTGCTATACAGTCAAAAATATTTAAGTTTAACTGAAACATATTTTTTGGTTCGTTAAAAAAATTATATATTTAATTTAAGCATAAGTTGTGGTTGAATTAAAAATATTTATAATCAATTTTTAAGTTTGAGTTAAACATAAAACTTTTAAACACATTTTTTGTTTAAATCAAAACAAAATATGTTTAAATTACATATAATTATTTAAACAAATAATACATTTGAATCAAAGCAGTAGATATTTTTTATATATTTATTGATTAAGCTTACAAACTAATTTCAATTAAACAAAATCACTTAAAATTATTTTTTAATTTCTTTTATTTATATTATTGTTATTATTATATTAGTGTCATTATTATTGGAATAGTATTATAACTATTTTAATTTTATTATTATTACTATTATTAATATTGTTTTTCTTATTACAATTTTTATAACTTTTTTAAATTATATTACTATCATCATTTCCAAATTATTTTATAGCAAAAATAATTAAAAATGTTTTTTTATTTGACAGTACCATTATATAATGAATAAATTCATTAATAATATATTTAAATACTTTCTTAATATATAATCACAAATATTATGAATTTATTATAAATATTTTACACCTGACTTGGAATTTTGCAAAAAATTATTTATCGAATTTCATTTAAAAGTTTGTTTCTATATAGCGGAACTACTTCGAATCTTATCTGTAGAATTTTTTCAAATAACACGTTTTTCTTTTTTCAGCAATTCATTATTATTATTATTTTTATGATATATTTTGTTAAATATAACTTTAGACTAGAAGTTTTAATATAATTATTGAATTTTAATTGTAATAGAATTGAGGGAAAATTTGTTTGTTTATTCACTTCTAAAATAGAGACAATATTGAAATAATATAAACTAAAATAAAATTGTAATAAAATAAAAAAATTAGCAAAAGTCATAATTCTTTTATTAAAAACTTACTTGCAAAGTTTAGCGAATATTGTGTAAAAATTTAAATGTTACACTTCATTAAATGTTTATCGTCATATTTTCTTTAAAATTCAGCTTAAAACTTTCCTGAACATTTAAATTAAATTTTACGGTTTCTCACTATAAAAACTTAGGCAAAATTTTTTCTTCAATTTTCAGGAATGTTTCACGCTAAACATTTATTGAAGTGGGACATTTAAATGTTTACAAAATTTTCACTAAACTTTGCAAGTAAATCTTTAATAATTTTTTAGGAATATTTCGGTGCTGTGTAGACTATAATTAGACAATACGGAAATTAAATAATTCTAAATTGGAAAAAAAAATTTTTATCATAATATAAAAAGGAGTTTTGAGAAATAAACCAATAAGAATACATTCCACATGATATTTAATATTAGATTGACTCTTTAAAAGAATGAGAAAATCTTAATAATTACGAATTCCATTTTGTGATGTGAGAAACATTCTCAATTTACTAATGATATATGTTTTCTTGGAGAATTATGATATACTTGACGTATTTTAATTTGAAAGGGACAGTAAATTATTAGTAAGGGAAGTTACTTTGCATATGGCCTATAATAAATATGAATTTATGCCTCCCATAAATTAAAATTCATATGACACATAGTCTCTTTTGTACTATTTAGCGTGTTAAATATAATTTTCATTACATGGTATCAGTGCAAGTAGTTCGATACAATTTTATTCTATTTTTTTTAAACATTAAATTATTCTTGAAATAATATTTTTTATAGTTAATTGGTTGCACAGAAACAAACCTATAACTGGAACAGCGATTACTTTCGCTGAAATAGCGAAAGTATTCGTTGCAAGAACTAATTTTATATAGTTAAAAAAATAAATTAAAATTAATTTAACTGAATTCTATAGTTGTTCCAGGTGAAGATATTTTTTTCGTGTGTTTTTTGGGTTATATAGAAAATGGTGGTATTTTATAATTTTTATGGTAGTGCTGCTTCAAAAGTTCATCTTTTAGAAACAGTTAACTCCTAAAATACTTCTAAAGTGTAATAAAAAATATTATAAAACACTACTTGCGAACTATACTACCATAATTATAGAAAACTATTATCAAAATTCTACTTTAAATTTGAATTAATTAAAAATAACTAATTTGATAGTAAAAAGTCAGTCACTGATTTCGATGACAGTATTATTTTACTGATCTATTAATTAATAATAATTAATTATTGGATAAATTAATTGTTTGTGTTATGTGAAAATGACTAAAATTCCTCTTTTCAAATTTTAATAAGTAAAAAATACAAATGTTTTCTAATTCATATTAGTGACTGACTTACTGCTATTTAAATATTAAATTTCACTGGCAAATAGTCTTTGACTAGAAAAGAAAATTTCTGACAATACAACAGTAAAAAGTAATTTTTTAGTAAAATATATATCTATTTTTGTATAGTAATTTATTTTCTGAAGCTTTTTAAAATCAGTTTCTAATTTCTTCAAACTTTGCATCGACAATTTTGTTAGATTTCTGCTTTTGTTTTAAAATTTAAAAAATTTTTTCTACATACCAATCAGAGAAAATTAGACTATGATTCAAATTAAAAGTGCCAGAAAATTAAAAAAAAAATTAATGTATACTAAACCGGAGAATTTTTCACCAAAATTAAAAAAGTTTTATTTTTTTAATTTGTTTTTAAAAAATTACTTTTCATTTCAATTTTTATAGATATTTATACTGTCATCTAAATTTGAATTAGTTAAAAATAATTAATTTAATAGTAAAAAAATCAGTCACCAATTCAAACGTACTATGTAAATAAATTTAAAAAAATTATGGAATTAATAGAAATATTTTTAAATTACACTGTAAATATGTAATTAAATTTGTTAAAGAATTTCATTAGAAACTTTTTAACAAATAGAATTTTTAAAGTATTTTAATTTTATAACTGATTAATAATTGAATTTTATAAAAAGTCATATTCTTATGTATTCATATTTCTAACGGCGAAGATTAAGAATTAAAATTTTTATTAGTTAATCTAAAAAAATATACATAGTAAAAATTATTTAATAAAATTGAACTTTCACAATTTTTTTTTTAATCTGAAAAATAAGATTGTTGTAATTTTTCAATACTATTGTATCAAGTTAATTGAATTTTTATAAGGAAATAATTGAAAATTTTTTAAATAACTGAAATTTCTTTACATTTTTTGAAAAATAATTAAATTATTTTAAAGGATTTTATTTAAATTTTTTGAAAATAATCAAGAGAAGTTGGTAACCGTTATTATAATTTTATTTTTTAAATTTAAAGTCCCTCTTACAGTTTTAAATTAATTTTTTTGCCTTTAAAAATGATATTATTCTATTATTATTCAATGCATAATTATAATTCATGAAATTCCCTTAAACTTTTATAATTTCAAATTTCTGAATATTCATATAAATTATATTTATTTATTTCTTGAGCAAATTAAATGTTTATTACTTATTAAATAAATAATTAATTATCACTGCTTTATTATTTCTAAAAATTTTAATAAAATTCATCACAAGAATTAAATTATTTTAATAAATACTAGAATTGTTTGGAAGAATTGAATTATTTTTATAAAAAGTAAAATTCTTTGCAGATATTCAATTATTATTCATATAATTTTTATAAAACTGAAAAATCAAATTTTTGATTTGATAAACAAGTTTATTTTCAAAAAATCGAAAAAATGCTTTGTTTAATTAACTTATTTTCCTAATTATCAATTAAAATTATTAAAGAAAATATTATTTTCAAAAAATTTAAAGATTTATTAATGTTCGAAATCAAGCTGAAATTGAAATTTGATGAGAGAAAAACCGGGAAAAAATTAGGACATAACTGGTAATTTTGTTATACAAAAGTAGTGGACACCCTGAAAGGAGACCACGTTGAAGTCCACAACGTTTATCAACGAAAAAAATTGTTAAACTAGCAAATTAATAATATTCAATTGAAAATAATATTGGAATAGGTTAAACAAATGTTTTTCGTTGATCAACGTTGTAAACTTTAACTTCGTGAAAGGAGAAAAGAAGGAATTAAGTAAAAAAGAGGACTAATAATAATTTTATTTTATAGTTTGAGTTTTAGTTACTTTCACTGATAGTTTCAGTTTCAGTTTCGTGGTGGTCATTTTTCTCACTAATAATAATAACCCTTCGTGATTAATATAGTGCAACAATTCATATATTGTACTTTCATGTTAACAAATTTATGCTAATAAATATTCTCAGAATTTCTAAGCATTTGTATATAATCCCTTTGGTTGTTGTTGTTATCTATATCTGGTATAGTCAACGACCAAATAAATTAGTTTAATTATAATAATACCTGCAATTATGTTGTTTTACTACCCTGAAATAATTCTACAGTTCAGTTAAATACCACATTTAAGATTTACAACCGTTGCTACTTTTAATTATATACACAGACAATTCCCATCTCATTTTTCTCCCCCTTTTATTAAAAGAAAATTAATTAACGTACTATAAGTAAATTAAAGTAAATTAAAATTTCAAGTCCTCAAGTGGTCTCATGCTTTTAAATTTAATTATTCCTGTAATTACTGTTTCGGCACTAGCACAGTAGTAGCATAGACACGCACTGCTTCCAGACATTTTCGAGTGTTGTACGTTCTGTACATATGATTATTGTTCTGTAGACACAACTCATCAGACAGAGTCATCAATCAAATGTCTTTCTTCTTTTTTTTGTTTTTATAGCAGATACACAAAAAAAATGCCAGGTAGTTTTAGAAAAGCGTGTGTGCGTATACTTTTATTCGCGGTGTCCTTCGGATTCATTTATTTCCAAGCTTCGTAAATCACAACTCGATGTTCTTTTTTTTCCTTTACTATTATTATATAGCCTCTATTCGGCAAACGAAAATAACTTTTGTAAATATATAATATCTTTCGTTTCGCACGTCAAGTTATCGCTCGCTCTTCCGATGGGGTTTATTCTTAATTTTTTTTGGTTCGTTATCTTTTTTTGGCATTTTGTATATATAGTCTAATGTTTATTGTAGGTGGAACAAAAAGAGTGTTCTATTAATAGTTGTTAATTATTAATAGCTGTTAATTGTTTCTACTCGTCTTTTAGTTTTCGCAAAAACATTGCAGTAATTTAATTTTGTTTTCGAGAGAACTATGCAGCTACGGAAACTTTGTTTACTCCGTTGATTACAATTACTGTTGATTAACACTATTATAACAATAATTAGTTGAAACTACCATCTACTGTAAATACTATCTACAACTATTTTAATACATTTTTTGTCTCAATTTGATAGAATTAGAAAAACTATATCAAATGATTTAAAAACTGATGAAAAAAAGGCAAAAAGGTAGTGACAGTTTGTGATCCCTTCAGTCACTAAAAATATTGCCTGTACCATTTTACAAAAATGGCTTCTCTGTTTCATTATTCTTCTATATCCAGTAAAAAACTTCTTTCTTAGATTTATTCTCAGAAAATCGAATCCAAAAAAAGGATAATGTAACAAGCATCAGAAAAAATAACTAATCGACACGGTAGTTTACGGTAGTTAAAATCGAATAACACCAGTAGCATGAAATTAATGATTACACACTACATACAGGAATAATTCAAGAAAAAAAAATTGCGGGAAAATTTATAATATTCTGAAAAGGATTATAATACACTAATGATATATTACATATAGAGGAAATAAAAAGAAGCAAAAGTGATTCATTTGCAAGATAATTGTGTTAAAATGTATAGAGAAAATTAGAGGTGTATTTCTTTTTTTTTCTCCCTCAGACATATACACGAAAGGAAACTTGAAACTCTGCTTAAAGAGATGTCAATATATATGGAGAAGTCAACGTGCTAAAGAAATTATCCATTCGCAAGCATTTCATATACTTAACCATTAGTTTGTTGACTTAAAGGAGCACACATTTGCGATGCTTGCAAATCGGACTTCGGAGAATTTAAATTAGTAGTCGTAACTATAAATTTCTTACACTCTAGATCAAGAGTTTACAAGCACTTCAAATTAGGTCTTTCAATTCAAGAAGAAGAAGAAGAAGAAGAAAAAAGAAATAGATAAGTTTCAAGAGGAAATATATGTATATTAATATATTAACTTTGAAGTTTAAAACAATTATATAGCGCAACATAGTAAATTAAATACTCTTCTAAATATTCTTAATTTATTAACTATTTATGAACATATAATGTCAATAAAGATGCATATAGTTAGTAAAAATTTTAATAAAAAATGAAAAAGTTGACGATCACAGGCAATTTTGATATTGAAAGGTTATCATGTAATTATTGTACTCGCGCAGATATTGACAAATTCTTCTTGACTTTGTATCATTTCGAATAATAATCATATAAAAATAAGTTAATGTGAAACGGACGTTATTAATCTTTGATCTCGGCGGTATTTTTTCGAACAAAAAAAAAGAAGAAAGAAATTCTATAAAAGATTGTATTTTCTCAGGAATATGCAACATTACAATAAGCATTATTACTTTTCAGAAACTTTTTCAGATAAAGCAGTAATTTTTTTTTCTTTTTTGAAGATAATGCTCTGAGAGCTTGTGTCCCATCATACCATTAATATAATTATACTATCAACGGTAATTACAATTAAAATGAATAATAATAATAATAATAATAATAATAATAATAATAATAATAATAATAATATTAATAACAATAATAATAATAATGATACTTTAAATACTATCATAATTAGACAGTAGTCCTGTTGATCTTTGAACATTTTTTCTCTTATTTAATCTTAAAAGAGTTTTACAATGCAAAAAAAGAATTAAAGCAACAATTTTTAATTGTGATTTTCGAAAAAAGCAGAATTAAACGAATCACTCTGAAACTAGAATTTTGGATTTGCTAACGAAATTCGAAGTCGGTTGTTTCCGAAATTCCAGTTGGCAAAAATTTTCCCTATTTCCAGGGTAAATTTTATTATTTTCGATTAAGTAAACTTAGTAAACTAACATTTACTTAATCAGAAACAATAAACTTTGCTTTGAGCGTATAGTAAAATTTACGCCAAAAATAGTCAAAGTTAACAGAAATTACAGATTGTTTAGGACTCACTACTAAATTAAAAGTTACTTTATAGGAATTTATAAAAAAATTGAGATAACTTTTATCTTAAAAATCTACTATTAGAAAACAGGTGTTCTCGCTATAATCCAGCCTTAAAGTTTGTAGCATCGAAGCACGTTACGTAATACGTTATAATAATAAACGTAAAATATCCAAAATAATTCTTCGTTCAAGGTCCGCTTTCATTTCCGCCTTTGTTGTTTGAGCAGTTCCGGTTTTCATGCTTGAATCTCTTGCACGTTGCCTTGAGAGTTTAATCAATGAATGCTTATCGATTGAGCGAGCTCTTTTATTCAGATTCATTCAATACTTAACTGCAATTTTAATCTAACAATTATTTACTTTTATTATCATCATCATTATTATTGTTACAGTAGAACCTCGATTATCCGAGGTAATGTGGGGAAGAGGTACCTCGGATAATCGAAAACTCGGATAACACGGAACCAATGAAAATTTCAAAATTTTAAATTATTTTTCAAGTGTTTAAAGTGTTAGAATAATATTAAATGACAAAAATGGACGAAATTTTAAATTGAATGATCACAAACAGTGGTTTTGTAAAATTTACTTTCCAAATTTAGTCGCTCGATCCGTTTTATCCGAGTTATTCCGCATTATCTGAGCATGTTTAGTGCCTCGGATAATCCGGAATCTCGGATAATCGAGGCTCGGATAACCGAGGTTCTACTGTATTTGTTTTTGTTATCTCTATCAGTACATTTTTTCTAATATTATTATTGTTTTTATTTTTATTGTTACTGGTGATTTTTCCTTTTGTTACTATTACTATTATCATTATATTATATTATTAGTGTTTTAATATTATATTACTATAATTATTGTAATTGTTAGAAAAATCTTATTTATTTGAGTAACAAATAATAATAGAATAGAATTTATTTCCTAAATGCTGCATATAATTATGTTTCTCTAAAAAATTAATTTAAAACAATTTAATTAATTTTAAATTAATTTGATTTAGCAAAATTTAATGACCTTAAAGTTCTGAACGTTTAAATGAACGAATCTTTCTATTACTTTTTTTGATGTTTGAATTTTGGTAGAAAATATTAATTTACAAATTAAAAAATATATTATTTTCGTAATATTTGTGTTAAATTTTTTTAATTGTCATTTAAAGATAATAATATTGAAAAATATTGAAAAGAAAAAAATTTTCGTTCATTTGAACGTTCAAAACTTTAGAGACATAAAATTTACTAAAAAATAGAAGTTAGTAATACTAATCAAATTTACTAGTTTAAATTTAAAAAGTTATACATATTACATCAAGTAATGAATAAAAATAACAATTATAATTAATTTTGAATTATTTAATTAAATTATAATTATAACAGCAGTTTATAATTATTATCGATACTAAAATAAACTAATACAGTAATTTTTACCATACTTTCGCAGTAAAACCACTAAACTACATACATTTTACTTTCATTTCTGACTATTTTCAATATTTTTCAATTTTAATGTTTTAATATTTTTAAAATATTTTTAATATTTAATACTTTGGTTAGTTTATTTTTTGCATTCTAAATTTTATTTTATGCTTTGTAGAAATTGTAAAAAATGCACAAAATTTAATGTCACTCTAGTTTTAACTTTATAGTTAGTAAAAATTACTCTATTTTTATTTTCGTGTATTCTTAATACTATTTATTAAATATCGATTCAGAAAATAAATTAAAAACTTTCAAATAAAATTAAATAGCATTTATTATTATTTTTGAATACCTAATTCTAAATTTAAGAAAATATTTTTGAATGTAAAGAATATGTTCCTAAATTTTTAATATACTTTTTTTTTAAGATCATAATCAGAATTTAAAAGTTACATTGAATTAAATGAAATAAAATAATGCAAATTATTATTATTATAATAAAAATTTCTAATTAAGAAATAATTCTTTCTGGAAACTGACACTTGAAAAGTTAGCGCTTTGTATCCTTGAGCTGAAATATTGTCCCAGGAAATAACTCAATGAGTTTGCTTGTGAAATAGTAGTGAAAAAAACAACTTTAAAGACCCTTCTCGCATTCTAAGTTAATTTAATTATCTTTCATGTTAACAAAAAACTTTTAATTTTATCTTTTTTAATTAACTTTAACTAAATAGAATTTTTCACATGTGTCTACTCCCTATTTCTAACACGTTATTTTCTCAAAAAAAATCTCTTTCTATTTTCTTAAATCTCTTTTACTATACATTATTGACTTACATCATTAATAATTTATTAATAGACAATCATTTAAAAATAATTTTTAATGAAGAAAGATACGTAAGAAGCAAAAAATTTGAGGTAATGTTTTTAATTTTTTCAGTCTATTAAAATTAATTATTTGATAATTTATTATAATGTAGTTTAATTAATGTTTTTTTTTAATGAGAACTTTGTTTTGAAACAAATTTTTAACAATAATTGAAAGCCTAGAAATTTTTCATAAAGTCTTGTAACAGATTTATCTTGAAAGTATCAAACTGATGCCAAAAATATGGATCAATTTTTAATTTGATCCCTATTTTTTGGTATTAATTCGTTGCAACTAGATAACCTTAAGTTAACATTGAAATATTCCATGTAAAATAATAATTTTCAAAATTATTTAATCTTGAAAATTTTTAATATAGAAAAAATAATAAAAAAATCTGGAGGAAATATTTTCTAAATTCTCTAAAAATTATAATTATTTGATAATTAATGTATTTTATGAGGTCATTTAGATTGTGTAAACGCATTTGATCCCTTCATTGTTGAGACTGCAAACTCGTATGCTCAGGATTCTTTATTTTTTTGTGACCGTGACCTTTTTGACGTTTCATTCTTCGCCCCTGGCGCAATATACATTTACAAATATAACTATATTTACAATTTTTATCGGCAAAAAAAAATTGAAACTTTTTTAGATAAATTGAGAGAAAAGGAGAATTATTTTTAGAAGCATTTAATAATAGAATATAATAGAAGCAAAATAGTGAAACAAGTACAACAAAAATAAAAATAGTACAACTGTTTTCAAATAAACTACAAATAATAACGTTTACATTTTATGGCAAAATATCTTGAGCATGACATTTTCAGTGCACCTACTTTTTTTTCAAGTAGTAAAAAGTTGTGTATAACGAGACTTAAACGCACTGAAGGCGTCGTCAATTTCTATATGTTGTTCTACATTGAACAATTTAGTTCTAATTTACATTCGTTTTCTAACAATTTAAAACATTTTTCTTTTATTACAGTAATGTATGTTTTTTCTCCCCCTGTAAACATGGCTCATAATGTTTTTAATAATTATTAACAATATTTGCGCAAACAAGTTTTTTTTTTATTTATAGAAAAATATTTTGTAATTGGGAATAAAGGGTATATACTTGGCACTTATTTGAGAATATTTTCATCTATTTTTAAATTCAGTCTAGTGTGTGTGTGTGTGAAAATAATTATGTAAAAATTAAATTGGATTTGAATTTTCGTTTATTTTTACTAAATAATTTATTTAGTAAAAATGAAAAAAAATATACATCACTAATAATTGGTTACAGCATTGATGTTCAAAAATAAAATAAATTTTGTATAAATAAAATAAATTTTAAATAAATATAACAGAAAAGGGAAAAAAGACATTTAATTCATTATTTAATTTACCAAATTATTTAAACAGTAATTTTTACTACATTTGCACAGTAAAATAAAAAAAATGTATACTGTCTACAATTAATTTGCATATTTGCGAAGGAAATTTTCTACTATTTTCGTAGCAATTTCAATTTTCAATCAATCAACTTTTAATCTGTTAAATAAATTTTCGGTCCATTAAATGAAAAAGTTTTTTCCAATAAAAAATTTCATATACCCGCAAAATGGAAATAAATTAATTTTTATCATGTACTTAAAAAATAAAACCCATAATTATGAGAAATTTATGTGCATTTCTACGATGTCAACTTTACTATTTTTGGAGAAAATTTTACTTTATGTAAATATAGTAAATATATTTCCTATATACCCTTTGTAAATTTAAGTGAAGTTTACTTCAAATTCAACTAAAATTAATAAATTTTAGTAAAAGACTAAAAGTTAATAAAGTTTTGACAAAATTTTATTAAATATCTTTAGAAACATATTTAGAGCAAATTTTTATGTAAATATTTACTTCGGAAATAGTAAAAATAAAATAAAATAAATAAAAAATATTAAACAATAAAATAAAATGATTATAGTAATTCCAAACTTTTCTAATTTAATTTTAATTATAAAAATTCAAAAGAAATTTAAATTTATTTTTTGGGATCTTAATTGGATAATAATAATGAATTTTTTGTGACCAAAGGCCACAAAAAATATCAAATTATTATTATTAAAAAGAAATAAAAATTATTGATAATTTAATAATTTAATTTTAATTTACACACATTAATTTGCGATTAAATCGAAATTGTAATCGTTTAATAATTTTATCCATTAAAGATAATTTTTTTCGATTAAGTCAAAATTTTGTCTACGGAAAATAAAGTAAAATGACTTTTATGACTAAAAAGTTTTTTTTTAATATTCTGCGCATTTTTTTCAATGTCAAAAATTAAACTAAATGCCTAAATAAACTTTAGTTCATTCTAATTAACAATTAATTACTTTGGACTAAATATAATGCAAATTTTAGTCGAAGAAAATAGTAAAATTTAAATAAATGAATCTAGTAAAATTTATTCCCAAAATAGAAAAAGTTAACAGTCGGAAAAGTTCTGAGAAATTCCAATAACAATTTAAATTTTACCATACAAAAATAGTAAAAATTGCATTATTCGATTTTTATTTAAGTAGATTTTTGTTAAATTTAATAAAAGTTTATTACTACACACTTTTCCGCAACTTAATTTTTTTTTCGCGAAAAACATTTAAAAAATACTTTAAATATAATGGAAAAAACAATATTTTACGCAGTAATAATAAAAAAAAAATTGTACATAAATACACGCATATATTGCGTATATTATAAAAAGCTTAAAAATAATGACAGATGGTATTTGAAACTTGAGAAAGTGGTTTTTTTGAATGAACGAAAACACAAAAGTGCTTTTGAATTGTAAATAAAGACGGCGCGTATAATTGTGCTAGATTTAAAGTTCACAATATTGTAATCTCTACACACAAGTGTTGTCTCTTGGAGGCCACGGTCGTTTCTCTGGCGTAATTATAATGAGATTTCGTTATTTTTTTCCAATATTCTTTTTTCACTATATTGTTTTCATTTCTTTTCTGTTTTGTATTCTTATTTTTTCTTCTGCTCCCAAAAAAATGTATTTTTACACTGAATACAAAATTTATTTATTTATTGGAAATAAGTTGGGAGTTTATTTATTGCAAATAAAAGTAAGAAAATAAATAACAAATGAAAAGTCAAAATAAATAAATAAAAATATATTAAAAAATAAAATTGAAATAAATAAATAAAAAAAGTTAATGATAAATAAATTGAATCTATTTAATAATAATGGAAATATTTAACATGTGTTTGACAATAATATTGTAAGTACAATTATTACTTTCGATTACTATTATTAAAACGAAAATTATACATGTGCTACTAAAATATTCTATTGTCAATAAAAAAAGTCAAAAATACGAAAGAAATTTTCCCTATTTATCTTTTTCTCAAAATTTTTCGCGCTTGTTATAAAGACTGAATGGAATGTTTTTACCAGGATATACACATTTTCTGCCTCTTGCACTCGTAGAGTTAGTCACATTGTTAGAAAACTCAGACTGAATTTTAATGTACACGTATTGGAAACTTTTCTCTGCACAGGTAATTTAAAATTTCAACTAACTGTACATTAAATTTCAAGCACGTGGAATTTCCAATATAAAAGACAGAGCACTATGATCAAAAATTCGTTGCAGTTACAGTATTTTCTTTCTTTTCAACATTTTTTCTCAATACCTATATAGTAGAAGTATTCTATCTACTGCGCTAACAACAAAAGGTAATAAAAAGAACACAAGAAAAGAAAATCTGTTTTTTTCCAGACACAACACACTTTTTTAAATTCTCATTCCTTTTAATTTAGTTACGAAACTAAATGTTTTGTATTTCAAAAATCTTTTATGTCTAAGAAGGGAAATTGAAAAATTTTACCAAAAAAAAAAATTCAGGAATCACAAAGAAGCTTTTTTTCTATCAAAGAAATGAAATGATGAATTATCTTTGAAAAATAGGTCATAAGAAGTTATCGAAAAGAAAAAATTGAATAGAATAAAGTTATATAAAAAAATCGATACAATTTTTACTAGATGTAAAATGATTCTACATGAAATTTATTGCATGCAGAATAGAAAAAATGTTTTATCAATTTAGTGTATAAATATTTATATTTTATAATTTAATTTATTATTTAAATATTTAAAACCAAATACGTATTTTTTCTCAGATTTTATTTTCAGTGTAATAATTGAATTTGAGATTGATTAAAAAATTAGAATTTTAAATTTTTATCCTGTGAAATTGGGATAAATTGAATTAACTTAATTCAGAATAAGATGAATTGGAATTCAAAAAATTAGGCATTTTTGATTATACAAATTGATTGTCAATTAAAATTCTAATTTAAAATTCTAATCGATGAAAGTTTTAAAACATTAAGATTTACAAATTTTCGGAAACTGAACATTTGATGTAAAATATTTCGGAATAATAAATTTTTACTATTATTTGTTGTAGAAAATTTTCATAAATAATTCAAAAATTTAGGCAATTAAACAAAAATAAAAAATACGTATTTCATATTTTTCTTTAAAAATTAAGAAAAAAAGATATTTAACCGACTTTTAATGATCGTAGGTAAATGTCACGTGGAATCGACCATATGCATTAGAAATTTTTTTTACAAAAATTAACTACGGAAATAGTAAAAATTGCTATTAAAAATAATGATTTTTTATATTTATTATTTTAATTTCCAGAGTAAATTTTAGTAAAATATACTTTCAACGCAGTAAAATAAAAAAAAATTATATAATTTTTATAGTAAAAAAATTTATTCTGAAAATTGTAAAAGTTGAAGGAAATTCCAAATACTATCGGTTTTGTAGTAACTGTTTTTACTAATTTTTAGTAGTTTTTTACTAATTATTAGCAGAAAATTTACTAATTTGAAATAGTAAAAAATACGGTTTACTAATTGAATTAGTAATATTCTACTAGCAATTAGTAAAAAACTACTAAAAATTAGTAAAAAATGTTACTAATTCAAATTGGTAAACGAATCCGCACTAATGCAGATTTAGAGAGTAAGTAGTAAAATTAGATCATTCTACATTTAAAATCCAAATTTTTACTAGAATACCAATATTATTTTAAAATTCAACAAAATTTTATTATATTAGAAGTAAATTTCTATAAAAATTAGTAAAATTTACTTCGGACCTGGTAAAATTTCTTCCAAAAACTATAGTTAAATTTAACGTTGGTGAAGTTCGCAACGTTTATGATCAATAACGATTAAAAGAAAAAAAAATTCTTTTTTTACTGAAAAGAATAAAAATTTTTTGTTTAGAAATATTTTGTTTGTAAATCGCTATTCAAAAAATTGAACGTATTATTTTCTTTACTAAAATTTATAAAAATTTGCTTAAAAAATATTTTTCTTCTGAAATCGTTGACTATAAACGTTGTGAACTTCACCAAGGTTAAATTTCCGACTAAAAATTGATATTTCCACAAAAAATTTTGTTAAAATTTTACTATTTTGAAAGAATAACTTAATTCATTAATAGTAAAATTTATTTCAAATGCAGTAAAATTTACTTTAAAAAAACAATTAAAAAGAGAAATTATAAAAATTATTTTACTTTCTGTTACATTTAGTGGAAAAGAATTTTTATGTTTGACTCTTTCAGTCCCATAATTAGGACACTTGATAAATATTTACAAAATTTACAGTACCCACGATTTTTTTGGTCGCTGATTACGAATCTGAAGTCAGTTTTTCAAATTTCAAGATGGATCAAATTGGTGCTCAATGAATTAAAAATCGACTAAATTTTTTTGAAAGTTATCATAATTTTAACATTTTTGATGATCTCCGATTATGATGGCGTAAAAGAAATTAAAAAATTAATCAATTTGCTTAAAATTTATAATTCTGTGCGACTTTTGGGGTCGCTGACTAAAGTTCTGGCTAAAATATTAAAAATAGCAAAGTTTTCGTGGTTTGTAGCTTTAGAATTTTTGAAGTTGCCTAAAGAGAAAAAATCTTCACCTGGAACAACTACACCCAGAAAAAAGCTTCTATTTTTCAAAGAATGTTTTTTCAAATCAAATAAATTTGTGCATTGCTATAGGGTCAAAAAAATTTCTTTGATTTAAAGAAAATATTTCTTTAACTGTTTTTTTGTTGGCTCAAAGAAATGTTTCTTTAGATTTAATAAATATTTTTTTAAGGCAAAGAAATAATTTCTTTAAATGTTCTCAGCTTTTTATTTGGCTTAAAGAAATTTTTCTTTGGATCAAAATTATCATTCAAAGAAATAATTTCTTTGATTCAAAAAAAAGACTTGAAAATTGTTTTTCTTAAACGTAAAGAAAACTTTTTTCTAACTCAAACAAATTTTATCTTTAATTCAAAGAGTGAGTTTGAAAAAATAATTTTTTTGTTTCAAAGAAATCCTTTTTCTAGGTTTACAAATTTTACTATATTAGTGAAATTTTTAGTTATTGCATCGAAATAACTAACTTTTGCTATTTTAACGAATACTTTCGCTGCTTTAGCAAAAGTTATCGCTGTTCCAGTTGAAGGTTTTTTTTCATGACAGTAAAGACTTTCAAGAAATTTTGATTGATTTTTAATTTTCATTATCCGCTATTTTAAATTCGTAATTGCCGAACCCGGAAATGGCTTAATAGTGAAAATTTTCTATTTTCCTGCTTCAAAGAATTTGATTTCAAAATGTAATTCAATTTTTTAATTTTCCAAATACGTGGAATAAAAAAATCCTTCTCATAAAATCAAGTGTAGGTGAATGTATATTATAATAATTTATCATACAGAATGTCGTAAAAAAATGGGTTAAAAAAAATATGTAAACTAAGAATATTTTTCTAGCATTGGATAGGTTATTATATGCAGATATATATTGTATATATATATAGACAGAGTCCTATAAGTATTGATAAATTAGATGCCTCGGGGCCTAAGCTTTGATTACGCCACTGCGCGCGTAAGTGTACACAGTAACGCGGTACATGTGCAAAGACATCCTTTCCTCCCACGGTGTGGCTCATTTTGAAGGTCTCGCTTTGGTATCTATACAAACAATCAAGACAAAATGAGTGGTTCTTCATCTTGATTTGCCTTCAAAGTCTAAACAATAAATGAGTCGCAAAGTGGCGGATGTCTTTTTTTCATAAAATAAAAAAAAAAAATTTCAAGTCTTCGGATACCATCAGCATTTTTGCAAAGCCTATACACACATAGTATTCGAGAGAGAGAGAGAGAGATATTAAGAATTTAATCCTGACACGAAAATCGCATATCAACTGATTAGAAAAATTATTTAAGCAATTATCTCTATTTTTCTTCTTCTTCTTCTTCTTGTTAAATTATTTATTGGAAAATGTCTTCGCAATCTTCATTTTACACTTAAGTGAATTTTACTTAATTAACAAAAAAGATTACTTCTCTGTTGTCTATTAACAAATCGATATTTATTTGCATCAGTTAAATTTTTTGATGCAAGTTAATTAAGTCCATTAAATGATATTGACTCCAAATGCTAAAATTGTTAGTTCTAATTCGATTCATTTAATTGAAATAGAAAATATTTTATTCAAATTTCAAATCATAAAATTATTGGTTCAAATCCAATTTATTGGATTCAAATAAAAATTATTTGATTCAAGTAAATATTTATTTGATAAAAGGCAAGTAATCGATTATTTCAACGAAATAAATTCTTCTAGTTCGTAATTGTTAATTATTTTAATTTCTATTCAAAGTCGATAAGTTTTAATTTATATATAAATATAATAATTTTATTTTATAAATTAATAATTTTTTAATTAATCTCTATTAATAATAATTGGTTAAAAAGTGTGTTACTTTACTGATAGTTTTGACCCAAAAACACCGTAAGAAACTAATATTTGAACATGAATTTTAAACCAAGAATAAAATTTATTATATTAATATAATAGCTGGGTAAATTTTACTTGCGAAGTTATAAATTAATATACACTAATAATATTATTTAAATTAAAATAAATATTATTATTATTATTATTATTATTATTATTGTTATTTAAATGAATAAGTGTAATATAATCTTATTGAGAAACATTTAATTAGTAAAAATTTATATTCGTAAATATACAGAATAAATGATAAATAATCTATAAATAAATTATAAAGAAAATAAATAATAATGATACTAGTAATAAATAAATAAATAATAAATTGTATATAATAAATATAATATAAAATATAATAAAATTTTTTTTCCCTCGGAAATAAATAAATTGTTCTCCTGGGCGTGGTACAGTTTCATATGCATTTTAAATAAACAAGTAATTTCTCCTTGAAAAAATTTTTTAATCTCTCTCGAAATTCTAATTTCTTTCAAGGAGAAAAAGCGCATTTTTTCAAAATTAATTTCTCCCTTTTTCTTTATTTTTCCACTTTATCTCTCATTAAATGTCATGCTTGAAAAATTTTTAAGTTGTGACATTTTATGAATTTTTATTGCATAGTTGGAAAATTTGTGACATTCACTCACGACAATAATAATATAGAAAATATATTCTTGTTCTCTTTCTTTTTGTTGTTGTCTAAAGGAATGTTTATATTTTTAGAGGAAAAATAATTCACTTAGTTATATATTGCAAATTAAGAAACAATTGTCATAATAAACTTAATTTGATTAAGAAACAATTAACTCTAATTAAGCATATTATTATAAAATTTCCAACGACAGTTTATGACTGCGGAAAATGTTCTCCTCTTTTTTTTTCTTCTTCTTCATTAGAATCCCAACAATTGCAAACTTAATATATAGTCATGAAATTAAAGAGACCTTAATGAGACTTGGATTATAATTAATTAGAAACAAACGAATCCGGCGGAAGTGGGAGAGGCTTAATTGCTACATTTTTTTTTTCGTTGACATTTTCCTTTATGTCTCATTGTGTTCACGTTGATTAAACTTGTTCATGCAATTATTTATCTAAAAAAATTTAAATTAAAAAAATTAAAAATGAGGTAGAAAAATAGAATAGCAAAACTTGTTCACGTAATTATTTATTTAATATAATTTGTTTATATTAAAAAGTCTCTACACATTTATACTTGATGCATTTTTCGTATAAGTTAAAAAACATTTTGAGAGTTATATTAAAGGAAAAAATTGTTGATCTTCGTAAATTTTAAAAAATTTTAGTTTTTCGAAATTTAAGACGTTTTTTAATGAACTTTCTCAGTTTTTCAACTCAGAATTTTCAAATTTTTTTAAGGAATTTAATTTCCATGAAAAATGTTAAACTAGGGAAAGTAATTGAATTATTGTAAAGAATTTCTTTAATACGCTATCCTTAATGAATTGGATTCATTTGAAAATTTTATTATTTTATGAAAAAATTCATTCAAAATTCAATTATTCTTAATAAATTTTATCACTTTTTTCAAATAATTGAATTGTTTCGCGAAATTTTATGAAAATACTATAGATATTAAAAATAATTAAATTTTGAATATTTTTTAAATATAATTGAATCGTTTTAAAGAATTTGGTTTCTGCAGATATCAAATTAAGATAAGAATACTTTTTTAAATTCTCATTCCTTTTAATTTAGTTCCGAAACTAAATGTTTTGTTTTTCAAAAATCTTTTATGTATAAGAAGGGAAATTGAAAAATTTTACCCAAAAAAAAATAATTCAGAAATCACAAAGAAGCTTTTTTTCTATCAAAGAAATGAAATGATGAATTATCTTTGAAAAATAGGACATAAGAAGTTATCGAAAAGAAAAAATTGAATAGAATAAAGTTATATAAAAAAATCGATACAATTTTTACTAGATGTAAAATGATTCTACATGAAATTTATTGGATGCAGAAAAGAAAAAATATTTTATCAATTTAGTGTATAAATATTTATATTTTATAATTTAATTTATTATTTAAATATTTAAAACCAAATACGTATTTTTTCTCAGATTTTATTTTCAGTGTAATAATTGAATTTGAGATTGATTAAAAAATTAGAATTTAAAATTTTTATCCTGTGAAATTGGGATAAATTGAATTAACCTATAAATAAGATTAAATATAATTGAATCGTTTTAAAGAATTTGGTTTCTGCAGATATCAAATTGAGATAAAAATACGTATAAAAATAGTTGCGAAGCAACGTTTTGATACGTTTTGTTTTTTGTCTCAATTTGATATTCTTAAAAAAACTGTGCTAACATAAAAATTTGAAAAATAATAATAAAAAAATAATAAAAAAAATCGAAGGCTAACGAATGTATATAGATGCTATTAATTTAATTTACTATTTTCTCTCTCTCTCTCTCTCTCTTTTTTTTTTTACTTTGGTTTATTCGACTCTTGACGAGCCGAAGTGACGGCAAAAGATCGAGAGATCTCACGGTGTATAGAATTGGGTTTTCTGCCAACTGTTTGGTCTATATACATATTATGTAATCATGCATTATAGCAGAAACGATTGAGAGCGATGGAACGATGAAAGGAGAAAAGAGAATTTGTATTTTCTCTCTCGACAAGACTTTGAGACGAGACATGACTTTGATTTTAGCAAAAGCGCGCTAGAGAAAGAGAGAAGAATTCGCAATGCAATATAGTCTATTTGGCAACGAGAAACTTTTAGAGCTATAAGAGTCTTCAATGTAAACAATTTCGATTTTGATTCGATGATAAAATGACTTAGAGTCTGACAGCTAAAGAAATATTAAGTAATTTGCAGAAGAAATCAAATAAAATTATAGTCGAGGAGAATTTTAATAAATTTATACAATAATTTGTTTTCTGAATTTCGGTGTAAAATATTTCTCAAAATTTACAATTTTCTTTATTTTCTTTATTAATTTTCCTTCAATTTTATTAGAAGAAGAATTAGTATTTATTTTATTTATTAATTTTTCTTATTTTTTCAACTGTAATCTTTTTCAAAAATTAAGAAACAAATTTTATTTATAAAATCTCACCTTTCCTTGTTTAAAAAATGAAATTTTAATTAATAAAATTATGGTCTTGTTGAATAGAAATAATAAAAATTATTATTCATACACTGAATAATTTTTTTTTCTTTTCGTCTCCTATTTTTTCACACACAGACAGAGAGAGAGAGAGAGGGAGAGCGACAGTATTTTTTTGCGTGAACAAACCAGTCTATTCGTGGGAGTTTGTTAATAATTGTTATGTTTGCAACGCCCACGTAAATTAGAGTTTATCGAGTAATAATCGAGATGTAATTCCGTATCTTTTAAAAACCCATTTTCTTTATCACTATTACTATCCTTCCATAGTCGAGAATGGCGCTATTATTTTTTTTCAAGAAACGGAATTATTTTCATCAGAAAAAATTTAATGGCATTTAATTTAAAACCGAATTTTACAGTTTTTTTGATAAAATTAAGTGGCATTTGAGTATTTTTAAATGAAGGGATATAAAGAAATGAGAGAAAATAAAAAACAAAAAAATTAATAACAAAAATAGATAAATAATAATAATTAAGAATAAATACTGAAAAAAATTAAAAGTCAATTCATTTTATTACTATTATTTATTACTTTTTATTATATTGTTTCTTATTGTATTGTATTTTACTATATTTATTTTTATTATCATTAATAATAATAATAATAATAACTAGTATTATTAATAATAATAATTATTATTATTATTATTATTATTAATTATAATTATTATTATTCCTATTAATTATAATTATTGTTAATATTATATAATAATACTATTAGTAGTAAAATTAATTTAAAAAATAATTTTATAACAAGAGCCTCTTTGTTTTGGTTGATAAAAAAGGGAATTAATACAATATAAATTTTTCTTTAAAATGTAGCAAAGAAATTATGCAATACATTATTACATAGAGTGTTTCGATTATAAAATCATTTTAATTACATGTTTCAAGATCATGTGTATAATGTGAGAGTAATTATCTTTCATTTGATTCCCATGTATAGAGTTTGAGCAGAAATAAAAGAATAAATTAAAAAGTAATGTGGTACTAAAGAATTTAAAAAATTGACTATTTTCTCGAGCAAAAAAATTTATAAACTGTCCCTTTTGTCCTACTTAAAATGAAGAGGTATTTTTGTTTACTTTTTGTAATTAAAAAAAAATTATAATAAACATTTAACTGTAGTTTTTAGTACAAAAATACAACATGTGAAATAGCCAAGTGTCTTTCTAATCGGACTAACAAACCTCTGGACCAGGGTTCGTTCCCCTCCAACTATAGAATTTTTTCTTCTATTCACATTTCCTTTAATTAATTTTCCATTAAAATTTTTCTAATTTCTTCAATTTGGATATTAGGGTTAATTTAGAGAGTTGGTTAAGGCTCAATTAAATGTATAAGTATAAAAATATTTTCACATTTGCGAAAATTGGGGAAAATTGGGGCATATAATTATTCGAGAAGAGGGGTATAATCGTGTCAAGAAAATTTAAGAACTAGAAGAGTATTCGAATACATTATGAGGGGAAATATTTTGCCCTGTGAAAAATTTAATGGTTTTCATAAGAATTTCTTTATGTACTATATAATATGAGAAGGGGATAAGTTCTAAGGGACCGACTCTTTCTATGTTTGGTGTTCGTAAAATTTATGCTTCCTGTCTGCTCTTGCACGTATACATATAACGTGACTGCAAGATGCTCTTACAATAATGCAATCACGCAACTCTTGACCAGAGCAAATCTTTTCAAGTATTGTTAACTTACGTACAATTTACTTTAGAGAAAAATGTCACGCAAAGTGCCTGCCTACTTTAAGAATTATTATTATTTAGAACTTATATATTAATAGTTATATTATTATTATTTTAATAATTAATTTAATAATTATTATAATTATTATAACTATTATTGTTAAACATTATTTTTGTCCAAAATAAATTATTTAATTACCTACATTACTTGAATTGCAATTATTGATAAAATTTAATGAAACAATGAATTTAACGATCATTCCGAGTCTGTAAAAATTATTGATAAAATTGTTTTTTGAATTTTAAGCTCAACTTTTGATACCAATACGTATTGCTAAGAGAAAAATGTAATGGAAAGAGAGATATAAAATGATGGTATTACTAAACTACACGGCCCTGCTCTAAAAACTCAGACGAAACAGACGAAAATTAATAGAGATTGATGCGACCATGCCCGCATCAATTTACGACTTTCCTTCTTCGCAATTCATCCCTATTTGGTCCATATACACACTTATACGGTCTTTCTAATTCTGCCTGTTCACAGAATGTTCAAACATAATCGAAAATTTCTGTTAAACTACCCGCATATTACAAAGTTACCTATTTTCACATTTTTCCTTGTATAAGAAAAAAATTTCTTGTCTATAAAATGAATGACAAGAAAATATAAAAAATAATTACAAACATAATTAGAATTATAATATTTAATTATTAACTAGCAACAATTAGCACGCGGCTGACTTTTCGCTCACTTTTTTAAACACAATTAGCAATTTTTAAAGTAACAGAATGTCCAAATTTGAAATGCAAATTGTTTTTATAAAAATAAACTGTAACTTGAAAAATGCAGTTTTAATATTACTACACTGAAAAAAAAATTTATTTGATTCAAATAACCGATTATTTGGTTATTATCAAATAAATATTTACTTGAATCAAATAATTTTTGTTTGAATCAATTAAATAATATTTGCTTTAAATACTGAAATATTTAATTCAAATACAATTTATTTAATTTGAATACAAATTATTTGATTCAAGTAAATATTTATTTGATAATAGTCAAATATTCGGTTATTTGAATTAAATAATTTTTTTTTTCAGTGTATAATTATAATAATAATCTAACATAGAGAACTTAGGGAAAACTCTGGAATTTTTATTAAAAGTACTCAAAAGAATTAAATTTTCAAAATTCATAAGAATCTTCTAAATTTTTGTTTCTTTTTTTTAACTCATAAACTTAGATTTTTGGGAAATTTTAATAACTCAAAATCTTCTAAAATTAGTAAAATTTGGCAACATATATTTAATTAATTATTAAAAATAATGGATTTATAGAAGAATTTTATAAATAGAAACCCTAAACAAATTGAATTTCGAAGACGTTACAAATGATTGCAGATATATTTTTTTTTTGAAAAATTTTACCTAAAAACAATTTTTGGCAAAATTTCAATTATGTTTAATAATTTTTTTACATTCTCGTCAAAATTTGAATTATCTTCAAAAATAATAAAATTCTTCTCCCAAATTTTAATTATTTTCAAAAAATTTTCTGAATTCAAAGATTTTCAATATCTACTATTATAGAGTTGTTCAAAAGAATTTAATTATTTAAAAACAAATTTATTAAAATTATACACAACCATTTAATTATTTTCATAACTAATAAAAACATCACAGGAATTCAAATATTTACAAATTTTCTATAAATTTATTGGCAATAATATATTCATAAGATCATTCTGAATGTTTGTATCTTTTTTCTTTAAAAAAAATCATTACTTATGAATTATTTAATGAATAATTTTACTTAAATATTTCAAATTTAAATGAATTTTGAAAAAGGGCATTTACAATTTTCATAAATATAGATGAACTTTAACAGGTTTTAATTGAAAATTTTATAAAACTTCAATTTTGAATACATTTCATAAGAAATTTTAAAGAACTTCGATTTGTGAAAAAATTTAATAATATTTAAATTCTTTTGTGAATAATTAAGTTTTTTAATGCATATATCTAATAATTATGTATTTAAAAAATAAATTTATAAAAGAAATTTAGTTAAAACACTAAAAATTTGAATGTTTTAAAAGTTAAAAAATAATTTTGAAAATTCAATTATTTTTTAAAAGGAATAAAATTCGTCGCTGAAATTCAATTGTTTCAAAAAGTTTTAAAAAAGTCTCGTAAACAATAATTTTAAAAATTTGAAAAAAATTTTCCAAAAGAATTTAACTGTTAAAATAGAATTTTGATAAAATTCTATGTAAGCATTTCATTACTTTCATAAATAATAAAAATTTCACAGGAATTCCATTATTTACAAATTTTTATATACATTCCTTTGAAACAATTATTATTTATTCATAATAAATATTTTTTTGACAGGGACTCAATTATTTTCATAAATAATAAAACTCACTCTCCAAATTTCTAATTATTAAAGATGTTTACTAATTTGACTGACTTTTTGATTTTGAATTAGCAAATTTTACTAAAAAAGTAGTAGAAATTAATATTTATTAATAAATTTTACTAATTTAAAAAGCAAAAAATCAGGCACTTTGTCAAATTAGTTAATATTTTTACTTTTTTCAAATTTAAAGAACACCGTATAGGATTTCAATTACTTTTAACAAAATTGTAATAGAATTCCTTAAATAATGTAATTATTATTCAAATTCTTATTAAACTTCTTTTAAAGTTCGCGATTTTCAAACTTTTTACAAACAATTCTGTAGAATTAATTTTTTTTTGAAAAAGTTTAATTCAATTTCTTCGAAATAATTTGTTTTTATTTTTTAATTTTTACTATATATTTTATTATAGTTTTTGTTATTATTAATAATAGTTATTATTATTAAAAAACAAAACAGAAAAAATCCAGTCGAGAAGAATCGTACCATGGCCTCTGTTATTGCAAATCAAGTACAAAAATCGCTCTTATGGTCTTCATATTTCATTTATTAAATCTTACATCAGTGTCAGAGAAGTAAAAGATAAAAGATCTGTTATTTCGCTTCATAGTAAACCATATACATATAAGGCGAAGAAAAATGAGACGTGAGGAATACACGCATGAAATAAAAAGACAAGGATCAACTAATAAAAAAATTTTTGCTTCTTTCGCCTCTTTTGTATCTCGCACCGCTTTCAGCAGCTAATTTATGCACATTTCGTACGACCTTCACTTTATAATTCGTCTGTGGGGTTCAATTTCATATATGTATATATAGTAGTATAAGTAATTTGCTTTTTTTTCGCAGCAAATTTTTTTTTCTAGCTCAAAAATATTCTCTTGTTCTTTTTTACACTCATTTCATTGTTCTTTCAAATGCTAAAATGTCAGGGTTAAAGAAATTTTCAATTCGCGATTGTTTTTTTTTCAAGCCGAGAATAAAAAGTTAGACATTGTTGTTAAATTATTAGAATTGTAAATAAAAAATAAATGATAATTAATAAATAAGCAATGAATAAATAATAAATAAATAACAAATAAATAACAAATAAATAATAAATAAATAATAAATAATTAATAAATAATTTATTATTTAAATATCGATATAACAAAAATAATTGAAGAAAAATTAAATGTTTCCTATGAAACTACTTTTTTTTAAAGAAAGTGGAAAGAATATTCATGATTTAAGATGTTTTAAGAGATTTGATTAATTAAAGGAGATAAAAAGGGGAAAATAGGGGAAAATAGTGATTAGGTAAAAAGGGAAACTATGATCTCTATATATTATAAAATGTTGAAGAAATTTTCAATTCTTTTTTTTTCAAATCTATAATAAAATGTAAAGTTTGTTCTTTCTCGATTATTAAATTGAAAGCAAGAGGAAAAATAAATTACAAAG
Organism: Leptopilina myrica (nomen nudum); assembly: GCA_032872475.1. Taxonomy (NCBI): domain Eukaryota; kingdom Metazoa; phylum Arthropoda; class Insecta; order Hymenoptera; family Figitidae; genus Leptopilina; species Leptopilina myrica (nomen nudum). The sequence continues at coordinate 18,744,605 of CM065458.1, read as the reverse complement.
GAAAGTGGGAGCAAGTTTTTGGTGTGTCCTGTAAAAAGAAATTTTCGAACTTGATTTGCCTTTTTAGGAAATCTGGGACGTAAGACTGCATTTCGTTTCAAGATGAAAGAAAATTACCTCTTTGGCACAATAAGCATTTGAGTCAGAAAGGCCTCTTTTTTTCTCTCTCACACACAAGAAAAAGAAAATTTAAATTAAAAAAAAATCTTATCTTTATTTCACTATTCCTTCGTGCCTTATCTTATGGGACTTGTAAACAATGACCTTAAAATTCTTTTTCATACCATATTTTAACCCTTTCCTTTTCTTCCCATTCTATACTATTCCCATTTTTTTTACGCTCTTAAATTCTATAACTTTCTTTATGGATTCATTCACATGTTTCTTTTCCAACACGCGTGTAAAATTTATAATGATACTTTTTTTTTGCCTTTTATTCGAAAAGTCTTTTTTTACCGAGTGATAAAACTTGTTTTCAAATAAAACTGCCAATTGGTTCATAAATTTTTTTTTATGTTTCTCGAGTAAAACTTAAAAAAAATTTTGTCCAATGAAATTCAATAAAGAAATATCCGCCTTTTATATAGGCGTAAGAAAAAAGTGAAAGAAGTTATCGTTATCTTATATACATAAAAAAAACACTGTTACAGTGCGATAAGTGTAATTTATTTAAACAATATACATATGGGGCGTAAAAATAGTCTAAGCGCGAGTTTTTTTTTTTAATAAAATTGAAATGGTTTATTGTTTCATTTTTATGAAGACATTGATCTCCGACATTTTCAAATGAAAGGCATAATGTGCATATATTTTTCAAAGTCAAATTATGGAAGCTGGCTTGATGCCAAAATTCTAATTTTATTATTTGAAAATACGAAACTAATGAAAATGTCTGCAAATAAGATATTGGTCCTTACGTTAATAGCTGTTCTACATTCTTGGAAAATATAAAATATCAAATCAATTTTCATTTTCGAGAATTGCACTTTTTTCTAATTTAAATGAAATTAACCAATAAAATCGGGGTTTACAGTTTCTTTTTAGGTAAAAGGGTGAATTATTTCCAAAAAAGTGACAAGATGGCCATAAAAAAAATTAGATAAATTAATCGAAATTTCGATTCTCTGAAATACGAATTCCCTATGTTTGTGTAAAATCTATTTTCTCTTTCTGAAATTAAAATTTTGATTGAAAAACAATTTATAAACTTTAAAAATATTGCATTTTGGTTTTTCATTTTTTTATATTAAAGTAAATAATTTTTCAAAATATATCGAAAAAATAGTTCACTTAAGCATTCATCGTTTTATTTACTTTCGCAGCCAAAGAAACCTTCAAGTTCAAGGGGAAATTATTTTAACCCTTGCGTTTAAAAATAACCAACGCGATTGTTTGTTTTCTTTTCCCAAGCGAATATTTTCCGAAAATTATTCAATTTGTTTCGAACTTGTTAAATATAATCTTTCAAGCGATAAGACAAAATAAACGCAATAAATAATAAACGGAATTTAAAATTATTTTCAATTTCGAAAACCAAAAAAAAAATAGTAAACAAAATGAAAAGTTTTTCAAATTTAAATATATATATTTTTAAAATAATTATGCTCTTGAATGTATAAAATAAATATTAATTATAGAAAAAGAGCGTTTTTTTTAGTAATTCCTTAAATACTAAAATAAATTTAATACTTTGTTGATATCGAAAAATATTTCTAAATTCATTTCTCTAAACAAAAATACCTTCAAGTATTTATTATATTCTGGATATTTAAATAATACCAGTAGTATTTCAAAATCTTGGCATTCAAAACACTTTTTTTTATAAAATACGAGCAAATATAATTTTTAATAAAAAAAACAATTTTTTCCCTTAATTAAAATTTGTTTACCTATAAATAAAATAAAAGCGATGAAAAAAATGTTGTATTTGCATTTTTTTGCATTGCTAATTAGTAGCCATAAATTGAATGTAAAATCGAAATAAGGACAAGTGCGTGGATTAGTTAAACTTTGGCACTTGAGGAAACGGGATGTCTGTCGCGCTTCTCTTCTAGATATAGTGTCTATACAGAGAGATTTCTGAGTGAAATACATTACTGAGGAGCAATATAACGCACACGTAAGAGATTTTGCGTTGGAGAAACGCGCCACGCGGAATTAGGCCGCCCACGCATTTTATGCCCCGAGAGATGTGCAAGAGACGCGTTCCCGTCGAAGCAAAGTATGATAAAAATTTTCTGGCCAGATGGGCAAGAGTTGCGTAAGAATCTTTATAATACAAGAGTTGTGCGATGCTTCATGCCAGAACAACAACGACGAATAACATGTTTCAATATATACCACCTATATTTATACAACAAAATGGAAAAAAAGAAACCAACAGAAAATTGTCACAAGAATTTAATTTTCTTTTTTCCCTGTCTTTTTTCCTGATTTCCAGGATAAAATTTTCACTTGTTCCCTGGACTCTAAATAATATTATGAATTATTCTAAAAATTATTAGATACTAAAAAAAAATTTGTAGAAAATTAAATTCCCGGTTCCCCCAATCAATTTTTTTTAATTTCCCGGTCAGTATATTATAGATTGAAACCAAATTTTCATTTTTTAAAATTTAATTCATTTTTTAAAATTATTTAACACTTAAATAAAACAGAAAAGTTTTGAATTTTTAAAAACTCAAAAAAGTTTAAAGAATAAGTCGAATTTTTTACAAATTACAATTTCATTAAAAAAGTGGTTTTTTACATGTTTTTTATAAATAAACAATTTTTTTGTTTATTAAAATTCAATATCTTTAAAAAAAATAATTTTTATTTGAAAGTTCGATTCAAGCCAGAAATAAACCGGTTAAATCATTGAAATCGACCAAGAAGTTTTTCTGAAATTAATTTTTTTTTTAAAAGTAACAAAAATTTTGATTTGTTATTAACAAGAGTCAAAATTTTTTCTTTGCAAAATCCTTTTACATGATTTTTATCTAAAATGCTACCAGAAAATGAGCATTTTGGAAAAAATAAAAATATTCAAATTTTAGGGGGCTCGTTTTAGAAATTCTTACTCTAAATTAGCCAAAATTGATCTTTTTTAGAAAAAAAATTTTTGTCACATTCTTCCAAACTTATAGTAATATGAAACTGGTAAAAGAATAATAAAATAATATTATAATTAATTCTTTAAAAATTAAAAAAGCGCATGAAAAATAGAAATAAAAAATAATAGAAATTATAAGAAAAATCCTTTGGAATAAATATAAAGGAAAAAAAAAATTAATGTTGCGAAGAAATTCATAAAAATTTGTAAATAATTGAATTCCTTAGAAATTTTTGTTATATATTTATTAAAAAATTAAATGTTTGCGTAGAATTGTATCAAGATTTTTTTTTAAATAAATGAATTATTTTCCAAAATTTATTGAAAATCATTGAACTGATGCAGATTGTAAAAATAATTATTTAATTATTTATTATTTATGAAAATAATTTAATGTTTGTGTAAAATTTTATTCATATTTCTTTTTAATAATTGCATTCTTTCGGGAAATTTTTTTAAAATAGCAGACATTGAAGATCATTCAATGCAAGGAAATTTTTGAAAATAATAGAAATTTTGCTAAGAATTTAGTGAACATTTTAGAAAGTAATTGATTTTTTAAAACTTTTTGAAAATAATTGAATTTCTGTAATCATTTGTATAGCTTTTCCAAAAGTCAATTTTTTTAGTGTTTTTAACTAAAAATTATCTTTTATAAATCAATTACTCATGATAATTTATTAAATTTATATTAAAAAATATAACTAATTTCAGAGGAATTTGAATTATCTAAATTTTTTAAAAGTCCAAGTTCTTTAAAATTTCTAATGAAATTCATTCAAAATAGAAATTTTATAAAATTTGTGATTGAAACATTTTGAAGTTCATCTATTTATAAAAACTGTAAACGCAACACTTTTCAAATTTAATTAATTTTGAATTATTTAAGTAATATAACTAAATAATTCATAAGTAATAATTTTTCATAGTTTTTCAAGAATTAAATTATTTAAAAAGAAATTATTGTCAGAATAATTTTAGTATTTTCAAAAGTTACTGTAACAAAATGAAAAATCATTCTAATTAAACAATAACTACGCTACGATAATTGTAAAATTAATCGTTACTAAATTTTTTTAATTTACAAAAAATAAATTTTTTAATAAAATTCGAATTTGAACAAAGTATGAAAACATTTCAAATCAAGTTCATTCGAGCATTCGAAACTTTTTAGGGTCATCAATATTACCAGCAAACTAACAAAAATTTCTTCTACCTCGACATTTTTTCCTAATTTTAGTGATAGTGACAGTATTTTTTGTTTTAAAAAAAGAAATAGAACTCTAGAAAAAAAGGATTTTTATTTAGTAAATAACAAAAACGTGTTTCCCTAATGACACTTTCTTTAGTGCGTGATGTTAGAGGCCAACCAGCTTAGTCAGTGAATCTTGGTTTGCAAGCATATTGATCATAAATTATGAAAAATGCAGATTCTCAACTTTTTTTTATTATTCGTATTTTCTATTAAGTAATCGGCCTCGGGAATTCGATTGACCGAATATTATATTCTTTTTTTTATTAAATAACATTTTACGAGAGAAAATCGTCGAAAACAATTTTTTTTTGCACACGAGCATTAATCAATTGTTTATATTTTTTTCTGTTATAAATTATTATTGACGCAAAATATTCAATATTAATATTAATATGCAGTTCAGCGAAGTAAAGACTTTTTTTAAATTTTTTCTTTCTCCATAAATTAAATTTTTTCAAAGAAAAGAAAAATGTTTATAGCTTTTTGGGTCAAATTTGTACTTTTTTCCACTTTTCTCCATTTTTAGCATCTAAAATTAATAAGATCATCTAAAACACACGAAGTTGTGCATATTCTCCCCTTTTCTACATTTAAAAAAATATAATTTTTTTATATGTTAGAAAAAACTGTTTAGTTAAGTTAAAGAATAAAAATTTCTACTTTTTGCTAACTTCAGGAAAATTTTAGTTAAACGCAAAAATTGCATAAAAGTAATTAACTTAACATAGAGTAATTTAAAATTCATTGTATTTCAACATATTTAAAGTTGTGTTTTAAACTTGTGTGAATTTAAATAATAAATTATTATTGCAAGCAGGTACTAAAATTATCTCAATCGTGAAAATTAAAAATGTATAAAGCATAAAATAATTTAAATTCGTTTAATAAAAAGTATATATTATAGACTTTGTTGGCTTTGACTTATTCACTTTTAAATACTTCGTATCTTGTGATAAAGTTTTCCAGATAGGCCTCTACTTATATTTCACGACGCAATATAGGTGCAGAAAATATTTTTTTTTTACATTTTTAAACTTGAAGTTTGTATTCGCAAATATATTTTTATTTCTATAGAATTTTGTTTCCTAAACTTTCCATGCTCTTTTTTCTCTAAATTTAATTTTTAAAGAGAAACTTTGTAAATGAAAAGAAATCATCAATTTTTATTTTATTTTATAACGATAAAATTATATTTTCCAGATTATAAAGAAGAATTATCTGCAAAATATATTATTATACGCAATATTATGCAGGCGTTTTAAACGTAAATTAAAATTTTATAGTTTTCTATTTATATAAAAGCAGCGTGTGTAACGATATTATTTTTCTATACAAACAAAAATTGTTTTGTTTCTTATAACGCTGAATTTAAAAATAGGAAACAATAATTTTAATGAGTTATTATATAATTTTTAAAAAAATTGATCGGACAATTAAAAAAAGAAGTCGAAATCTTTTTACTAAAAATCGATTTTTGTTCTTTTCTAAATTTTCTTTACTAGTAATTAGTTATTTTTAAACTTTTTTTTATGGAAAAAACTGAATTAAAATTTGACATAAACATTCCTACAGTTATTTATAACTAATCTAATAATTAAAATTCATAAGTCGATTTTATTATTCAACAAAATATGATTCACTGAAAGCCAATATTTGACAAAATATTTAGTTATTTTTAAAAGAAATTTTAATTTACAACAACAATATTTAGCAAAACGAAATTGACAAAAAGCCAAAATTCGACCAATATTTAAACTTATTTTTATAACTAATTTAAACTTCTAATTTTTCTTAATGTTTAAAGTAAATAAGTTAAACTCAAAAATTTTTAATTAACAAATTCAAATCTATAATTGATTTAAACAAAATTGAAAAATTATTTTGATCACAAAAAATTTTTAAAGTTACTATAAAAAATAAACCTCAACACTCTTGTTTTAATTGAAAAACAATTATTATTAAAATAAGACAAACAAATAACAACACTTGTTGCCTATCTTGTTAAAAAAAGGAAATAAATAAAAATTTCTGTGTAAAAATTAAAAAACTTCGAAAAATTGACGAAAAAAATGTTGTCGAAGAGTATATTACAACCTTGACTGTATATGAAAAAAATATATAGGTCAATGATTACGTTGTTCGCGCCTATATATAATAAAGAAGCAAAACCCTTTGTCGCGAGAACCTAAAACCCAAAGAATGTGTCGAGAATTTTAGACCCACACATATGGAGGCCAAAATATACCAGCTGAGGAAATCAAAGTCAACATGTGGTTATAATCAGGCGCGTAGGAAGTTCCTTTTTAAAACAAAGACTCTCTGTGTGAAAACGCGTTTTTATTTATTTTTAAATTACGTACACCAACGATACTAAATCAACTTTCTTTTTTTACAGTACTATATATTATTTTTTTATTACACTTTTTATAATTATTTATTTATTGCTTATTATTTATTATTAGTGCGTTATTATTATTAGCATCATCGTTAACTATTATTTAATATTGTATATTATTATTATTATTATTATTTAGTTTCACTATCTCTTATTATTACTATTATTTCTTTTGTTATTATAATATTTATTACTATTATTTACAAATGAAAATAATATGACACAAGTACACTGGAAAATAGTTTATTTATCTCACATAAACAATTACTTATCTATTATCAAAAAACCTTTAACTGGAACAGCGATAACTTTCGCTAAAATAGCAAAAGTATTCACCGCAATAACTAAAAATTTCGCTAATTTAGTGAAATTTGTAGTTGTTCAAGATGAAGATTTTTTTCGCGTGAAATATAATTTTTATTTAAGACAACAAAATAGTATTTGCTTGAAATTCAAAAATTATTATTGTATTTAAATAACATTTATTGGATTCCAGTAAATATTTATTTAATAATCAACAATTTTTGACAAAATATTCACAGTTAATTTTAAACTAATAAAAAAATTTTAATTTACAACAATTCAGTAGAATAAAATAAAAAGACAAAATTTAACCAATATTAGAACTTATTTTTCTAAGTAAATTAAATTTAAATTTTTTCCAATTTCAGTAAATAAATTAAACTCAAAAATTTTAAATTAACAAATTCAAATCCACAGTTGAGTAAAACAAAATTTAAAAATTATATTGAATATAAAATGTTTTTAGTTACTCAAAAAGAAAAAGAAAATAAAATAAAATAATGGTATTTGCTTCTAATCCGGAAATTATTATTGGAATTAAATACAATTTATTGGATTCCAGCAAATATTTATTTGATAATCGACAAGTAAATCGATCATTTAAATAAAATAAATTTTTTTCAGTGTAACTTGTATTTATTTAGATTATAACTAATTTTTTTCTGCATAAGATTAAAAAGGTTTTAAAATAGATTTGACAATTTTTTATCCGATGTAAATTAGAAATAAATAAAATTCCAATTAATTTAAATTTAAATTGAAAAGCAAGTGGCCAAAAGTGAATATGTCAATTTTTTACTATTTTGACAAATTTAAACAAATTCAATTTGACATACAACCAAAATTAATTTCAAAATTAAAAAAAAACACTGAATTATTTATATCAGAATATGTTTTTGGATTCAAAAGTCTTATTATTTATTAAAGAGAAATATAAATAATGAATTTTAATCATTTTTGGCATTTTTTTAGTTAAAAAAAATAAAATTTTAATTCTTGTTGGTTAAGTACAAATTTTTTTAAACTATAATATAATTCTTTATTAACAATATTTTTTTCTTAATGTAACGGTGTAACTTTCAATTAACGAAATTTATTAATTTCTTAAAAAAATTCAAATTTGTGTCACGTTATACAGAAAAACAAAAATTTTATAAACTTTGAAACTATTTAATTTAGGTTTTTGATTTTTATCAAAGTCAATAACTTTTCAAAATATTAACAATCTAAAAAATATTTTTCTAATATATGTAAATAAATGTAAAAAGTACATCAATTGAAGTTTAAAGTTATTGAATTTAAGATTGATTGATACTGGAATTTTCAAATTTATATTGTTTAATAATTTGATGAATTTTAATTCAGGTCAACGTAATTTGAGCCTAATTAAAAATAGAATGAATTGGAATTCGAAAGATTGTAAAAATTTTGACGAATTAAATTCAGTCAACTAAGATTTTAGTCGATGAAAGTTTTAACAAATAAAAATTATAAGATTCACTAAAACATAAATTATTTAAATATTTTTAGAAATTGTACTTATAAAAAATATTATTTTATTGAAAAACTGATTAATTATTCATCATTACATTAAAAAATGTAAGTTTCGAAGTTCCTCCCACAGGAAATACATTAAAATATTTCTAATATAGGTTTATGCTGAAATTTGTTGCATTTGTAAATTTTTTGTCCATTCTTTAACAATTAAAAAATTCCGTAAATTGTATAAAAGTGACAATATAATTTTTTTGTACTAATAATTATGAAAAAAAATTCTTTAATTTTCCTTCTCGCGATTGTGACTGCGAAATCAGTTAATTTTTCTAATAATTCATTAGATTTTTAATTATGCACTTTTTTGCTAGCATTTGTTTCATTATTGGTAATTATACTTATTTATTATTATATTATATTAATATTACTTACAAATTAATTTATTACTTCCTAATTTTTATGCAGGTAATTTAAATATAATTATAATATTAAATCCTAAATAGTAAGAAAAGAAATCAAATTTTAATATATAAAATATTAATAATACAAAAAATAGTATTCTTTTCTATAATGCAATTTGTATACGTGAAATAAAAAAGAAAAAAAATACAAGAATTCGGAGTAGGTGGACCTGCAAGGGCAAATTAGAAACACGAAACCGAAATGATAAAATTCTTATGCAATACATTTTGGAGTCGTCTCTCTTTCTCTTAAGCAACTCCTCTGCCAATTTGGAAAATTATTATGAAAAAAATAAATTTTTAGAAAAATGAATGTAAATAAAAGATAAAATTCTTTCATAATGAAGAACCATTCAAAAAATAATCTCTCTAATTACAATAGACATCGCAGTTTACAGCTGAATTTTTATTTTCCAAAGGAAAAAAAATTCCTATGACTTTTATAAATTCAACGAAATTCTCATCTTTATTTTTTTCCTATCACACATAATAATTATATACCTAATGAAAACAAAAATTCAAATACAACTTTTCGGAAAATTCCCATAGAAAAAAAAATGGATAAAAACCGGTTTTAGAAGAGATTGCGAGTAGAAAATGCTGAATAAAAGTGTATTAAGAATTTTTTTCTTAAACAGAGAAACGCCCCATAAAGTTCTATAGTTAGTTATAGTTCAAGGTTTCGTTCATGGGATTACTGAATTAGTAGGTGGAATTTTTCTCCCATTTATCTTTCACTATTTCACATATATTACTCGAATGACAATGAATAAATAAAATGTAAATTTGAAAACAAATGGTGGCTTAACAAATCTCATACATAAAAAAATAAATTAGAAAAACAAAGTATAGAAAAAAAATAAAATCAGTTAAGAGTGAAATGAAAAAAAGAAAATAAAATTTATTCAGATTTTTTAAAAATATATAAATATAAAACTAAAAGATGAAATTAAAAAACAAAAATGTTGACTATGACAGTGCCTGTTAATAAATAAATAAATAAAATATAAAAATGAATAAAGAAAAAACAAAAATCAATTTAAAGCCTAAAATTCAGAAAATGGAAATAAAAAAGTGAAAAATAGAAAAATCTAATTAAAAAAAAAAATATATTTTGCCAGTGTACGAATACATAAAATGATTTTAATGTCAAATTTATTGACAATGATTGATGAATGTAATCAATTTATAAAATTACTTGCGCGATGTTTCACATATATACATATAGCATTATTACTAATGCCATAAGGCATAATTGTCGAGATAATTTTTTTATTATTCCCTATATATATACAGGCCCGATAAAGTATTTATAATTATTTACTGATGGGAATTAAATTGTCGATTATTCCCATTTCTCTAAGAGATGAAATTTTTATATAAGAAAAAAGAAAAGAAAACTTTATATAAATTACTCTGCAATAATTGCGATTAATAAATATGCAACTTTTTTTTTAACATCTCTCTCACGTGACCTTGTATTGTTTTCCAACCATTATACCTATATACATATAAAGTTGATTCATTGTCATGATTTATTATTTTATTAAAAGTAATTATGATAATTTTCGATATACATAGGTAATGCATCTTGTAAACTTAACAAGATTAATAATTTTCAATATTGTATTTGTTTTTAATATTAGTATATATTAATTTTAAGTATTTTAATAGTTTTTTCACTACAAAAAAGCAAAAATTAATTATTAATTTTTCGCACTAAAAAAATTCATTTGATTCAATCTGTTCACTTGTCTATTATATTATATTCGCTATAACAGACATTATATATAATAGATCTTATTTTATTTGCATCAAATAATTTTTTGTTGAAATCAAATAAATTGCATTTGAACCAATCAATTCAGTATTTGAATCAAATACTATTTCATTGATTAAAATTAAAAATTATTTGATTCAAGTGAATATTTAATGGATAGTAGACGCAAATAATTACTTATTTGAAGCAAATAAATTTTTTATCAGTGCAATATTAATATATTATCATTACTATTATTATTAAATTTAATATAATGCTAGCAGGTTATTTTTAAAACAAAAAAAACCTTCTTGATTCCGTTCATTTAGAAACAATTGTTATTAACAATAATAGCTATGATTTTTTTGGGTGAAAAATAAAAATAAATAAATGTTTATTTATTTATAAATAATCTACGGACAATGATTTTTATTAATATTTATTACAGATTTTTATTGAAAAACATTAAAAAGTGTTTTATATTTAAATAACCGATTACTTGATTCTATCAAATATTTACTTCAGACCAAGAATGTAATTATTTGCATTTGATTTTATTAAATTTCAAATTTTTAAATTTATATTTTAATTAAAAGTTAATTAGAAGCAAATAATGATTACAAAAATATTGAACTTTGAAATAAAGGAAAAGTAAAGAGCGATGAAAAAAAGCTTTTTTTCTTATTATATTATTATTATTTTTATAAATTTTTTCGTCATAAATATTATTATTTTTTATAATTACTGATTGTATAATAAAAACAAAAATCAGAAATTAAAAATTTAGGAACTATAAATTTTTTTTCAATTTCTGATCCAATATTATAAAAAAATTGAATTTGAATAAGAAATAATTGAATTTCGTTCGAAATTGAAACTTCAAAACTTTTGCAAGTATCAAATATTCGACTTAAATAAAATTTATTTGATTCAAGTAAATATTTATTTGAAATATTTACTTTGAGGCATAAATAATTATAATCCTTTATTTGAATCAAATAAATTGTTTTTTAGTGCAATGAAAATTAAAAAGAAGGAAAAATAAAATTAAATCGGTATTCAAGGGAAAAAGAATTTCATAAACATTCTCTTATACAATACTAATGCACCTACTGGAAAAAATTGAACAATTTTTTTTTTCAAACAATAAACAGTGTGTCAAGATAATGGGTAAAGCGATATTTCCTGAAAAATCAGACTTTCATTTTTTTTCGAGAAAAATACTCTATGTGTCAAATAACTATTTTTTGACAGACAATGACAAGCTTTTAGCCCGCGTCGTCTTCTTCGACCACCCGTATAAATTGAAAGTACACATTTTATCCTACAAGAAACACCAATTTATTATTTTTACTCCCACGTAAATTTATCCTTTTCATGAAAAATTAATCAAAAAAATACAATTTTTAAAAAGATAAGAAAAAATTAATAGAAAAAAAAACAATTTTTAAAAAGATAAAAAATTCCATCTAAATAAAAAATAAATAAGTATTACTAGTGAAAAGGAAAAAAAAAATTTTTTTTAATTTTTTTTTATAATTATACAAGAAGAATTTTTTTTTTTAAAAATAAATCATGCAAATATATAATTGTGGCGCGCTTTTTTTTGTTGATATGAGAAATAAAATTATATAGTTGCAAGTTGATGCGAATATAATAGCATCTACCTGATCTAATGGAGTTGTAAAAATAAATCTCTACTTATGTTTTCTCTTCTCTCTTTTTTTGTTGCAGATTAATTAAATGAAAAGGAATAACAATGTACAGTCTAAATGTGAATGTGAATCCTAGTCCTTCGGCTGCCGCGGGTCTTCTTGGTGTCGCGGCGGCCGAGGTCACTCCAAGGACACCGGAAATTGTAAATTCCCTTATCGCCATGACGAATCCCTTTGAGAGTTACAATAACGAAAAAACAAGAGATCGAACCGATTCAACGAGTAGTGGAGAACCAAGTCCTCCAAGTGTTCAACACACTTGCAGTCAGCTTATTAAAGAAGGTACAGCTACCAAAAAACAATTTTTTATCTGCGTCATCAGAAGAAATTGATTTTATTTCCCTAGAAGATCAAAAACGATAAATCTCATACTTTCCTCTAGACTAAGAAGACAAAAAAAAGAACAAACAATAGAAGGAAAAAAAACCTTCAACTGGAACAATGATTATTTTCGCTAAAATAGTGAAAGTATTCGTTGCAATAACTAAAAATTTCGCTAATATAGTGAATTTTATAATTATTCCAGGCGAACATTTTTTTCATGTAGAACTTGTCGAAAACGAATATTCTATAAATAAAGTCAAAATACCCAAAAAGAAATTTTCAAAAACAGAAAAATAGAATTTCAATTTTTTTTTATCAAATATGAACGAGGAAAATAATAACTTCAATGTCTTCAATTTCCAAAAGAAATTCCTCTAGAAGAAATGCAATTTTCCATTTTTGATGTTCCTAAAGTTTCGAATGTTGAAATGAACGTTAATATTTTTTTACTTCTTCTAATTAGTATTTCTTTAGAAAAAAATTATTATTTAGATCAAAATAAATTAATTTGTTTTTTCCTGACTTGTCCCAAAAATTTGGACTTGTTCCATAATTCTAAAGAATAATCTCATTTACTATAAAAATTATTTAATATAAATATTTAATCTCTACTTATACTTTTTCTATAGGAATTAATATTTTCAAAAATTTCAAATTTTAAAAGTTTATTATAATTTGTTGCTATAATTTCTCCGAAATTATTCTTATTATTTCAATTAAATTATTATTTTCAACAATTTTAAACTGAACTTCTCGTTTAAAAAGTTATTTTTAATTAATTTCTATTTAATTAATGAAATAATTAATTAATTAATTTTAATAATTTGTTACTGTAATTTCTTCAAAACTATTTTTATTATTTTGTAGAATTCTTAACTAAAATTAATCTTTAAATGAATTGTTTTCAATAATATTTGACAACGTTTTTTGAGAATTTAAAAAAAAAATTACTGATGAAAAACAATTAGTTTTCATAGAATGTTTAATTAAAAGTATAAAAAATTCAGATTTTTAAAGATTTTAATCTGCAACATCTCCAAAATTCAATTATCATGTAAAACTTTAAATAAAATTAATTTTAAAATCGATTTTTATTAGAACATTTTACAAAAATTCAATTATTCCAATACGAAAATTAAAAAATGTATTAAATAATTAAATGTGTATTAATATTAAATTCTCATAAAGAATTTTGTCGACAAATTTTTATGTAATAGAATTTCTGTGAAATTTTAATTATTTTAGAAAAACATTGAAAGATTGAGTAGAGTTTTATCAAAATTTTTTTTAATAATCCAATTCTTTTGGGTAATTTTATTATAATAGTTATTAAAAATCTTTGAATTGAGATAAATTTTCGGTAATAATTGAAACTTTAACAAGAATTTTATTAAAATTTTTTAAGGCAATTGAATTGAGAATTTCGAAAAGGGCTCAACTCTGAAAATCGTAAGAGTCATTTTCTCTGTCTTTTGTTATATAAAAATATGACACTTACGGTTTTTAGGGTTGAGCCCTTTTCGAAATTCGCGATTCATATGAATTTCGGAGAAGAAGTTTATTATTTATAAAGATAATTGAAATTTTGACTAGAATTTTTTAAAAAATTTGTAATAATTAATTTTCTGTAAAAATTTTATTATTTATGGAAATAGTTGATTATTTGAGTTGAATTAAAATAAGATCTTTTTTAATAATTAAATTGTTTTGGGAAATTTTATTGATAATTGAAATCTTGACAAGATTTATGTTTAAAATTTTTGAAAATAATTGAATTCTTATGATGAATATTGTTATTGATGAAAATAATTGAACCTTATATTTCCGAAAAATGAATAATTCCGCTAGTAGAAAAAAATAAATTCCACATTTCCCTCTTCGAAAAATGAAAAAGAAGCAAAAATAGTTGATTTAATAGTAAAATTTTGCAAATATAGAACAAAAATACGCAAGGAACCGGAATTTCCGATAAATTATAAATAAATAAAAGTAAAATGATAAGTTCGAAAGCTTTGAACAAAAAAAAAATGCGAAATTATCATTTATTATTTATTTACTGGCTAAAAATACTTAAACCTGTTTGTTTTTAACAAATTTGCATAATTTTTCAGGATTAAAGCTGACTCTTCAAACAAAAAGAAGAGCACACGGTAGTGGCGATGAAAGCAAGAAAAAGACGAGAAAAGAAGATGGTAGTGCAGACGACGAAGAAGATGACGACTCCAATCACAACAATCATTCTGTAGGAGTAAGACATTATTCTTCAAACCTCCCTTTAGTGTTTACTTTCAAAAACGAAAGTAATTTTTCACCCCTAAAATTAATTTCACATTTTTCTGAACTTTCGAACGTTCAAATGAACGAAATAATTTTTTATTACTCCAACATTTTAAAAAATTACACTAGTCTCAAATGAAAAATATTGAAAATGAACATTTATTTAGGAAAACATTATTATTATTAATTTAAAAAAAAAATCAGGAATATTTTGTAAATAAAATTCAAATTCAAATATATAATATAAACATGATCCTTCATTTAAACGTTCGAAACTTTAAGAACATAATTTTACAATATTCAAAGAAAATTTCAGGAAAATTTAGTCAAATTTACTTTGGACTTGGTAAAATTTCCTCCAAAAATATAATCAAATTCACTATTCAAAATTTTTTTACTCGCTGGAAATAATAGTTTTTAATAGGAAATTATATTGAAAGCAAACTTAAAAGAAAAGTTTATACAAAAACTTTGGAAATATTTGTTATTAAAAATCTTTACTTCCAGATTAAATTTCAAACACCCGAACAGCAAAATAAAAGATAATAGTAAAATATATTCTTTCAACTTAGTAATTTCTGATTCACACCAAAAATTATTAGATACACAAGGAAATATTCGTAATATACATTTATTTGTGATTATATTCAATTGTAAAATTACTGGAAACATGAATCATTTTTTTTTAAATAAATATTTAATCATTATCATTATCATTTTCACAGAAAGAAAGATTTAAAAGAATTAAAAATTTTAAATCCTCTGAAATTGTGTTATTTATAAAAATTTGCAAACAAAAATCTTACAAATTATTTAATTATTTTAGAACATTCTAAAATTGGTCACGTCAAAAAAAGGAAAAAAATCAAGAAATTTTTTTTTAAGTCCAGAAAAAAAGTAAATTTTAAAATCACTACCAATTTTAATACAAAACTAAAAAAATATTTCATCTATTTCTAAAAATATTCAAATTTACAGACCAGAAAGATTTAATTTATTTTATACAACTCAATTAATTTAATTATAAATGCATAAAATAATTAAACTTTAAGACTTGTATTTTCAATTTTTACAGGTAATTCAAATTTATAAGAGTTACATTTTCAATTTTTAAAGTTATTGAAATTGTGATTTAAATTTTTATAAATAATTGAAATTTGAAAGATTTTCGTTTTTAATTTTAATTTTATTTATTTTAATTTTTGTTGAGTATAGAAACGCGGGAAACATAATTTAAATAAACAATTAAATAAATAAATGTTACGTTTGCAATTTTTGAAATTATTGAAACTTCGAGGAATTATATTATAATTATATTATTATAATATATAATAATTAGTAATACTTATATATATTATTGTATTATTATTATATTTTCAATCTTTATACTTAATTGAAAAGACTTGTGTTTTCAATTTTGATAAATAACTGAATTTCAGAAGACTTTAAATTTAAAAATTTAGAAAATCTTAATTCCTGTTAAAAAATTATAATATATTAAATTTTTCTTTTAATATTGATGTTCTGAATAATTTAAAAAATGGATGTAAATCAGGGAAAAGTGAATAAAAAACAAATTTTTTGACAAAGTTGTTTGTATCAAAATAGAGAAAATTTAAAGCTTCGTACTAAAATTCAAACTTTATAAAGTGAAAAAAAGAACAAATTTTTTTTTAATTTTCAATATTATTTGTGAAACTAGAATTCTATTAATTCCAGAAATTTAATACTTTTGATAAAATTCACAGATTTTCCACTGAATTCTTTGATTTTACAATAAATTTATCCCCTAATTTAAATTCCCCTTCAGGTGTTTCATTTAGGTAATTTTTTCATTCAGATTATTTTATTATAATTTCAAGGGGATAAAAAAGGGGAAAAAGAGGTTTATTTAAAAAAAAGCGAACCAACTATGATCCCTAGAATTATTTTCCACTCCCGAAGAAAAGTATTTAAAGAATATTCTTTACTAAGAAAAAATGTTTCCATTTTTTTTCAGTTAACTCCAGAGGACGAGGAGAGACGTCGCCGAAGACGAGAGCGTAACAAAATAGCAGCGACAAAATGCCGATTAAAAAAGCGCGAGAAAACGGTAATTCTCGTGCAGGAATCGGAAATTCTCGAGACACAAAATCACGATCTAAAGACTCAAATACAAGAATTGGAAACTCAACGACGAAGACTCGTCGATATGTTGAGTTTGCATACGCCAACGTGCGTGAAGCATGGTGGTGCAAGTGACACTTCCTATCAACAATATGCCGAGCCACTTCCTCCATTACCTAGTTATCAAGAAAATTTCCTATCGCCACAATTAAATCCAACGCAAAATTGCGTCACGGATTATCCAGTTAAAGTTGAAAATTTCGATAGTTCAACATCGGATTATTATCGACAAAATAGTCCCTATATACCAACATCGGATTCAAGTTGCACTGTCTAGTCGATATGAGACGTTGATTTTTATTATTATTAATTATTAATAATTATTATTCGGAGAGTCGTGGACTTTTGGATAAATCAAAGTGAATTTTCCAAGAAAGACACAAATGCCGTCAATCCACTTCCAAATGTATACAGAAATTTGGCACAAGATACAGTATTTATTTCTAAATTTAATCGCTAGCTTTATAATTTAATTTTTTTTTAAGAAAGAGTATATCTCCGCGAATTGTATTTTTTTTAATTTAGCAATTTTTTTTATTCTCGTATATTAATACGACTTTCTGTGGAATTTCCATGTAAAGGGCAATTACATAAAATTTTCCTTGTTCTTTACTCTTCTCTTATAGAAGAGAAATCAATCAATTTGCCGACAAAAGGGAGGCGCAGTTTTTACATCCAGAGAAAACTTTATTCGAACCCAGAATATAATTTATTTGAATTTTAAATAAAAGTATATTTCTTACATAGAAAAAATTACATTTTTTAAAATAATTTCAATAAAAATGTAATGCTTAATTTAATATTCGATACAAGTACAATTAATTTTATTCGACAAAAATAAAATATAATTGAAACAAATGAATTTATTTGAACCAAATATAATTTCTTTGAAACAAAAAAAATTCCTTTGAAAGAAATAAATTTATTTGAAGCTAATACAATTTTTTTGAAAGAAATGATACATATTTATTTAAAATTGTTTCAGTACCTAGGCTTTGAGTCAAATACATTTTTTTCTGGGTGTAAGTCAAGAAATTTAAAAAAAATTGTAAAACATCGCCAATGCTTGAGGCAATTCTGAATTTAATGGATAAAATTTGTACAAATAGATTCTTCCTAAAGTACTTTTTCGACCATTCAATGTGTGTCATAGTAAATATTTCTCTATTTCTAGTATTTTAGTTAAAAAAAATTTAATTACTCACTTTTTTATTGATAAAAATATCGTGGATTCCATTTTTCGCCAACAAAAATATTCTCACTGGTTAATTTTCGAAATCTCTCTTTTTTTCAAAAAAAGGGTAAAAAAATCTGAAAAAAGTATTCTCGTTTGCAAATTTTTTTTTAAAGTAAATTAAAAAGTATATATAATAAAAAATAAATAATATGAAATATAGAAATAAAAATGTAAAATAACAAAATTTGAATCTATAAAAATGCGAATATAAAATTATAAATACAACAAGAAATTAAACAGAAAATTATAAACAACAAATATGAAAATAAACATCCTGACAAAAAGTACATTTATCTCAGAGCAAAATAGAAATTTATTTGTTACAAACCAATTATATTTGGTTGAAATAGAATTTATTTGCTCAAAATAATTTTCATTTGATTGAAACAGAATTCATTAGATTCAAGTAAATTTTTATTGGTTGAAGTAGAATTTATTTGGTTCAATTAAATGTTTATTGACTGAACCAGATTTTATTTGGTCCAAATAAAATATTTCTCCGGGTATAATAGAGAATAATAAATGTAAAAATACAAATAAGGAATTTATACGCTTATTAAAGTAACATTACTTCGAATTAAAAATTCCCTTAAATTGCAGGATAAAAAACAATTGATTTCACAAACTAAAATTTTCATTTAAAAAAAATTACGTTTTCAAAAATATTCGACTCGAAAATTTTTCAGTGAGTTCGTTGACTTAAACCCATAAAATTAATTATATTTTCCAATTAATTACTGAATTTCAAATTTTCAATTGTCTTTTCAAATTAATACATAATGAAATTTTTAAAAATATTATTAATCTTAAATAATTAAAATTCATGACAATTTTTGAATGGTCTCTTTTACTGAGCTTCCAAGAATGAAAATTAGTTTTCTAGTTCCTAGTCGAACTGTATATATAATAAAATACAGTAATGCAAATTAGAATAAAATTTCAGAATCTTGTGGGAAAGAGATGCGGGATACATTAATTTAATCATTTTCGGTACTTAAAAAATATCAAATTTAATTTTAAAACAATAAAATTCATTCAAAAATAAAAATATGACTGTATTCTTTTTTTTTGTAATAAATAAAAATGAGAGATAAAGAGATTATGCATTCCAAGTGAGAAAATATATAGAGAAAAGGAAGTCTGAAGTGCTGAAAATTTACAAAAGTGCGATGATAAATTTTTCTACTATTCGAAATTTAAAAAAAAAATATTAAAAATTGCTTTAGAATAATTTCTCTGCGAGTTTATTTTTTTCTATAACTGTTCAAGTATCCAGCACTCTTTTCCGTTAAAATTAAGTTTTAATATTGTTAAGTCGCCCAGTGTATTTTATTATAATTAACAACAACTTATCTTCTTCCGTCTTTCGTAACAATTTTCTGTACTTTCAATTATTATTGAGACGTTCGAAGCGAACGTCATGAGACATTCCTTCGTTACTAATACTTCTACTGTGACATTCTTTAAGGCCTCAATTTTTTTTCTTTATTTTATTTTTTTTCTAAATAACTACGCTTGTATAGAAAATTCTTAGGACAAAGTAAGAAACGCGATTTTTGTGATATCTCTATAAAATGACACTGAATTCAAAAAATTTCTTCTTGTAATTAGAATCGAGAAAAGAAATCAAACTCTAGATTTTTTAATTTTTGTCTTAGAAAATTAAAAATTACTCCTTTAATTATACGAAACGTCAACATTAGTTTTGTTTTAAATTTTAATTACATTTCAGTTTTATTTGTTATTAGTATGAACAAATTTATTTTTCACAAATTTGCACCGAAAACAAATTTTTGAACTGTTATCGAATAAATATTTACTTGAATGAAATTTATTTATTTTTAATCTAAGAAAAAACAAATTCATTTTTACTTTTCAGAAAAATTTTATCTTAAAGAAAATAATTTCTTTCGAAAAAAAACAATTTTTTGTATAATAAAGAAAATAATTTCTCTTAAAAAAAAATTATAAAAAGGTTTAAATATCACAAAATTCGCAGTGATATTAAAAAAAATGTGAAATAGATTTTAACAGTACTCTGGTAATTGCAGGACATTACTTAAGAGTATAATTATTATGCGTGTAGTTTTTTTTCACCCTTTTGGAGTCACACAAAAAGAGCCAGTGTATCAGAATGTTCTGTTTGATATTGATTACTATGTGTATAATTATTATTATTGTTAATTAAAAATTGTATCGCCGACAAGCGTTCAGAGGATACTTATAATTATATAAAAATTTTACTGATATTTAATAATGTTATTATATAATACGTATATGCATATTTTATACTACAAAACCGCATATTGCTGTTAATAACTAATAAACTTTTAATTCTTTCTATATCACTTTTATAATTTTCATTTTTTTTACATTTTAATACTCTACAAAATGCATAATTTATTTATTATTCAGTTATTTCGATTTTTTTGTTAACAGAGAAAAAATGGGATACTTGACTTTTTTCAGTGACAAAGTAATGAAAAAACTAATTAGTTAATAAAATTTAATTACTTAATTAATTTTTCAGAGAATTGAATATAATTAATAGTTAAATGTAAGTTTTGCTTGATTCACTACTGAAAAAAGTTTTTATGTTTTTTCGTATTTAAATAATATAATCCAGGAAAAAAGTTTTAAATTATTTTCGATAGTGACTCAGTCAAAAATTATTGTGTTTAGTTAATTAAAAGCATTTAAGTACAGAAGTAATTAATTAATTATACTCAATTATAACATAATTTTATAAAATTAAAAGAAAAATTAATTAAATATAATTAATTTCTTAAGTAATTAAGTGTAACTTTTGAGTTGAGTCGCCATTTAAAAAAGTTTTTAAGCCATTTTGTAATTAGAATATAATTATATAAATATAATCAAATAGAAAAAGTCTAAAAATCATTTTCCATTGTGTCAACAAGCAAAACAATTAATTGCAATTAATTATTTTAGAAAATATTAATTATATTTAGTTAAAATTTAGAAATTTAAAAAATTAATTCATTGTAATAACTTAATTAATTATGACTTCGGTAATTAATTGAATATAATTAATTCCTCGTGTTATTAAATTGATTAATATTACTTAAGTTATTAACTATAATTTTTTCCTGAGGTCACTATCGAAAAAAGTTGTCCAGACTTGTTTTGCAATGAATTGTCTTCCAATGTGTACAGAAAAAAAATTCGAATAATATTTTTCCTAATGTCTTTGCAAATGAAAAATTATGAAAATTCGAAATAGAAAGAGTTAAGAGGATTATTTTTTTAAATGTTATGTATAAGAGAGTAAGTAAACCATGTGCCTCTAACGACATACCTCAATAATCTTGTGGTTAGTTACCTATATCCAAATTACTCTTGCATTTTATTAAAATAAAACAAAGTTACTACAGAAAAATAAAAATTAAATTAAATCTTAACTAAAAGTAAAATAGTAGAAAAATTATCTTTTAAATAATTAAATATAAACTTTTAACTAAAAATGTTTTTAACCTTTAAATAGAATTAAAAAAAAAAGAATTAGAAACAAAATTTTACAACTGCTTTTATGAATTCGACAATAAATTGTAAATCACATTCATTTATAATCAGATTTAAAAAAATATCACCTATTATATGAAAAACCAGTGAAAATGAGTCATTAAAAAATTGTTTAAAGAACAAAATAGCTTGAGTATTTTGGATGACGAATTACATTCGCAGGATTAACACGTTAGTTAATTCATATTTCGCGAATGTTTTGAAGTAGTATTTTCACTTTTTTTTTACAAAGTCAGACTGTTTTGGAAAATAATTTTTTTTCCTTGAAAAAAATGTACAAAATCATGTCTGAAATAATTCACCACTATAGAGAAAAGCGATGTTTCTATATTGAAAAAAATATTCATATGCTTCCTATAGCTTTAAATTTCTGCCGCTGTCGTATTCAAAATTAAATTAAATATTTTGCTTCGTTGAATTTAGTTTGTAAGAAATAACTGCCACGACAGGATATTTGTTGACACAAATGTCAAAAAGTGAATATATATATATATGTACTTGTTTTTTTTGTATTATTTCGTTTCATATTTTTAACATTTTAACGCGAAGCAATTTTAATTATTTTTACAAACTCTTCACCAGGACATTTCTCAAATGTCCGCTGTCTTTTTATTATTTTTTCTTTTACGACAGAAAAAAAACCTTTCTCTTTTAAAAAAGAAATTCTTTTTTAAAAAAGTTTTTAAAAGAAATCTTTTTTTAAAAAAAAAAGGTTGTTACTAATAAAAGAAACTTTTCTTTCTTGTAATAGAAAAAAAACTGTTCTTGTAATTGAAAATCCAACTATATATTGTAAGCCAAGAATTTCTTAAAAATAAATAAATGTGCCTTCATTATTATTTCATTTCAAATGTAGTTTATATTAAACGATTTTTTTTTAAACGAACGTAAATTGTAATTATTTAAAGAAAAACAAGAAAAATATGAAATAAATGAAAGTTTATTAATGAACAGAAAACGTGTGTTTGTGTTTTTTAAACAATTCCTATTTTTATTAATATACGCACCATTTCATATAAACTGTTTCTTACATTTATCGCAATCAATTTCGAACATAATAATATATCTAATTATCTAAAGTTATTTCGCATAAATAAGAGTAAGGAGAGTAACGCTCTCGTGAACGTCATGGGGAGTTGGGAAGATTGGGGAAAGGATGAGATAGAAAATTATGCTTAATAAGTCTTAACATTAAGTAATTCCCATTGGTCTTAGGATCCTCTGAAAAAGAAAAGAGAAAAATTAATTTCATCAAATTATGACCGGAAAGAAAAATTTCTATTTTAATGACATAAAAATAAAATTGGTAAAAATAAATAAAATAGATTATATGAAAAAGAAATAAATACTTTGTTTTAATATCTATTAATTATTAAATTGAATGTTTATTATTAAATGAATTTTTATTTATTAGCAAATAAGTGAGAAAAAAATTTTGTTTTAACTACAAAACATGACGTCAATACTTTTGTAACAGTATTTTTTAGTACAAAATATAATTGAAGCTGAAATTTTAATTATTATAATTCAGGGTGTCTAATAAGGATTAAGAACAAAATTCCCTGACTTTTTACTAATTTTATTTCTGCTTTCTTGGCCCAAAAATATGGTAACTGGAATATTTAACAATAAATTAATATCTAATGATTAAAACAAACAATAATAGAAATTTTCTAAGCTTTGCTAGATTAAAACAAAATTTTATTCACAAGAAATTTTAATTTTTATATAAATTTTTAGAAATTTTCCTGACTTTTAATGAAATTCTCTGACATTCCCTGACTTCTCCCTGATTAAAAAAATTCCCTGACTTCCCTGACTGTTAGACACCCTGTAATTTAATATTCGCTTTTTGATAAACTTTAGTTATTGCTTTTAGTAATGTAATTATTGTTTTATTTATTTATTTAATTTAATTATTGTTTTTATAACAAAACTTTTATAAAATAATTTTTCAATACAAAATTATTTTATATTTTATTCTATTATTTTTAGATTTTATAAATTTTTTGAATATAAAAATAATATAATAATCGGAATTGAAATTTAAATAGTAATAATGATTTTTGTTAAAATTTAGGTATTAATTATAGTTACAATTTTGTTACAAAATTCTATAAATTATAAAAATTTTCGAAATTTGTTTGTTTTCGATTCGCATCATTAAATAATTGTAAATAAGTTAAGAAGAATCTTCTTAACTCAATTAAAGTTTAAAAATATTTAATTTAATTTGATTTAATTATAAACTTTAGTTGAGGTAAAAAAAATTTTCTTCAGCTAAACAAAATAAGAATAAATTCTTCGCACAAATTTCTGAAAAATGTTTTGTTGTTAAAGCCAAACATATTTTCTCTCACGATTATTATTTAACATTTAGGAAATATTTTAGGAAACACAAAAAGAATATTCGAAAACAATTTAAGAATACTTACACAATGATGTTGTTAATTGGAATATGAATTAATTTAACGAAGAATCCTATGAAGCCCATTATACAGAAACCAATTGCTGTAGCGATAGCAATCTTCTGGAATTCTATAAAAAGAGAGAATTATTAGTTTTATTTTATATTTTTCAATTTGTTTCTTTTATTCTATATTTTTATAATTCATCATATAATTAAAAATAAACTCAAAACAGTTCTTCATTTCTTACTATATATCTCGACAAGTAAATTATGTACTTTTCTCATCAAGTCTTAATTGATAAAGTAAGAATAATTACAATTCAGATCCACAGAACAATTAAAAACACTCCAATTATGTCTATAAATGTTTAAACTGTAATTTTGTTCATAAATGTTTAGACGATTAATTTTTTCAAGTCAATTTTTTAATTCAATTCGTAAATACCTTTTCTGTCGGGTTTAGTGCATCTTTTGACAAGACGAATACTGTCTTTGGCAAATTGCCTTCCGGGTTCAGTAAATTTCTTGATTTGATCCATTTCCGTTGACTGGACTGAAAGAAAACAAACTATTAATTATCAAATTAAAATACTAATTCGTTAAAATAGAGTAAATATTCTCATATACTATTCTGCATTACTCGACATTTAAAAAAAACTTTTCAATCATGAAAAAATAAAATAAATACCTACATTTAAAAACAAAAATTACGCTTTTTAAAAAAACGCAATAAAAATAACGGTTCCCGACAAAATAAAATCACACTCTCAATAATAATGACAGGCCCTTCTTTAATTTCAGTTCTCAACATCTGGCACACATTAGACATTCATTATTTTTGAGACAAAACAAATTCTCCACTCAGCAAAACAAAAATCTTCGATATATTTTCAATGTTTGCATATTTAACGTTGCACACTCTCATACAATTGTAAATTGCATAATTGTACAAGCAAGTTCTAAATAAAATACAGTTTACAGTTCCGTTTCTTAATAAACAAAAGCGACTCCGAAATATTTTCCTCTCACAGAAAAGAACTAAAGAATATCCAATTTATCGAAAATAATTAAACCGAAAAATATTCTTTCCAGGTCGAAATTTTTCACATCCGGATGGAAATTCTCTAAAGATAAAACAAGTGATTGTTTATCATTTTATTTATAAAATATCCAATCGTCGGCATAAAAAACAATTTAGAGGTTATAATCAACGAAATTATAATCGCGTAGAATAATTAGACGAGAATTTAATTAAAAAAATAACCATATTGTTTTACTCACATAAAGTAGGTTGTTGTCTTGAAGAAGATTGTCAGATTACTCACACTTTGTATGTTGTTTGACGACTGAAATTCCACTTTACTTCAACCAAAAGCACCTACGTGGACTCGTGTCTCACGAAACGTAACTTCCGGAATGGCGACGTTGCATACGAACAATGCTTGACAACTAATGCCACGTGTTTACTATTCACTCAATATCTATAATAACTAATTTTCACTATTCCACTAATATTATTCACTCAAAACACGGACATTTATCAATTCACTTAATTATTATGCCAAACAAGTCATTCTTTATTCATTTGCAATTCAGTTTGCGTGAAAATAATTGATAAATACTTCTTGATTTGGCAACACTGCAACCACTACAGAATTTTGACAGTTCTCAAGCGCGCGAAATTTTGAAATTCAAAATTTAAATTCTCCACTAATTAGAATGATTAAATTATAGAAAAGTTTAATTTTGTTTTGAAAAAATACGCTCTTTGTAAAAATTGGAAAATTCAATAGTATAAAAAATTAAAGCATCACATGTAATGAGAAAATTATATAATGGTCCTTGGGGTTCTTGAAAGTGGGTCAAAAAGAAAAGAGAAAAAAAAAGGTTTCAGATGTCTTTTGATACGTTTTGTGTTCTCCTCAATAAAAGGAGAGGAAAAAGGTGCATTTTCAGCTGTCCTTTAATAGTGAAAACTTTCAGAAAGTCTCCTTTTTATTTGCACTTTATGTAAAAAAAAATTTTTTTTGTTAAATTAATACTGAATTTTATTTTAATTCAAAAATGTTCTTAATTTTAATTATATTAATTATGTTACAATAATTATTATAACATAATAAAAATAAAATTTTATTACTAAAAAATAAAAAATGATTATTAAAATTGATTTAATTACAAAAAATTAGTTTTTACTTTATTTTAATAAAGATAGGTTAGTAATTGTAATTATGTTATACTAAATATAATAAAAATGAAATAAATCAAATAAAAAATTCAAAAATAAAAAAAAAGTTTAACTAAAAAGTTTCTAAAGAAAAAATAATATAACAAGAAATAAATTTTTTAAATTTATTTTACTAAAAAATATCATTATTATAGTTCTTTAAAAACAAATATTTAATTAAATAAAAATGAATTTTAAAAGAATCGGAAATCTAATAAAATTTTTTACCTAAAAATTAATCAAAAAATAATTTTGTTTATAAATAAATAAATAGAAAATAATATAATGAAATATTAGTTTTTATTATATTTTGATAAAGAATATAAGTGATGATAGTAATTATTTAAAACTAAATATAATAAATACAATTAAAATAAAATTAATAATTAAATAAAATTAAAAAATAAACGGATTTTTTAAGTAAAAAGTTGATAAAAAATAATCTCGTTTATAAATAAAAGAATAAGAAAAGGAAAAAAATAGAATTTTTTAAGTAAAAAGTTGATGAAAAATAATCTCGCTTATAAATAAAAGAATAAGAAAAGGAAAAAAATTACAAAATAAAAAAATACTTTTTAGATTATTTTAATGAAAAGGTCATTAATTAAAATTATTAAAAACTAAACAAAATAAACACAATAAACAAATATTAATCTATATATATATATATATAAAGTTAAAAAAATTATAAAATTTTTTAACAATAAGAACAATTAATATTGTTATAAAATTATATTGTTAATTGAATTGGAAAAGTAATTGGAGCAGAATTAGCGAACACTTTCTAATTACTTTTACTTTTATTTGCAAGTGAGCGCAAATTAAAAAAAATATCCTTTAAACCCGATTATGTACGTTGACGATATGTGAGAAGTTTAAAAATAAAAAAAAAGAAAACAAAATATTAAATTTATCACTTGAAAAATTTCTCGTATCTCAATCGATAAAAAAGTGACGATTTCTCGCCCTCTAAAGCGTCAAGTATTTAGTATAGTATATAGGGTATATAGTGTAGTAGTAGTTTAGAGGTTCTTTCTTTGTGAATCCTTGCGTCTTTCATTTATTGTGCGCTCAGCTATTCAACAATCAACATGATTCGAATTATTTTTGCGGTGCTCCTCATCTCCTTCGTGACAGGCGACAATTCACCAATACAAAAATGCGGTAAATAAATTATAATTTTTCAAAAATTATTATAAAACCGAACTTCTTTTTTCTTAATTTTTTTCTACTTAAAAAAAAAGAATTTCTAGTTTTTCAAAGTAAACTTTTTTTTCTTTGTAACGTATACAATTTCTAGACGCATTTTCAATTGCTTTTATTTTCTTTTATTTTTTGAAAAAATATTATAATAATATAATAATTATAAAATTATATTATTTCTGTTTTATTATATATATGAAAATATTTAAATTTATAATTTTCTTTCTCTCGAAAAAATATATCTATTCTTTGTCATAGTTTTCTTTATCATTCTTTGTAGTATTTTTTGTTATCATTTTTGGGTAAAAGTATGAGTAAAACGTGAGGACTTAAAATTTAAAAATAAAAAAATAGAATGAAAAAATTATTTTAAAAAGTTTTTTTAACCATTTCTTTTAAATATTAAATTAAAAAATTTGCAGAATTTTCAATGTTTTTTTATTCAAAACATTACATCCAGAAAAAACATACATATGATTCAAAGACAACAAGACTTTTTATTTGACACAAATAAATAATTTAGTGCGGTTCTGAGAAAAAAATTTACATATAGTTAAGTCAAATAAATTATATATTTGGTTTAAAGAAAATTTTTGACAGGGTGGAAATAGATATATTATTTTTGTAAAATAAAAATATATTTAAACATTTTCTTTAATATTTTTTAATATAATAATAATAATAATAATACTAATTAAAAATATAAAAAAGTTTTAATTTCCCAACTGACAATACAACTGAAAGTGAATAATAATTTTATGCGTGTAAGCATAATTTTATGATTTATATTTGCGGAATGATGAAATCGTGAAACAAATATTAAATATTTCTTTTATATATTTCTTTCTTAACGATCTACAAAGAAATTGCATTATTCTTTACTTTGAAAAGCATTTAAATATTATACGTAAAAAAATTACCTGATTGTTTAATTAATTAATTTTATTTGAATTCTTTTATTGTTATTAAAATTTATCTCACAAAGAACGCTTAATTTTAATTGTAAATATCACAATAGTCTTTTTATTTCAGAATGCAAATTGCACTTTTTTCTCACAATGTCAAATGCGATAATTTATGAATACTAGAGATACATTTTAAATATTAATGTATATTCTGGAACTATATATATATATATTTTTGAGAATTACAATGTAAATGTTTTGAAACATGTATAAATTTTCCGCGATCAAGGAGAAAGTAATTAAAATTTAAATTAGTTCAATAATTATTTTCTGTTTAAAATTAAAATTTTAATTACTTAATCGTAATAACAATAACATAATTATTAATTTTTTTTAATTATTCGTATTTATTTATTTATTTACGTAATAACCTAATAAAATAATTTTTCTTTATGCAAGCAAATAAATAAAAAATCCTTCATCTATGAGGAAGAAATACATAAATATAATGAAAAAAATAATACTAAATAATATTTTTTTTAATTTTTATAAACGGGCTTATAAAGAAGAAAATTTGCCCTTAATTTTGTATTATCGTCATTATTAATTAAATTATAATTAACAAATATAACAAAAGGGTTAGTCCCGTCTACTTGTTAAATAAAAACCAAAAAAAATATTCAGTAAATTTTAAACATTATTTTGAACATAAAAAAATATTAGAAATCTTACATCAGAGCTAAAAAAAAGTTTAAAGCTAAAGTTGATAAAATTTTCAAAGTTAGAAAAATAACCAATTTAAGTGAATAGAATTTTTTCTAAATTTGAGTTCCATTAAAAATAAATGTGAATAAGAAATTAATTGTGGAATATTAATTAAATAAAAAGCAGGTAATTCGAGAATGTTGATAAAGGTCTATAATTCTCATTCAATTTCATAAAGATTTCAAGGTAAAAGCAATTTTCATTGTTGCGTCATTAAAAATGATAGGATATTTTTGTTGATTCAAAAAAGCAGAAAAATTTAAACGATTCGTCTCCTTTTTTGTCACTTTATCCTTTTAAATAATATTGACTTTTACTGATTTTATTTAACTTAGATTACAACTATACTACTGGACATTAACCTGATTAGATTCTATAAGAGACAAAATCCTTTTTAAAAAAATACATATATAGAAGTTTAAATATGAAAGGTCGATAGCAAGGACAAGATATAAAAATTCTTAGTCGCAGAATGTTAACATGGACCTTGACCATTAAAAAAAAATAAAAATTGTATAAAATTTCAATATTCTACTTTATATATTCAATATTTATATACTCTCACAGTAAATTAAAATCTTTTATATTTTCCTTCTTCCTAAATGATTTTTTTTCTCTTTTTACAGATGTTTGTAATATAAATGCTAATGAATAGAGGGAAAAATTTGTCCACGATGGCTTTTATCTATTAAATTTGTAAAATAAAAACAGTAAAATTTTAGCAAAAAAATACCATTTATTATATTAATTTTATTCTGTGATTTCAAAACTTACAATTTATTTGTATATTGTAATAATAAAATAATACTCATAATAATAAATGTACAATTAAAAAAAAATGATTCAAAACTTTAGTTCCAAAAGAGAAAATCGAATAAATGTTTAAAATGTGTGAAAAATACGATTTATTATTAATTATTAGTATTATTATTATTATTAGACTATAATTCTAGTGTTTTATGAAAATTTACAAATTTGGCTTTTGTTATGCAGAATCTCCAGGTGGAAAAGTCATTAATACTACAATAAGAAATAGTAAACTTAGCGGTGGGACATATCTACTGAAGCGTAATACAATAGTTGGCATTGGAATTGAATTTGAAGCTTGTGAGTTGAATGATCATTAATTATTTTAACTTCTTCTTTCAAAAATTTTTTTTTTAGTTTCCTTTAAAAAAATAATTTATTGCCTATAACAATTTTTACAAACAATCCTGATTTTTTCTATAACTTTCATTCTAATATTAGTTTATATTTAAATTTTCACTTTCTTTTAAAATCAAAACATGTCTATCATTTTTGCTTTAGTCTCTATAATGAAAGATTATAAATGTTAAGTAAAAAAAAAAATGTATGTCCTTTTTTATGTCTTTTAATTACAAAGTTTCTAATTATTCATCGTTTTACTAAAAAAGTTGTTTGTATACGATTTCTGTGAATTTCACTCAAAAGGCTATAAATCATTCATCATTTTTTTACATTATTGTCAGCAGTAAAAAAAACTACTGTATAGACAAAAACTAATTTTACGAAAAAATTCTTCAAAGAAATTTAAGAACTTTTAGAAGTGAAAAAAATAGTATGATAAAGAGTGACTCAAATATTATTCAATCATATTTTAATTTTTAATAAATCTTACTATTAATTTGTAAAAATTTTCGTAAATAATTAAAATCTTAGTTGGTTCTGAGTTCAATTCGTTAAAACTTTGAATCTTTTTAATTTAATTTAATTTAGAAACAATTTATCATTATCTAAAAAACCTATTTTTACATGTTTTCTCCAACATAATTTTTATGAATTATATATTGTAGCTATTAAGCAAAAAATTATATTATTTAAAATAATTTATAAAATATACACTGAACAATTTTTTTTTAAATTCTAAAATAAGGGATCGTCCATAAACTACGTTACCAATTTTTCTCATTTTTAGACCCCCTCCCCCCCCCTTCGTTGACAACCGTTGATTTGCTTTTACACCCCCCTCCCCCCAAGGAAAGTAACGTATATTATAAATTGAAAATTCAATGTAATACAGTTAAGTTTTTTGTGTTTCTAAGAAGTTTTTATCTTTAGAATATACATTAAGTAAGTATATATTTTAATTATAATAAAAAGTGCATAAAATATTATTAATAACTTTATAAATTATAGAAATATAATATAGAAATATATATATTTTATAGAAATTAAAACTTTTTTTCACATACATAAATTGCGCAGTTTTTTCTAAGTCTACTTTACAAGTGTAACGTTACTTTGAAGAAACTCCCACCCACCCCCCCGTTACAAAGCGTAGTTGTATGCATGACCCCCTCCCCCCCCCTAAATTGGTAACGTAGTTTATGGACGACCCCTAAGTAGTCAAAAAAGAAAATATGTTTGAATTAAACATTATTTTTATTGAATCAAAATTATGTTTAATTCAAAAGTAATTGTTGGTTGACTGTATAACAAAAATAATTATGTTTGATTCAAATATACTGTTTTCTCAGTGTAAAATAAAATTTATATCTATAAAAAGTTTCAAAAATAGATCAGTATTTATAAATTTGCTATATTCCCAAAAATTCTCTACACTTCTTTTGATATTTATTTCTAATGTTTATTCGATAAAAAAATTGGCTCTCCAATCAATAAATTTTAAACTTTTTTTTTAATCCACAATTAAGAAAAAAAATAAAATTAATTATAATCTGATTAAACACAAGTATTGCAAAAAAGCAAAAAATATATTTGATTTAAATTATCATTTTATTTGTCTATCAAATAAATATTTTTTTTAATCCAATTATGTTTGTTTAAATCAAATGAATTATACTTAAAATAATAATTTCTGTATTTTAACCGTTTAATTTAGTTCAATAAAAATTATATTTGATACAAATAAAACGTATTTGCATGACACATATAACAATTATTTGACAGACAAAAAAAATTATTTGGTTCAATAAAAACTTTTTGTTAAATAATATAATAATGTTAAATAAAATAATTAATGTTAATGTTAATGTTAAATATACCCTAACCAGAACATTTTTGGTTAGGTTAACCAGAATTCTAGTTAATCTAACCAGAATTCTGGTTGTTTTAACAAGAATATTGTGTTAAATATACCCTAACCAGAACTTTTTTTTCAGTGTGTAATTAATATTAAATAGTTAAATATATACTAAAAATAATTTTTTTAATTAGTTAACGCGGCAAAGACAGTAACTGCAGAAGTTATAGGAAGAGTATTAGGATTACCATTACCATTTCCACTACCAGATGCAAATGGATGTACGTCTCTAAAATGCCCTCTGCAAGAAGGTGGACCCTATAATTATTCTAATAACTTAAAAGTTCTCCAGCAATATCCCCTGGTAATATATAATTTCAATAATATATCACAAATAATTCTTAGTATATTAAATAAAATATAATAATTAATTCAATCAAGGAAACTGCCATTTAAGATAAATATTCTAAAACATAAAAACATAAAATGTTATGTTTAGGATATTTTGTTAAACGGTTTTTTGATTTTCAATTTAATTTTATTTCATTTAAATAATTAATTGGAATACTAATTAGAAGTAATTACTAATAATAAAAAATACAATTATTTTTATTGTAATTTTGCAGGTTCTCGTGGACGTGGTATGGAAACTCAAAGATGAAAACAACAATGTTCTTGCTTGCATTCAAATTCCCGCAAAAATTGTTGCATAATTGAAAATATTAAATTAATTAAAAAAATTGGATTCAAGAAAATAATTGGAAGTATTATCAATTATTTAGTGTTAAAATTAGTAAAATGTAATTTAATTTTCATGTAAGATTCTACTCAGAAAGTATTTATCCTTAAATAGTAATCTCAAAATTTTTTTAATTTTCTAAAGCACTAGTTACCAAATGAGCAATTTCCTTTTGAGATACATAAATACATTTTCGTATATACTCAAATTAAAAATTGAATTAACTTTTAGTTATCTTCAATTTTTGTTTAATTTCTCCGTAAGCTTTTGTAATGCGTCAAAATTAAATTTTGTAATAAAAAAAAAAACGTTTACTTTAAAATCTGTTTTGTTATTATTATTATTATATTATTAATATGTAATTATACTTATATTATAATGTGTTTACCATATGAGCATTTCTTCTTTTAATACTAAGAAAAAAATTATTTAAATATGGATATAAAACAGAAATAATAAATTCAATTTAATGGAAAAATCGTGTAAGATTGTTTGCAATGTACCTGTGAAAACAATTATTGATTAAAAAAGAAAAAATTCCTACAGACAAACGTTAGAAAGAGACATAAATAAAATTTTAAAAAAATTCTTAATTTAAAAATAAAAATTAATTGTTAAAAAAAAATGTTCAAAAAATCCACATTACTCTCATTTTACGTAATATTAATTTAAGTTTCCCCTATTAGACAAAAACTATTTTTTTTTACTGATAACAAAGAATAGTTACTTGTAAATATGTTTAAACAGTTAATTTCTTATATATCGTTATCATTCTGTTACGCTAAGCTAGTTAAAAAATGGACAAATAATTTCAATACGTATTTCACTTTTGATCAAAGAACATGAATCGTATTCTTTTGCTAAATTTTCTATTGGCATTAACGTTAGGCGTTCAAGGCGATGATACACCAAAATTACAAACATGTAGTAAGTACACAAAAGAAATATTTCTCATAAAATTATTTCAATATTAAATACATAAAATTAATGTTGTATCAAAAAATTCAAATGATAATCAAAATTATTATCATTGTTGCTTATTTTAATAACAAAATACAATATTTGTCATTTTTTTAATCAAAAATATTTATGATAATTAAAAAGTAAATAATGACTTTGTTTACGTAACATTTTCCTTAAATTTGTCGCAATTTCAACTATACACACCAATGACATCACAAAACGTCAGTATTCAAGTTATTTTTTACATTTAAAAACAAATTAATGTTGAAACAGTTTTTTAGTTCATCAAAAATTAATTTTTTTCTGCAGAATCTTCAATTGGACACGTTGAGAAAGCAATTGTCATTGGTAGTAAATTCAAAAATGGAAGATATCTCTTAAAGCAGGGTACTGAAGCTGGTATTGAAGTCACATTCACAACAGGTAAATTATCTAACAAAGGTTAAGTATTGTTAATTCAATTAAATTAAAAATGAAAATCAAAAATTAAATCAGGTGTACAAAAAAAGTCAATAAATTAATTCACCTATTTCCTTATTTGTTAATATTAATTAAATTATTGCAAAAAACGATTAACATTGTTTTGTATTTTATTTTGCTTTATTGACGTCATAGCTATGTCATTAAAAAATTAAAACAATAAAAAAATATGCATATGATTATAGTTTGATATTTAATTTTGTATTAAATTCTAACATTATATACGTGCGCTAAACAGCGCGTGTACGTTATCATTCAATAATGAATTGACATGGTTTTTCATTGTCTTTTATGAAATCTTGATTATTAGTCAATTTTTTAATTAAATATACTTTCAAAAATTCGCAAAAATTACTATCTTTACAAATAATTAAAAAAAAAAATTCAATCAGTTTTTTTTTTAAGTTGTTCGGAGTTTTTACTAAAAATAATAATTGAAAATTAAAATCTTTAAAAATATTTGAAACCTTTTGAAACTTTGATTATTTTTAAAAATTTCTGCTATAACTCTTTCAATATTTAATTATTTATTCTTGAATTTTTAACCTACATTCTTTTTTTCTTTCCTAATAATTTTTATAAAGTTTCTAAAGAATTGAATTATTCAAAAAAGAAAAAGAACATTCACGTAAAATAAAATTAACAAAATTCATTTTTACAAAATATCCATTAGTTGAAAATTTCTGACACAATTTTACATTCAATTGAACTAATTTCAAAAAGATTTTAGCTAAAAGTTTTTGAAAAACTGAATTATCCAGAAATTTGAAATTTAATTGTTTCCAAAAAATGTCTAATACAATTCTTTCAAAACTCAATTATCAGAATTATAAATTAAAAGTTTTTCTCTAAATCAATTACTTTGAATAATTTTAATCCCACTGGTAACTACTTTTATTTTTTTAATTCTTCAAGGTGAAAAAGTTCATTCAAGAACAATTTAAAATTTCCAATATTGTCCAAATTCACCAAAAAGTAGAATTTTTAAAAAAGACAATGTGAGATATTTTGGATGAAAAAATTATCATTTGATAGAAATAAAGTTTTACTTTTTGCAATATGTAAAAGAAAAGTCGTAATAATCGCATTTTTCGAATGCAAAACGCTAAAAATTCGCATTTTTTGAAAATAGTCGAAAAAGTCATTATCTCAAAAAGCCTGTAAATAAAATATCAATTAGCAACTTTACTTTTCCAGACAGAAAAGTTAACGATCTTAAAGCTTTTGCTTCAATCACATTAAATGGAATGAATCTCTCTCCAATGTTACCAAATTTAAATGGATGCAAAGTTTTAAAGTGTCCTCTCAAAAAAGGTGGACCATATGTATACAAAATAAAAATGCCAGTTGAAGAATATTACCCAAAGGTAAGCAAAAAAAAAACCAATACGAATTTAATTAGGTATCTTAATTCGATAACTAAATTAATTATTTATTCACTCAATGAAATTCATGAAATAAACGAATTATTAAATTTTCATGTAATTTTAGTTATATTCTAGTTAATTATAATTAATATAATTAATTTTCTTGATTAATAATATTTTGAATTAATAAGAAATAAGAATATAAATTTATATTATAAAATAACTAAAGCATATAATAAAAGGTATTAGATTATTGACTAATATAGAAAATATTTAATTTTCAGATTGAGACAGTAACGAGGTTAAAATTGAAAAATGAAAATAATAAAGTTATTGCCTGCGTGATTGTTCCCATAAAAATTGTTTAAATTGTTCAAAGATTAATTATTGAATAATAAAGACATAATATGAAAATCTGATAGTACTTATATTTTCTTTATAAATATCGCTGTTATAATATATTTGTGATCACAGAGCCAAGTATTTTGTTTAAAAAAATTTGTTTAAGAACTACTCATGTTTCATCAGCACACGTGACATTTCTAAGTTCACGAAAAATTATTATCTACTTTTCTTTTTCTTCTTTTTCCTTTTTCTTTTCCTCTTAATTTTAAGAAACTTGTAACAATTATAAAATAAAACTTAATTGCTTAATAAATAAATAGAGTAACTAGTGAGACGAATACAATTTCCTGTTTTCCTTTTCTTCTTTCTTTCTCTTTTATTTTAGAGAGAATTTATCCTAATTATCAAAGATTATTTAACTAATGATGCGTTAAATACTATATGAGTGTGAAAGTACGTGAAATTTCTTTTTTTGTATGGAAAGCTTTTAAAGCTACAATATTAGTTCTGTGCTGTTTGCATTTAAAGAGTAATTTTACATTCATCGATTCTAATATTATAGAAATTCCTAAATATACTTTTTTGTACACTAAGCGTTTGTTTTTTCTTTTCTTTTTTTTGTTATTACAGAAATACGTACTCGCTTTTAATTCGGTTAGGAAAATGAGTCATTCAAACCGATATGACTGATATTTTCATGCTTTAATCAATAACTGAAATGGGTAATATATTAATGAAAAAGTATTTATGACAAAACAAGAAAACTAGTCATCACTATTCATAGATAAATTTTGTTACTTAACTCTTAGAAAACACATTTTAATTCTTTTCTTTTTAGAAAATTTAAATAAATGAAAACGTATAAAAAAGTTTAACTAAATAATAATAATAATAATTTCTACAACACTGAAAGAGTATTTAAAGCGCATTTTTTGAACACAATAGATATATTTTTGACTTTTAAATTTTTCGCGCCTAACTGAATGAAAAATAGTCGCGAAAAAGAAAAGACTTAAATCCAGTAATTTCTGATATAATAAATCACGATTATCTCTTTCTTTTTCAAACAAACAAAAAAAAAACCGAACCTTCTTTCTACTAGTTGCATATTTTTGTAATACACAATTCTTATTGACTGTTATTAATTTCACGTTATTCTTAATTTATCATATTTATTTATATGAAAAATAGGAAGATTTCTTCAGTCTTAAAAATGATAATTTATTTCTTTCAAGACAAAGAAAGAAAGAAGTTAATGATTAATAGAGAGGCCTATTTTTTTCGATAACAGTCAGATTGGTTTGAACTTGTTTTTGTGTTTTTTTTAAAGAGAAATGTACGAGACACTAACTAATATCAGTTGTTACACTAGGATAAGTCTTCTGGTAACTTTGGCATTAATCTGTCTGATATCAACTATCCATCGGTTCAGGTATAAATTCCGTGTCTAGTTGATGATAGCTCCTTTTGCATCTCTGCGTTGTTCTACTTTGCTGTCCGTTCTTTAATGTTTTCTGCGCTTGATAAATTGGTTCATATTCCTTTAATTGAGTCATAAAGCCTTCATTTGGATTTATACAGAATCTCCTTTGTTGTACAATCGTGTAGGCTCTCCTAGAAAAATTTACTTCCATTTATTTCGATTATAATTTGTTAAATTTCCTATTTAGTTAAATATACAGAATTTATATTGGCCAATGTATATTTTAATCAGAACTGGAATGTTATGTCAATATTGAAGTTTAATTTAATTTAATTTTAAATTGTATTTTAATTTAAATATAATTAAAATTAAAATTGTATTGTATAATTAAAATTGGATTGTATAATTGAAATTTAATTTAAATGAATATTTGATTGTAATTTAAATTTAAGTCAAGTTTCAGAATTAAAGTAATTTAGAGTAAATTTGTCGTACACGTGGGTCAAGCCGTAAGTTTCCATAACGTAAGCAAGAACAAGAGCTGCGGATCTTGATATTCCTGCATTTCCATGCACTAGAACTTGACCACCTGATAGTAAGCCTTCATCGATGAATGTTTTTACTTTCTGAAAGTGTTGAATTATGTTTTCCGTTGCAACGTCAGCGATATTTAACACCAAGTATCTAGAAATTAAATTATTATTCAATAAATTGTAGCTCATAAATTTTAATATTAAAAAAAAACAATCAACAAAAAAAAGATAACAAATAGTATACAAATACAAGCTTCGCACTCGTTAAATAATTTAAAATTTGTTAAATTAAAGTATCTTTAAGATTGTAAAGAAAAGGGAAAAAGTAGTTAACGAAAAACCAAATTTGACGAGTGAAAAAATTTAGTGGATTCAATGTGAACGAAAAGTAAATCATTTTAACCAGGATTATCACAAATATTTGATTATGAATTTTCCTGATTTCTAGAAAGAATATTAACTTCTCTTTCTTATGCTGCTAACTTCAATTTTAAATTTTTGTAAAATTCAATTGTTTTCCTAATTCTTCATTAGAATTCTTTAAAAATAAGCTATGTAAAAATAATTTTAAAAAGAAGGAAATCAAATTCTTTAAAATATTAAATTTATTTCAATGAAATTTGACAAAATTCTCAATTGTTTCAATTTTTGAAAATTATCATTATAAGTTCAATTATTTACAAAAAGATTTTACTACAATTTTTCAAAAAAATTATATTTTCAGAATTGCCAAATTAAATTATTCAAAACTTGAATAATTTTTGCTAAATAAATATTTAAAAACTTAGATTTTGCTAGTTACTTTTTCCAAAGATTCCAGTTTAATAATTTTTGAAAATTTAATTATTTTTAAAAATTACAATTGAAATTCTTCAAAAATTTAACTATTTTTTTTTAGAATTTTTAAAACAAATTATTTAAAAATATAAATTTTTTTTAGAACAACAAATGATTAATAATTTAAAAAATCAAATATTACATTTAGAATAATTTGATTTTTTCCCCTGATTTTCAGTCAAAATTCTTAATTTTTCCTTTTTTCAAAATTAATTTTAAAAAGATTTCAGTTCAATTGTTTTTTAAAATTTTTAACTCGAATTCTACTCTTTATTTGAAATTTTTCAATTATATATCCTGTTCAAAAAAATTTAATTAAAAATTTGAAACTCCAACTTTCTAAAATTTAAGTTTAAAACTGTCTTTGCAATTCAATTATTTTTTTAAAAAAAAGGTAATTTCAACTCTTATCAAAATTCAATAATTTTTAAATGTTTTCTGTAAAATTATGAATCAAAAAATAATTTATAATATTTATTCAAAAATTGAATTACTTTAAATAAATTCAATTTATTCTTCCGCAAATTTAAACTATTATTATAAATTTTTAAAAAGTTAAGGTTTTGCTTTAAAATTCGTAGTGATTTAAAAGTTTATATGAACAACTTGCGGGTAGAATAGAAAATTATACAATAGAATAGAAATGCAAATTATTAAAAACAAAGAGAATTTGTCTTTTAGTGGTTAAAATCTAAAACAATTTAAAATAATAGCAAATCGTTAAAAACCAGTAAACAACAGGTTATAATAAATAATTATTTGCGAAGCCTGGAAATAATAAGTAGTAAACATAGTGATTAGTAGCAATAAACCTAATACTGATAAAAAATTTGATAAAATATCAAACTAGTATAAAATTCACGTACTTAAATCTTTCCGGAAAGTTTGGTTTTATGAAATAAGCTTCAATGTCTTGTCGAACACATACAATATGAGTTATTCCGCAATCTAACAGAGATTGTAAATTTGAGCGACTTGCAGCACTGTAAGGACCAAGGTACAATCCAGGAACAACTTCCTAAAAAAGAAAAAGAAAAAAATTAATCACAAATAAAAACGTCTATCGACTTAGATAATATTTTACGAAATGATCCCCGAGTTTTGAACGTTCAAATGAACGAAATATTTTTCATTATAGATATTTTAATAAATTACTAACGATAAAAAAATTTAATAACTAAAATTTTACTTTTACAAATTCAGTAATTCATTTTTTGCTTTGTGAAGCAAAATAATTGCAATAAAAATTTAAGTTTTAGAAGAAATAAATAAATTTCGTTCATTTGAACGTTCAGAACTTTAGGATCTTTTTACGAATCAAAGTTTTGTTTATTAGTTTTTCTATCAATAAATATGTTTTATTTCTTTAATCATAATTAAGTAAATTAACTATATAATTATCTTAGTAAATAACTATTTTCTTCGATTTTCGGAAGATGTGAAGAAAGGTGAAAAAAATACTCATTCATTTTTTTTCTAAGACATTTCTATATAATTATGTGCTTATATTTGTGGAGAAAAAAATATCTCAGAATATTTATATATTGTTAACTAATCATAAATTACAATTACTATGTATTTTTGGTCATAATGTCGGCTTTTTCAATATATTATAACAGAAAAAAAACTAAAATAAAAATAAACACATAAGAGCAATGAAAATATTTAAAGAAATTTTGTGAATCTGAATAATTTCTTCCCTTGATAATACTAATTTAAATTTCGAATACAATAAGAATAATCGTAATTATCACCTGCATACTCCTTCTCATTGTGTAGGTCCATTCCTTAGGAGCATCATAAGCAGAAGGAATACTGGGATAGAGTTCAGGTTTTTGTTCATTGTTTTCCTGAATCTAAACGACGATTAAAATCAGAAATAGAAAATTACAGTGTCTTAACAATCCACACATACTTATCTCTTTTGTTTACATATTTGCATCCATTTTTTCCGCATGAAAAGTAACGGTTCATATTCTCATTCACCATGAAACTTTCAAAACAAGATTCAATCAATTCACTTCATAATATTCTACAAAATACACAAGCATTCGCTCTAATATTTTCTAAAACATTTCCAAACTTCCAATTTTTGCAAGGCAAATAATAAAACGCCGCAAAAAAAACAGCAGCAAATTTAACGAGTACAAACCCGTTATAGGAACGAAAAATTAAAATGCCCGAATATTTTCTAACTTTTATAGAAAAATAGTAATACGTTTTATATATGTATATAAAGATCAATAACATTACAATGTTTACAGAAAAGCATTTTGACTCGACAATAATTTTGTCGTCACATTAATACGCATTTTCTTAGAGAGAAAAAAATAAAAAAAAACTCAATTAAACAGACAAACAAATGCAGTCATAACCTTAAAATTGACAACTACGTTACCAAAGGAATCATTAGTGTTCTTAATATTTACCTCCTTGTGATGACTTCTATTATTATCAACGGATATCATACCGATAATTTTGACACAGACTTATCAATAAACAATATTAATTTAAAATATAACCGGAGAAAATAAAATTCTTTCACTAATTTTTCAACACTCGGATAAATTTTTTGACATGGCGGACATTTGCAATTTTTCGATTATCTCGAAGATGAGATGAACGTTAACTGTGCCATCTGAAGTTATCTGCATTAACCTATTTTGCCGTCGCGGTAAATTTTTAAATAATTGAATTCAAAAATTCTTTTATTTTAAAAAAAATTAAAGTAAAAATTCATTTAGATCTTCTCAATAATATTTAAAACATTAATATAATAAAACATATTAATTATTCGCAAATGTGAATTAATAAAAATAAATAACAGGAATAAAATTTAAATAAATATTTATATTCCTTAAATTAATTTAACAAATATTTCTAATTCATTATTAAATAAGACATTACCCAAAATAAAAATCTCAGTAATTAATATTTTAAAAATAAAATCATTTTTATAATATATGTAAAAATAGTTTCTATTAAATTTTTATTTGTTTATTTATTTACATATTTTATTTTATTTTTTAATATTTTTATTTAAATTAATTTTTTTTATAAAAAAAATATTTTCTTTCGAAAAAAATTTTTCTTTATCAAGATTCTTAATAATAGGGAAATTTAAATTTTTTATTAAAAAAAACGTTGTCATCAAAGTAGCATTGCACAAGTGTTGTTGTTTTTCTTTAATGATCCATAAAGGACACACCTTATTTGTCAATATTCATAGGACTTTGATTTTAAATACATATAAGTAAAATGTCGATAATTTCATAAAACGATGCAGCGCTTGTTCTTAAATTATTATTAACAATAAATTTTCATCAACTTTCTTTTATTTCATAATGTTACGAAATGATTGTAAATTTTAATAAATATATAGGCATTCGAAATATGTTTTGATATTTTTAATAACAATTATATTTACAGTTCCTGTCGATTATTTATCATAATTAATTATAGGGAAAATTTTTCATTTTAAACTAAACATTAAATTACATAATGACAAATTTCTTAAAAAATCTTATAATAATTTCAATTAATTTAAAAAACAGTAATTTCAAAATGTAAAAAAAATAATATTTAATGTTAAAATTAAATATAAATATTTTGTTCCATGTAATAAAAAACCAGAATATTATTATCATTATTATAAGAATAATAATGCATATAATTTCTTTCTGATAGTTAATAATAATATTTATAAAAAAATTTGTGTAATAACTTTTAGAAAAGTGTAAAAAAATTATTTCATTAACTAAAAGTTAAATAATATAAATAGAAATAAATTAAAAAAGCGATTAATGTTTTAATAATAATTTTTAATAATAATAATAATTATTATTATAATAAAAAAAAATACTAATGAAAATAGTAAGTCTAATAATATACATTATTATTAATCACAAATCATAAAATTAAAGAACTATTAGATGAGAAAAAGAAAATGATCAACGGAATAAAATTAAAATTATTTTTAAAGAAACGTTTTTCCGCTCTTTAAATCTTTATTAGAGCAGAAGAATTTCAGCAGTTCACACTTGGGGTATTAATATTTAAATTTTAACGATGCAATTAAGGTAAAGTGCTAATGTTTTACGATATACCTTGTCCCACTTTAAAAAGTTTATTCTTTAAATAAAGATAAAATAGTTAAAGAAAAAAGATTTTACAGTTTTTATCTTTTTTTGTCAAATTTTTTAACGAACTAGATTTTTTTTTGTTTTTCAAATTTGAGTTAAAAGTTGACTAATTTTATATTGATAAAAACTTCTACTAATTTCAAATAAGAAAAAAAATTTTTTAATATTAAAAATATAATAAAATACCATTTATTTTAATTGTATAATTCATACAGTAACAATAAAAGAAAATAAAAAATTATAAATGAATTATAAATATAAACAAAAATGGAAAAATTTAAAAAAAACAAAAAAAGGAAATTAAAAAAGTAATTAGAAAATAGGCGAAAAATAGTTTCACCTGAAGCAACTATATCAGTTTCTCTATAACAGCAAAAGTCTAAACTATAAAGTGCAACAAAAATTTTTTCTAACATAATGAAATATTTATCTGTTTCAGGTAAAGAAACATTTTTTCCCATGCGCAAACTAATAAATAAAATAGTCAAATTTTACAAAAAATTAATTTTAAAAAAATCATCTGCATAATAAATTTAAATAAGTGTAAATTCAGATTAAAGAGAGTATTGTTTCATTGCAAAAAAGAAGTTAAATTGTAAATTTTTTTTTCATTTTTCTTTTCTAAACACAATTTTCAACGTGTGACAGTAATCTATTTGATTATTACTATATTGACATAAAAATATGAAACACATTCCTGTTTGAGTTTAAAAAAAAAAAAAGTCAATTCATGTTTCCGTGGGCATAAACTTTTCAACTGGATGCTATTAGCAAATTGTGATCCCTTTCTAAAAATAATTGGTGTTCTGAAAATCGCATTGTCGTATAACGACTCATTTGAAATATTCTTGCATAACCATCTTTTGTTTTCCAATGTGAATATTCTCCTTCCT
The DNA here is from genome assembly GCA_032872475.1 of Leptopilina myrica (nomen nudum). NCBI lineage: Eukaryota > Metazoa > Arthropoda > Insecta > Hymenoptera > Figitidae > Leptopilina > Leptopilina myrica (nomen nudum). The sequence continues at coordinate 18,700,349 of CM065458.1, read as the reverse complement.
TTATTTTAAAATTAAAAAAAAAAATTCGTCCACTGTTTTTGAAATTAAATTGCAAAAACTATTCCCCCTCCCTCCTCTAAATAGATACAAAAACTTTTCATTGGCTTTACTAACAATTAAGTAGTATAAAAAAATTTCTTTTTCAAATAAGAACGTAATTTTAGTTTTTTTATTTATTAAAATATGAAATGATTTAATTAAAAAAAATAATAAAAAAAAAAATTTCTAATTCATAATAGTTTCTATAGAAGGTGTTAATATTTTTCTTATATAAAAATATTTAAAACGGAAATTAGAGATATTTTACGCAATCGGGGAGTAAATATACGTTTAATCATATATGTCAAATGAGTATTACTTTCGTTTGCAAACTATTATCGGGTAAAAAATTATAAAAAATTCCACAGTAAATTGTTTCTCCATTTTAATCAATATAAACTATTTTATTTTTGCATTGCTATCTACTGATTATTTTATTACTGTATATAACATTATTTATTATAAATATAGATCATGACTTTCGCCCTTAAATCAATATCATCATAATATTTATTATTATAATTATTATCATTATTATTATTATTCCTATTATTACTATTCTTAATAAAAATAGTATTTTAATAATTATTCATTTACTAAGCACCATATGTTAAAAAAAAAAAATTGGATCATTTTGGAAAGGAAATTATTACAATATTAAATCATTCAATTTTGCAATACAAAAGTATTAATTATTTGCAATTCCAATTCCTATATATATATATATAATATTTAAGTTTCCTTATTAATATTAAATAAACTTAAGAATTATTGCAGTTAATTATTAATATTTCTGCTACTATTCATTTAAATAAACGATATATACTATTATAATTCGCAATTTTTAAAATATGAAAAAATTTTTTGATAATATTAGCATAAGCGAAGGTTGAAAATGCAAATTCTCTATTAGACTGGTATTTAAACTATCGCATAATATTGTAAATTACTCTTAAGAATTTCAATTAAATAATTCTTTTATACATTCCTTTCCGTATTTTTTTTCGAAATGCGTTTTTGTTCTACATATATTATAAATAAATGATTTTTTTGTCAATATTTCTCTATGCTTATTAATAAAGATTGTTTAATTTCACTTTAGTTATTATAATAAAGATTATTTGATTAAAAACATTGTAAATCAATCTTTAAATAAAAATGAACTTAATTAATTTATAACACGCTATACTATAAATTTTAATTGGAAAAAATATTTACTAATTTACATTAATGACTGACTTTTTTTAATTATTACTAAATTTTACACTGAAAGAAAATGTATATTAAATTTTGTAAAAGTTTTTTATAATTTGGGGAAAAAGTGCAATAAACCGAAATTTATATATAAAAAATACTAAAATTAAAAAAAAATTATATGGAATTTAGTAAAGTTATATTAAAATTGAATTGAAATTCTTGATATTTGATATAATAAATTGTACTAAATTCCACATAATTTTTTTTTAAAGTTTAGTATTTTTTATATTAAAATTTCGGTTTGCTGCAATCTTTCCCCAAATTGTAAAAAACTTTTACAAAATTTAATATACATTTTCTTTCAGTATACTAATAAATAGTATAATTTCTACAAATTTATTAGTAAAATGTATAAATTCAAAAGCAAAAAGCTAATCACTTATTCAAATTAATAAATATTTTTACTAATTAACAATATTAAATTAATAAATTTAATTAAAATTATTTTCAGACGTAATAAATATGAACGTAATTATTAAACTAAAAGAATTTTGCTAATAGGATAAACACTTTCTTGATTCAAATATAAATAATATAATGTAATTATTCTGTTAATATATGTAAAATAATTTTAATAGTAATAATAATAATAATAATTTATAATTATTATTTAAATCGTTTTTAGTTTCAAATATGATAAATATTTAAATGTATTATAAATATTTAAATATAATAAATGTCTTTTTATTACAAAATGATTAAGAAATGGTTTTAACACACAGTAAATAGAAAAAGAAAATAGTAATAATAATAATAATAATAATAACGATATAATAATAGTTATTATTAATATTATTATCAGATGAAACTTATTTTTTTGTCTCCACAAGATAGAATATTGAAAATTGAGTATAAAAAATTGTATTCCCTCTGCATTACAATATTTATAATATATGTAAAATCACTTTACAAGGTGTTGCAAATTTTGCTGTTAACTGCTGAATTTTACGACGTTTCTGTGTTACGGTAACTATCGTATTTCTTCCGGGGGGCGTAATGAAGGTATCTATAGTTTGCTTTCGCAACGAGAGTATTTACACCGAGCAATGTTTCACTACAAACATTTCTGCTTGAATGGTGCAATTGTATTGGTACCTCTGTATAGAATTGTAGAAATCACATAGGTGAAGACCAATGCTTATATTCGATTGTTTTTTTGCATACACGAATGCAATGTATGCGACTAGACACTGCCAACTTTACGATTACTCAACCTACATCACTCGAATAAACAGCAAAAACAAATTTTTTTCTTTTTCATCTTTACAATTATGTTTCACATGAATAAAAAAATATTTACATGATTTATTCATTTCTTAAAATACATATAAATTACTAATTACCTAATTTTTATGATTTTTTAATTTATTAAATTAAATTTTTTTTTGAAATTTAAAATTTTGAAAATTTAAGAAAATTAAAGAACATTTAAAAAAGTTGAAATTTCAAAAAATTAAGATTTTAAAAACTTAAGATTTTGAAAATTTAAGGAAATTTTTGAAAATTTAATTTTTATAAAAGATTTCTGTAGTTTGAAGAAATATAAATCTCTAAAAAAAAATGTTTAGCTGAAACAACGAAAAGTTTCATTATATTAGCGAAATATTTAGTTGATTCGCTTAAAACTTTCGATACTTTAGATATACTAATCGTTGTTCTAGGTGAAGCTTTTCTTCGTGATAAATTCATAAGAAAAATTTTAACGGAAAAAAGTACAAAAAATGCAATATTGCAAATGAAATAAAAAAATTGCAAACTTCTATCTTTTTTAATTTTTAAAAATAGAGAAACAGTTTTTCTCTATTTATAATTAAATGAAAATTCATTTATTTATTGAGTTGTTTAAAAAATAAATCTCCAACTTACATTACTTACAATCAAACTTTTTTTTAAATAATTTGTTTCCTGTCATTATAAAGTAAGTAAAAAAGAAAAAATATTTAAAAGAATTACATTAAAATTTAAAAATTATGGTTAAAGATGTTTGAGATTTAAATCAGGGTTGCCACAAATATTTAATTTTATTTTTCCCTGACTTTTCCCTGATTTCCAGACAAAGTTTTCAATTTTTCCCTGACCCTAAAGAATATTCTGATTTACTCAAAAAATTATTAGATAATCAAGAAAAAATGTTCTATTACATGTATTTACATTTTATTTTAAGAATAATTTCATTTTTCGAGGAATTTGATTAAAATATATGTTGTATAAAAAATCATTAAAATTCTGCGATGAGTTTTATTACTTAGGAAAATAATTTAAATTTTCTTAAAATTTCCATAAAAAGAATTGAATTTTGGAGAAGAATTTTATTACATTTTAAAAATAATTGAATTTTTCCAACGAATTTTATTCAAATTTATAAAAATAACTGTATATATGTGAAGAATTTTATTAAAACTTTTAAAAATAATTGAATTTTAATGAAGTATTTTATTATTTATAAAAATAATTGTAAATTTGACGAGAATTGTTTTTAAATTTTGAACATAATTGAAATTGTGCGAAGAATTTTTGTAACTTTTGAAAAATAATTGAATTTCTGTAATGATTTGTAACTTTTCCAAAATCTATTTTTTTAGTATTTTTAACTAAAATTCTTTTATCAATTTAGTATTTATGAAAATTGTAAAAATTATTCATAAAAGAATTTATAAGTCATAATTTATGATAGTTATTATTAATTTTATTTAATTATTATTTATTTATTATTTATTATTAATTTTATGATAGTTTTTAAATAAAATTTAAACATTTATTTTTAATAATTCAATTTCAAAGTTACCAACTAAATTTTTCAATAATTTAAAAATTATAAAAAATACATTAACGCAGCATGTGACTGTTTGAAATTCAATGGTAATCTTTTCGCCCACTATTCTCCTAAAATATTTAATAAATTGAGCTGAAATTATGTAAGAAAGTCTAAAGTATAATAAAGAAGGGCAGTGATGTGCAAAATTTTCAGTAATCCAAAAATAAATTATAATAAAATACTTTGAAATTGGTAAAGACGAGAAATTGATTAGAAGTGATCGTGACAACTGCTAATTTTAAAGTAGTTTGTAATAATTAATTTGAAAAATATTAAAACTTTTGCACATCACTGTTTTATTATATTTTAGACTTTCGTACAAAATTTCAGCTCAATTTATTAAATATATTTAAAGAGAAAAGTGGTCGAAAAAATTACCAATAAAAACCTAACAATCACATTCTGTTAATACAGAAAAAATTATTCCTTCATGAATCAATTTTAATAACCAAATTTGGAATACTGACAAAAAAATTTCCTCTTCCCTCAATTCAATTGTGCAAAATTTTCGCAAAAAAATATATTATTAACACAATCTTTATTTTAATTAAAAATTAATAATTAATATTTTGCGATTATCTTCGAGTAAAATTTTCGCAAGTTCCTGTACTAAGGATGTGTAAACAAGTGTTTAGAAAAGTATATATATGTTTATAATTTCTCATAAAAGAAACTCGGGAATTGTGTTATCACGATAGCAATATTTCTATGCGTCGCCGCTGCCGAGTTTGTCAATCTCAAAGTCATCGCTCGAGGCTTTGTAGTAATGAGAGAGAAACATCACTTATATTTTCATCGACCTTCGTCAACAAGTCAATAAAAACCCTATTTGATTCACTTCTAATTTCAAATGGTAATAAACCATTAATTATCGGCCTCTATAGTGTATTTAAGAAGCAAAAACACTTAGTGAGCCTCGCCACTCGCCATGGATAATAATTTGCGACATGGACAAAGTCATTATTGAAAAAATACCATTGTACAAAATCATCATCATCATCAGCACTATCACACAGAGGGTAATGCTTCAATAAGCATCGTGTTTCATGTCATTGTAAAATTGATTTATTTCATTTAAAAAAAAGGAATTTATAAACTTTATAATGACTGCAGTTTAGAAAAGCATGGAAAAAGAAAGTAAACGAATTTCAATTTATTTATTTAAATAAATTGAAGACTATTTCCCTGTTTTACTGGTTGGTTCCACCGAAATTTAGTCGTTAAAATTTTTCCTGACTTTTAAAATTTTATCAATTTTCACTATTTGTTTATAACAATTTGTATAAACAAATTATTTTTTAAACCATTTCTGACGTGAAAAATCATCATTTGATTCACAGTCCTGTTTCCAATAATAATTTTGCTGAAATTTCAATTTTTCTAATCATAGGTGTTGATGGGTTAAATAAAACTAAAAGCATGAAAAAAGAAAGTAAACGAATTTCAATTCATTTATTTAAATAAATTAGTTTTGCAAATGAATGTTTCATTGGTTGGTTCAACTGAAATTTAGTCGTTAAATTTTTCCTGACTGTATAACCCATTAACACCCATAATTACACAAATGGAAATTTAAGCAAAATTATTGTTTAAAAACAAATTTGTTTATAAAAATTGTTACAAACAAATTAATTTTTAAAAAGTCTTTTACGTTCCCTTAGTAATTTCTCGCGTAAAATCGAATGGCATTCTTGGTTTTTCAAAATTTATCTATTTTTTTCTATTTGTTTATAACAATTTTTATAAACAAATTATTTTTTAAAGAATTGTTGACGTCAAAAGTCATCATATGATTCACAGTCCTGTTTCCAATAATAATTTTGCTGAAATTTTCATTTTTCTAATTATTGGTGTTGATGGGTTAAATAAACTAAAAGCATTGCAGCTGAAATTAACGAACCAAAAAAGATAAAAATAATCCACTTTTGGATTAATTTATAATCATAATTATAATTCTCATGAAAAAATGTCTAAATCAAAACGAAATCTTTGCGTAAACATTTTGAAAAAATGATCCTTCGATGATTTATTTAAATCCTTGGTGGATAAGAGCCTTGCAGCTTGTTTTGAACCATTCGTGTTAAAATAATATCCCACAAATTTTTGCGTTGTCTAAAAATATTTAACTTAAAGGAAAGTTCTAATTTTAGACAATAATTCACCATTTCTTTCCTATTCTTCCATAAAAAAAACAAACTGTCACAAATAACTAATGCACTATATTTTCGTAAACAAGCGCCTGTTGCATTTCATAGTCTCATGATTATAAAACTCAACATGTAGGGTACATGATTTTCTTCTGTAGTTGCAAATGAATATTTAAACGTTGGGGATATATCAAAATGCCGTAATATCGGGGAATGGAAATGAAAAATTATAAGTTTTACTCATTTCTAGACTAGTTGCCCCTAAAACCGGTCTCTAAAAGTCTCGTAACTGCGTCAATAAATTTTTTTTAATAGAAGGGGGCTCGCGCTTTACACGCGTGGGCAGGTTTCCTCTATCTATATATGTATATATATAAACATTTGTATGAGTTTTACATACACCATTTAGTATATTTATATCAATAGAGTTAATCCAGTTTAAGTAGATAATGCTTAGGTAATATACCCGCAACAGGTTTTAGCTTTATAAAATCAAAGTTCCATATCGACCTTGTGCAAAAAAAGGCGTGGTTCAAGAACAGAAGCTCTTTAAAGTCCTTTAAAGGAATATAATGAGTCTTAGGGAGGATAATTAGTTTTAGAACTTGAAAAAAAGAGAGATAAATTATAGGTAATTAGAAGTTATATTAATTGGAGTTTATTAATGTTTATGGAGTGTTGACTTGATTCTATTCACTCTACATTTATTTACACGAATTTCTTTAATTGTAAAATTATTCGAAAATATCAAGAGATTTATTTAAAAATTTAAATTTAAATATCAAAAAAATATTTCATTTAAAATCAAATAAATTTTTCCATATAGGAATTAAGATTTTCAAAAATTCTAAATACAAAACTTTTTCAAATTTCATAACTTATAAGAATAAATCATAAAACATAAAAATATCGATCACTCGATATCATATTTTGTAATAAATAAAAAAAAATGATCGAGTGATAAATCATTATTTTAGATTATAAGAATATTGTTACTATAATCTCATTAAAATTATTTTCACCATTTTAATTCAATTATTATTTTCTAGAATTTTTTACTAACATTTTTCTTTCAATTAATTATTATTAATAATTTTTGAACAAGTACTTAAAATATTTTCAAATCAATTAGTTTACAATTCGATTTTGTGAAAATTCAATCATTTATTACAAAATTGTACGAGAATTGCATTATTTAAAAACAAAAGTAAATAATTTATTAAATAATTGAATGTTCCTTATTAAAATGTATTCTCGGTATCAACCAATTTTTAAATAATTTAATTCTTTCGACTAATTTTAATAAAATTTTTGAATAATTACATTTTTCGATGAATTTAATTAAAATTGTATTTAAGATAATAATTGAAATTCTTCAATGAGTTTTATTATTTATGAAAATAATTGGTTTCCTAAAACAAAGTCTAATTATTTATAACAGTAATTGAATTTTTGTAAAAAATTTAATTATTTATAAAAATAATTCAATGATTAAAAAGAAATTTATAAAAACTTTGTAAATAACTGAATTGCTGTGAAATTTTTATTAGTTATAAAAATATTTAAACCTTTGTGTAGAATTTTATCAAAATTTTTTTTAAATAATTGAATTCTTTTGGAATATTTTATGAAAATAATAGATATTAAAAGTCATTGAATTAAGAAAATATTTTGAAATCAATGAAAATTTTGCTAAGAATATTATTAATATTCTTGACAATAATTGAATTTCGGAGAAAAATTTCATTATTTATGAAGGTAATTAAAATTTTTACAGATTTTCGAACATAATTGAATCTGCGAAGAATTTTAATACTTTTGATGGTTATTGAATTTTTGCTATCATATGTGTAATTCCTCTAAAATTTAATTTTTTTTAACCAAAAACTATCAAATTTCTTAATTTTATTAGGAATATTTTAAAAATTTAATTTTTTTTTTAATATTATGAATCGAAAATTTTAACTAAAATTAATTTTTAAATTAGCATGTATTACAAAATTCTACGGAAATTGAATTATTTAAATACAAAAATAAATAACTTATCAAATAATAATTGAATGTTTCTCAAAATTCAATTCTCATAAAAAATGATATCAACAAATTTTGAAATAATTAAAATTTTTTGACACATTTTAATTAAAGTTTTAAGAATAAATTATATTTTTCAATTAATTCGATTATAAAATCATCAAAAATAATTAAAATTCTGCGATAAGTTTTATTTTTTATGAAATTGTTGAAATTATTGAGAGGAAATTTTAAACTAATTTGTAAATTAATTTAATTCCCGTAGAATTTTTATTATTTATGAAAATATTTTTAAAAAAAATTTTCAACATTTTAATAACATTTTTTTGAAATTCAATTTGTTTAGTCTTTTTAACTCAAAATTTTTCTATAAATCCATTATTTTTAATAATTATTTCAAAATTTGTTAATAATTTCTAACTAAATTCATTGAAAATTAGAATTTTATATAAAAATTGAAACCTTTTAAAGTAATCACTTACTTATGAAAATTGTAAAACCGATTCTTTTAAAATTCAATTAATTTTGAAATATTGTAGTATAATTATTAATTAAATAATTTATTAGTTATTTAAAAAGAAATTATTTTTATAAATAAAAAATCTTGAATGTTTTGTATTAGAATTCGTGGTTATTTCATAGTTTTATGATTCGGATCAAGAAGACACAAGAATTCAGAATTTTCATACAAAGTAAAAATTTAATTTCTCACATTCTTAAATCCTAATAAATTATATTTGCAACAAAAAAAGGAGTCTAGTTGACTCTGACTCAAAGAATTTTTTTCTCTAGATATCGTATTTTATTTTAGACACTGTTACCTAAAAAGTATCAAATTGCAACGAATTGATCTCAAAAAGTGGATCAAAACATCATTTGATATCAATTTTTTTATCACTTTAATCCATTTGGGGATTATTTTGACATTTTTAGAAAAACAGTGGAGGTATTTTAATTTTGAGAGTGGAAAAAAATTTGTTTAAGAGGGTAGAAGAAGTAATAAAAAGAGGATAAAATAATAAAAATTACATTTTTTCCGGATGTAATTTTTCTCTTATCCAATTCTGTATAGACTGGACACTATTTTCTCTATATTTTAATGAGCAATGCAAAAAGTAATTTCAATGGCTGTTAAAAAAAAATTCCTATTAAAACTGCGTTCCTATAGGCGGGTTTATATAGAGTGGCCATAAGACCAACCTGCTTTAGTTTGTATTTATATATATGTATATAATATCCCAAGGATGAAGATTGCGCGACTCCAGGCGCAGCTTCGCAGGCACATTGGATATTCCCATATCAGAGCCATCGAGCGTGCGCTCGGCAATCGCCCAGGAGCTATTCGAATGGCAAGAATTCGTCGAAAATGCTGTATAATACACAAAGTAAACTCCCCTTAGATACCGCGCACGCCATCACGTCACTATCGTTTAATCATTTAATTAACGCACTTTTCCCGTTCAAATATACCATGCAATTTGGTTCACACCAACAAGAATGCAATAATATTCTATATAGTCAAATTTCGAAACAATAATTGTGACTTCAAATTAGTTGATCAAATAATTAAGTTAAAATTCCTAAACCAAATAACTAAAGTTAAAAATTAAATCAAACGTTCAAATTGAAATTATTTAATTGAGAAAGAAAATTAAAATTATCAAATCGATTTAGTCAACTGTAACGACTGACTCAAATTAAAACCGGTAAATTAAATAACTAAATAGAATAAGCAAATAAGAATTCATGAAGCAAATAATTAAATTAAAAATCAAACGAATAAATATCGATTCTATCACTCAGTCGAATATATTAGGTAATTGTAATAACAATTATCTAAATTAAAAATCATTTTATTAAGTAATAAGACTAAAATTTTAAAACCAAGTAATTTTAATTTGGCGAATTTAATATATAATTTAATTTCTTTGGGAATTACTTCAGGAAAACTAGAAGTATAAATATATTGAAACAAGTAATTATAATTAACAAGAAATGTTAAGCAATTATAATTTTATTAATAAATAAAAGTAAAATTATTTGAATTAAGTAAAGATATATACTCCATTCTATAAAGATATATTTTCGCCTTTAATTATTTTTATAATTAAAGAATAATATTGAAATAATACCTACACTAAAAAACATTTATTCCACAAACTAAAAGTTAATTAATTAAATTAATTAAATTAAATAACATTTAATTCAAATAACCGGTTAATTGACTATTATCAAGTAAATATTAAAGTTTTTGGTTCAAATACCATTTAATTGAATCCAATAAATATTATTTGACTCAATTAAATATTTAATTATCTCTAATAAATATTATTTAATCCAATTAAACATTTAATCGGTTAGTTGAATCAAATTTTTTTTAGTGTAACATAAGTACACGCAGAAAAAATTTTATTTCAACCAAATATATTTTATTTAATTTTAATCAATGTATATTTGACTCAGAAATAACCAAGTTATTTCTTTAAAATAAATTTTTTTTGTTTTACAAATTTTATTCGACATAAATAAAAGTTATATTTGTGCCAAACAAAATTTTATTTAAACCAAATAAAAGTTATTTGAAACGAATGAAAAGTCTCTAGTTGGTTCTGAGTCAAGTATATCTTTTCACTATAAGCGTAGATTACAATTGTTGCAAGTTACAAAAAAATATCAAAATTAAACTTATTTAACTAAGTTATAAAATGGAAGTTATCAAATCGAATAAGTAAATAAAAATTCTGAAAGTAAACTAAATTCTAATTATGAACTCAAATAACTAAATTAAAATTATTAAATCCAAAAATGAAATGAATATTAGTTACTAATTCGAATAACTAAATCGAAGTCATTAAATCAAAAAATGAAGTTAACATTATTAAGTCAAATTAATATAAAAAAATACTCAATAATCTCTCTATTAGGTCAGAAAAAAAATTGCAAAAAAAAAATTTTTCCGTATAAATATATACTATATCCTGAGTGTAACAATTTTCATGACATAATCTGATTATGACACTATATTAATATTTTCTCCAGATACTAATTTAGCTGTACATTTTTCTTGCCATAATATTCAACTTATAAACCTGTTTCTGATAAGAATCTGCACTAATCGCATATAGGTGCTATATATATCGAATGCTTTTACGAAAACAGTTTTGATAGTATATATATATATATATATATAGGTATTTGTCTTCTATAGCAGCAAAATTCGTTCAATGTGCGATAAATTTTACATAAAAAGAAATTAATGCGTGTATGACGTTTCCTTACATTGATAAATGTAAAAAATTATTTAATTTTAAGAAAATTCATTCAATTTTACAATAATTTATTGCATTGATTCCATTTGGAATACTAACATCGAAATTAATACGTTTCAGAATCATAATTTTCTGTTTCAAAGTAATTTGCTGGCTATTTATTCTAAAGCAAAGAAAATAATTATTTTTAAAACCAAAAGTAGTATTTTCACAAAAAAAAACAATGCCCCATATTCCCTTAATATTTAAGAAAAACTTCCAACATTCCAAAGGCACATTCCGAACTATCGACATTTTATTGTCAAAAAAATGTTAATAAATAATTAAGACAATAAAGTTCTGTTCTTTAAACTTCAAACTATTTGTAAGAATACTTCATTTATTATACAAAGCAGAAATTGAAAAATTGAAGCAGTTTTTATTAATAATTAAAATATTCTCGGACGTTAAATATCTATAAAAATTTTTTTTTTTAATATGAAAGCAACCTCTACTTTGATTGACAGGCAAATTTTTACATAATTATGTAGAAATAAAGAAAATTTACATATACAAAAAAAAAGCAAAAGAAAGTATAAAATTTTACAAACAAATTTATAAGGATCGAAATCATAAAAGCAATTAGATTCTTTTTCAAGAAACTGGACACCTTAATTCTTTACACGTCTACTCATATAGGCGTTCTCGAAATAATAATTTAAAACCAGAGTTGAGTAATCGAATGATTTAGTGTGAGATGCTAAGTAAAGCAGTCGGTTAACTATCGCGAACAAAAACGCGGAAAAGAAACCTGTGCCGTCCCTCAAGCCTCAACTAAAATGTACATATACTTCGCTCATCAAAAATCTTTGAGAAAATACCAATTATCCAATTTCAAGAATTTTAACCAAAGAAAGTAATTTATTTTACGTAATTGTCTAGATAAAATTAAATTTACAAATAATTTTCAACTTGTCTTCAAAAATTCTGTTCCTCGTTCAGATGAAAATGCAAAGATTTAATTACATTTTTAATTTCTTTACTTTCTGCCAATAAGACAACGTTAAGTTACAGACAATATTCTTAGGGTTGTAGGTTTAAAACTGTTTATTAAGGGACCACATTTCTTTAGAAGAAATAAAAATTGTTTTAAGTTTTATCTCAACAAATTTAAATTTTTTAAATTTAAGGAAAATACAAACTACACTGAAAAAAAAATTATTTGCTTCAAATAAATTTTTTTTTCAGTGTACTCAACTAAATAAATAAAATAAAATTTATTTGAATAAATAAAACGTTTTTGAAAAAAATGAAAATTTTCTTAAAACAAACAAAATTCATTGGAATAAAATAAAATTTTTTTGTGAAGGAAATAAAATTTGTTCGGACTTAAACAAAACAAGATTTTTTTTTGAACTAAATGAAAACTTAATCGAATCAAATAAAATTTATTGAAAGACATAAGAATTTATTTAAACTGAACAAAGTTCTTCAGAATAAAGTAAAGTTCCTTTTTCTCTTGAAACAAATAATATTAATCTGAAATTTATTTCAATTAAAAAAATTTACTGAACAAAATAAAAATTTATTTACATTGAATAAAATAAAATAAAATTTGTTTATTAAGGAAAAGAAGTTTGTCTTTCAGCCAAATAACAATTATATGAACCAAATAAAAATTTATTTAAACCAAATAAAATTTATTATCATCAAACAAAATTCCTTAGAATCAAATAAAACTTTTTTAAACTCCAGAAAATTTTTTTTGCCTCAAATAAAATTTACTGAACAAAATAAAAATTTATTTACATTGAATAAAATAAAATAAAATTTGTTTATTAAGGAAAAGAAGTTTGTCTTTCAGCCAAATAACAATTATATGAACCAAATAAAAATTTATTTAAACCAAATAAAATTTATTATCATCAAACAAAATTCCTTAGAATCAAATAAAACTTTTTTAAACTCCAGAAAATTTTTTTTGCCTCAAATAAAATTTGTTTGAATCAAATAAAAATTTGAACCAAAAAAATTGATTTGAATCAAAAAAGTTGTCATTGAACTAAATAAAATTTATTTAAAACAAATAAAAATTTATGAGGACAAGAAATTCCTTTGCACAAAATAAAATTTTTTGGTACCAGATAAAATTTATTAGCACCAAATAAAATTTCTCCAAGACGAAAAAATCTATTTACACCACATAAATATTCAGTTCCTAAAATAAAAATGCAAATTTGAAATAAAAACCTCCTTCTTATAACAGTTTCCAATTTCTAAAATAATTTACGAATATTTTCCCCGTAATCTATTTCACGCTTAATTAAATCCATAAATATGAAAGTAATTAAATATTTTTATATAAATATTTTTCATTATTTTCATAAACCTAGTAATTAAATGAGAATGCAGATTTACACGTGTACATAATATGAAATTGTTCAATTTTTCCACGTATATTATAAAATTTAAAAATTCATTTATGAGGAAAGTGAAATATTATCATTAATCCATTCGATTGCACAAGACATTGGAAAATGTTATGCAAAAATTTGAAGAAAAAAAAATTATAAATAAAATCACATATATTATAAAAGAATATCATTAAAATTGTGCAAACTAAAATTAAAGTTGAAAATTAAAGTTAAGAAAATTTTGCCAAGTTCCATTTCACTGATATCATGTTCCTATTCATTACATTGAACAACAACACCCCCACCCACCTTCCATAGAATGGAAACAAAATGAATTGGAAAATTAATGAAGCATAGCTATTGCAAACTACTTCCGCTCTTGTAATAAACGGTTCATTACGAAATCTGTCAAATTTAATTATGAAATAATAATCCTAAGTTCATCGGCAATATAAAACTATAGTAATAATTTTGAAGTCGGTGAAATGTCAGTGGAAATGTGTTATTCAATTTGTGAGTTCAAAGTTTTAACCTTTTTCACGCTATCAACTGTGTAGAAAAATTTATAAATGATAATTATTAAAATAATTGCCTATAATTGAGATGATAAGATGTATTAATTAATCGTATAAATTTCCATATCAATAAATTAATTAAATAAAAATTATAATTCTAAAAAAATATACTCAATATCAATGACAATTTTTCTAATCTTTAAAGATTAGAATTATAATTAATTATAAAATTATAAAGTTTAGATGAATTAATTATAACATTTTTAAAAAAATTATATTATTGGATTAAAAGATATTATAAGATTATTATTATTATTATTATTATTTGTTTCAATTTTTCATAAAAGTACTTATTTATTTACAATTAAAACATTTTTGATGTAATAAAATCTTTATTTTCTTGAAAGAAAAATGTTTATTTCAGAAAAAAAATTTGTACTTTTTAATAATTTTTATGTAAAATAAGAATCTTTTTGGTTCAAATAAAATTTTTTTCGTTCAAATAAAACCTTTAATTAATTGACACAAAAATGTTGTTGCATAAAATTAAAATTTTGTTGGGCTGAAATACAAATGTTGTTTGGACTTAAATAAAAATTTTGTAATTTTTAATATTTTTTGTATAACATAAGAATTTTGCTCGTTCGCAAATAAATTTTGTTTCGTTCAAGTAAAATATTTACTTGGATGAAGAAAATGTTTTGTTCATTTCAACTTTATTTGGATGGAATAAAACTGTTGGTTCAAATAAAATCGCTATTTAGATGATATAAAAATTTCGTTAAGAAAAAGAAATTTATTCGTTGGTTTAAACCTTCATTTGGACAAAAAAATTTTAATTCGAATAAAATTTTTTTGTTGTTCAACAAATAATTTTTTATATTATTGCAACCAATAAATAGATTTCTATGAATGTAATTTTCTAGAACAAATGAAAATGTTATCAAGCAAGCAAATATCAGATAAACACGAATGATAATCATTCATAGAAACAGCAGAAACTGCAATTCTTTATGCATACAAACAAACAAATATCCTTTCTTTCACAACATTATTAATGAAATCACATTCATAATAATTGGATATTGTTTGTTCAATGTTTCTCCAATTTTTCCAGTAAAAATAAAAACACGTGGGAGCAAAATGTTCTCGATTTCGTCACTAAAATTCTAATTATACATGAGCTATAGTTATTTCCATATAATAATATCAGAATGAAAAATTATCAATCTTGAGAATGTGTTTAGAAAAAAGGAAAAAAAATCCAATTCTTGTGTTTTATTACAGAAAATATCAATATACGCGAAATTGTAAAATATAAATGATTTAAAGCGATTGCGAATTCTTTTATTATATATATATTATTATTTATTGTTTGAAATGATAAAGCCATTCAGGTTTGCAAGATTTCATTGAACGATAAGAAAACATTTTCAGGTAATAATATCTTTCATCTCATATATTTATACAGAGCTATATGGAGATAGTACACTCGATCCCTGTGAATCGTGAAATCGATAGGGTCAGCAGTGCCACCTTCGTGCTTGAGAATCTGGTGGAAAATACGCGCTACCGATTACAAAAAAGGATCGTGAGATTCGCGAAAAGTAAACTCGACCTTTTTCTTTGTATACTGTAATTTTACACATTGTAGATAATTATTTTTCAAGAAAATAATGTGTAACTTAACTCTCCAAGTATAACGGTTTTTCAACTATTGTATAGTCCTGTTAATTTTTTTTAATCGTCGAAAAATGCGAAAATAGTCCATTTCTGAAAATAATTTTATTTACAAACTGTATTATTTGTACTATTTACTATTTTTTTAATTTAGTAAATAATTATGAATTATTTATGAATTATTATTTAATGTGTATGTATATTAATTTATTAATTAATTAATTATGTCTAAAGAATTCTATTATTTGAAAAAGTTGTTGATAAAGTTTTTTACCAGACTTAAATTTTGTAGAAAAAATAGATTATTTAATAAATGATCTTTATTCGTATTTAAATAATTGAATTCTCGTAGAATTTTCTTACAATAATTCATTTTTAAAATGAATTATTATAAATTTTAGATAAAATTTGAAGTTTTTATTTCGTTACGTATAGATTTAATAGAAGAATTTGCGAATAATTAAAATTTTATAAAACTGAATACTGTGAAAAAATGCACTGAGAAAACAATATGTTTTGAATCAAACATAATAATCTTTTTTAAACAGTCAACCAAAAATTATTTTTAAAAATACGCGTATTTTAAATATACAGTATTTTGAATCAGTACATAATACATTTGATTCAATGAAAATTATGTTTAATTTAATTGCAAAATATGTTTAATTGAAACATATTTATTCGGTTGACTACTTATTTTTGAATTAAAAAAAAAAATTTTTTTAGTGTGGATTTTAAAATTGCCAAAGAACTTTTTCGACAATTTTTTAAATTAATTGATTTAAAGAAGATTTTCAGTTAAAAATTATAAAAAAACAAATCGTAATAATGAAAATAATTTTTGAAGAAGTTACAGTAAAAAAAGGAGCAAGTAAACTTTTTAAAAAAAATTAATTCTACCGAATTGTACGTTACAAGTATAAACAATTCAAATTTCCAAATTTTTTCAAAGATTTTAATTTAAAACCTTTCGAAAATTTAATTATTTTTAAAGATTTAAATAATAATTGATTTCTCTTAACAAATTTTAATAAAATTTAAAAAAATAATTTCAGTTTTCGAGAAATATCATGAAACGAATTTAATAAAATATATGAAAAATAATTGAAATTCTGCCAAGAATTTTATTATAATTTTTCTAATAAATTGAATTCGAATAATTGAATTTCGGAAAAAAATTATATTATCCCTAAAGATAATTGAAATTTTGACTAAAACTTTTGTAATGTTTTGAACATAATTTGATTTTTGCATAGAATTTATTACTTTTGGAAATAATTGAATTCTTGAGACGAATTTTACTTTAATTTATCAATTTTTACTTCTCCCTTAATAGCAGCTTATTTTTTATAAATAAGATTAAAAAAAATCTTGTGTTAATATTATGTCTAAGATTTTATCTCCTTTTATTGTCTGTTTTTTTTAAATTTTAAATTAAAATTTTTGTTTTTATTTGCTTATGAATTCATTTATTTTTTTATTACTCTAACAAAATATTTAAATCCATGCATTTTAGTATTTAAGACAAATAATATTCAATTGACTCAAGTAAACAAGTATCTGATACAAATAAATGTTTATTCAAAATAGACAAGTAGTCGATTATTTGTACCCAATAATTTTTTTTGTACGCTTTCTGCATTGAAAAAAATTTATTCAAATTAAATATAGATTATTTAATTCAAATTAACTGTTTATTAGCATCAGAATAAGATATTGTTTATTTCACTCAAATAAAAGATATTTCGTTTAAATAAATCTATTAATAATTTATATCTTTAGCATTGTAAATTTTACAAACAGTTGAGAACAAAATAAAGAAAAGATTGTAAGTTATTAGTAGCATTTACAAACCAAATTGTTCACTCAGAAAGAAGATATGTTCGACTAAGAGCAAACTTTGACTTTTTATTTGTTTCAAAAAAATTTTATTTAGTTCAAATAAAAATCTTAATTCCTTCCTCGAATACAATTTTTATTTAAAACAAAAAATAATCTAGTTGACTCTGAGACAAATACAGTTTTAGATATTTAACTCCAATAAATTATATATAAAAACACTAAAATGGGAATATGTCCGCTGAGGCAGAGGGTTAATTACAATATCCAAATAGATATCATTTAATTGTCACCTAAATTTTTTATTTAAATCCTCAAACTTTACATAAGCCATATCGATGATAATAATTAACATCGACAGAGACATGTCTATAATTTTCAATGCTACAAGTTTCGAAATATTGTATATTCTCTAATAGTTGGTTTGAAAAAGAAAAAGCAAAAAAAAAACTTCATGACGTGAAACAAAAAATGTGATTTTAATGACAACGCTAAATCGTCAATACGCATGGAAAAAGCATAAATCTGCAAAAGCAATTTACGCATTAAAGTATAGACCCGCTCTCAATATACACTGATTATACATGAATCGAGTGTGTATATATATATACCGATATTTCTCGAACTGGTTCTGTTAAGTAATAATCTAGTGCCTGGTGCATAATTAGTTTTAGGGGGCTCGTTGCAGCAAGTCTTGATACCCAATTTATAAACATGTATATATATATCTGCAAAAATACGAAACCAACAACGAGCCCCTTGACGCTTGTCAGCAAAACTTTTCAAACTCAAATGAAACCAATAGAAATGTGTGTTTTGTAGGTGCGGTCAGCCGTCACATATGAATGCGTATAAACTTCTGGTTCGCAATCATTATAAAGCACCTCAATGTGGATAAAATTTTTACTTTTCATCGACCAGTCCCGTATTATGTTCCTTTGGACATTTCTAGGTCTTTTCCTTACGTTATTTTGTTTACATTCGCAGGGCTTTCAACAACACGTGCACACACTTATTCATATCTATATACATATGAAAACCTCAACACTTTCATTAATCAAAATCTGCATGAATTAAAATAGAAAAAAAGGAGAACCTTAAAAAAACCCATATTATTCTCTTCACTCCGTTTATCATTTTATATAGATAAATATTGTTCATCAGGGAATTCACACGGAGGACGGAGCAATAAAAAAAATTAAGTTTCGCAAAAGATTTTCTATAAATGTATACTTAACTTAAAACTACTTTCTATGGTTATAGTTTAGCAATTTTTATTGCAAATCTTTGAACCGGTTTGAATAACTTAACAAAAAAGTCGTGATAGGTTATTGGCTATCCAAATCAGGGAGAAAAGATTTGCTACATTTGATAAAATTCTGGACACTTTGTGAGTTGTAGATAATTTTTTTTTTGTGTTAATTGAAAATTCTCATGGAGCAATAAGATTTATAAGACTGGAAGTTTTGGTGAAAAATAATTAATTGAATACTAATGTCTTCTTGTAGACATTCTTCGAATATGGATCAAATTGCAGCTTAATTACTCAATTGATATAATTTTCTATAACATAGTTGCGATTACATGTATTGAGTAACAATAAAGTTGTAATTTTATTCCTTTTCTGCACACCAGGAGAAATTTTCTTTCTTAAAAATGAAAAAAAAGTTCTATCTTCTCGAGAATTTTAAATACTCATAAAAGGTTGAACAATAAAATAAAATTGTAATATTTTCTGTGTTCCAAGCAAGTAACAATTTAAAGTACTGTAAGTACCGTTTGTGAAGTATTTTAACGCACAAATTATGCTAATTAAGAAAAAAGAATTATTTCTGAAGTACCCTTTTATCCCAGACAAAATTCTTTGTCAAAAGCAAAAAATAAGAACAAAAAGAAAAATTTTCTAATCAGGGAATGAACAACTAATGAGTTAATTAAACAGATTTTTTTTCAAACATAATGAAAACATTTTCATATTTTCATAATAACGGAACGGGGTAAAGAGGTAATTGCTGATAATCACCCACAGTTAAGTCTTTTATTTATAAATAATTAAACAAAAATTCAATTTTTACAAATGATCGAACAGCAAAAAATTTAATTGTAATACTCTTCATGCTATAGACAAATAACAGTACTTATAAAGCACAAATTGAATTAATTTCGAAAAGGAGTTATCTCGAAAGTACCATTTTACCCCATTCATCACTCTTTGTTGAAAGAAAGAAATTGAAAAGAAAAAAAGATCTAATGAGGAAATAAACAATTAGTGCGTTAATTAAATAAACTTTTTTTTGAAATAAAATAAAAACAATTTCTAATTCTGATAATCAAACGGGGTAAAACGTCAATTAAATATAATAATAAATATTATACTACCCTATTTTATTTTTTTTCAGAAAAACTGTTTAAATGCTTCCAAAGGGAATAAAGAATAGTTTGTAAATTAAAACGAATTTTTTTTGAAACAAGATAAAGTCAACTTATTATTTTGGTAATTCTACGGGGTAATGTGGTAATTAATTATATCTCTCCCTCTTCCGGCAATAAAAATATTAATTACCTTGTAAATAATTACAAAGTTTTAATAACAGAATAATTTGAGTTCATTATTTTTTCGTTTTCAAGTGAATAACAAATTCTACTACATTTTAAATTGTTTTTGAATAGAATTATAAGCGCACAAGTTATACTAATTAAAAACAGGAAATTATTTCTACACTGAAAAAAAAATTCTGGTTAGGGTATATTTAACACGATATTCTAGTTAAAACAACCAGAATTCTGGTTATATTAACTAGAATTCTGGTTACCCTAACCAGAAAAGTTCTGGTTAGGGTATATTTAACACGAAATTCTAGTTAAAACTGGGATTTCTGGTAAATCCAACCAGAACTTTTTTTTCAGTGTAAAGTGCACTATAATTTCATTCAAAGTTCTTGGCCAACAACAAAAAAATATGAATTAAGAAATATTCTCCTATTAACAACTAATGAGTTAATGAAACATTTTTTAAAAATAGAATTAAAACAATTTTCTATTTTGGTAACTGCACGGGGTAAAGTTGTAACTGACAATATCCCTCGCTTTTAAAACTTTTTATTTACAACATAAAATAAATTTAATTGTAATAAATTCTGTGATTTAAGTATTAGTAGCTAATAAGAATTTATAAAACTGTTAAGTACTTCAACCCACAAATTAAACTCATTTTGAAAAAGTAATCATTTCAAAAGTACCGATTTACTCCATTCACTATTTTTTGCCAAAAAATAAAATGCAAAAAAAAACTGAATAGGAGAATGAGCAATTAAAGTTTAAAAAAACAATTTTTGATACAAAATAGAAATCATTTTCTATTTTGGTATCTGAACGGGGTAAAGTAGTATAATTTACAATATTCTCCCCTTTTTTTAAAGTTTACTTTACAAAATAAATTAATAAATTTAGAATTGAATTGAAATATTTTCTATATAACAAAACAAATAACAATTTATATTGTTTATTTAGTATTGTGATTCAGAAATTGCAAAAATTTGAAGTGTTTAAGAAGTACCGTTTTACCCCTTTATACAATTGTTTGGAAAAAATAAAAGTTATTTTTAGAAAATGTCTAATGAGAGAAACAGAAGTTTCTTTAATCTAAACTAAAGACAATGTTGTATAGGTATTGGTATCCAAACGGGGTAAAGTGGCAATCGACAATGATCCTCCTGTTTTTTGAAGTATTTTATTTACAAAATAAATTAAATTGTACTATTTTCTATTCTTTAAATGTATAACAATTCACATTGTTTTGTTTAGTAAAGTAACACAAATTTCACTAATTTTCAAAAGTGCCATTTTACCCCATTTAAAATTCCATGTAAAAAATAGAGAAAATTACTAATCAGAAAAAGACAACTAATGTTTAGATCGAACAGAATTTTATTTGAAACAGAACGAAAACAATATCCAACTTCTGGTAACCGAATGGGGTAAAGTAGTAATTGTCAGTTTTTCTCTTCTCTTTAACAGAGAAACTAATCAGAAAAGAGACAACTAATGTTTAGATCGAACAGAATTTTATTTGAAACAGAACGAAAACAATATCCAACTTTTGGTAACCGAATGGGGTAAAGTGGTAATTGTCAGTTTTTCTCTTCTCTTTAACAGAAAAACGATTTAAATTTACTTGACATTAACTTTAATGTAAACTAAATAAATAAATTCCAGTATTTTCTAAATTTCAAACAAATAACAATTTCTCTTGTTCATTAAATTTTATAAACACACAAATTACACAAATTTCGAAAAAGAAGTTACATTACATCAAGAGTACCGTTTTACCCCATTCATATAATTCTTCATCAGATCCAAAAAAAGAGAAAAAAGTGCATAATACGAGGAATAAAGAACTGACGCGTTACAAAATAAATAAGAAATATTAAAGTTGTTAGATTTTGCAATTTTATATTCGTGCGAGCGCGCTTTGGCGTTTCTTTCTCTCTCTCCGTTAGCGGGCTTATGGGGTGTCCCGGAGGTCTATATACAACTATACACGTGTTAGATGGATTACGTGCTTTATATACATACGTAAAGTTGCGCAAATTCGTGAGTGGTGACTGGACTGCCGTTCAGTCGGGTAATTGGTTACGAAAAGGAAAAATAAATGTTTTTTAAAAAAAAGTCCTGTCTCGAGGCGCACAGAAACCACCGAGAAATGACGACGGGGGCGTTCACCATCCTTGGAAACGATGAAAATGGCACGGCACTTACGGCATCTAGGAAAGTAAAGGAATTGAATGTCGCGCAGATTCTCGTTAAACGATTCTTGTTAATAACTTTTATTCTTCTAATAACCAATTATCGAGGTTTACCTTGAAAATATAGGAGAGCATTAATAATACACATCCTCGCACTATAATTCTTTAAAAGATTCTCTTTTCAACTTTTTTTTTCTCTTGCTCTTCTTTTTTTTCTAGATTTTTCTCATAAACTTGAAGGCTCTTAAAATATTTTTCAAATCATTTTCTAAATGGGACATTGAACGATTTAATTGTATCTACAAGTTTATTAACTTCTGTATGAGTATATAAATATAGAATTTTCGGGAAAAAAAATTCAAAGCATGAATGCGTTTCAAGAATTTTTATTGAACAGGAAATTGGAGTTTGAAGGTTACTTACAGCTTTAGGAAAAAAAATACGGTCTTTCATGCAAGTCTCATTAATAAACTTTTCAAAATGAGAAAAATTTTGCAAAGAGGACAAAATATTCTATTTCTAATTTTTGCTACATTTAAAAATGAATAAAGTATTCAGTATTAATTGTTTAAGTGCTGTTTAAACTGTTTCAATAAAATAATAAAATTATTTTTTAAGCAATTTAATTTTAATTGTTTAAACAATAATTTTATCATTAATCCAAATTTCGTATTAATGGGTGTGAAGTTTATTAAATTGCAAAATTAGAGAAAAACTGCAACTTTCTAGATATATTCAGTAAATGAAAATGATTTATTTAAAATTTATTTAAATATTAATTATGTTATAAATGTGCAATTGTATTTAAATAAATTGCGATAAATTTTTAAATTAGCCAAAAAATGTAACTTTCTAGGTACATTCAGTAAGAAGATAGAAATTAACAATAATGATTTGTTTAAACTTTAAACAAATGAGACATTTATCATAACTTTATAAAAACATATTATTTGTTGGTGCAAAACAATTATAGTAAAAAGCTGCAATCATAATTTTTTTAACACATTTCTATTAACACATTTTATTAATTTTTTTCTTAATTCATCTACAAAGATGCAGTTTTTTCTAATTTTTTAATATCATTTTACAGAATTGTTTAACATTATTATTTAACATTGTTATTAAAAGCAAAAAAATCGTACTTTTCGAAAGAACGTTTTGTTAAAAATTATTTTTCAATTTATTTGTTTTAAAAAAATATTTTTATTTTATTGATAGATTAAATAAGTTTTGTTGACTTTTTTCAGATTCATATCATTTTAAAAATATTATTATTATTATTATTATTTTAATAATATTAATATTTTTATTTCTTCATTTACTCATTTTTTATTTTTGTTTTTTTATCTTTTTCCCTATTATTCTTTTCTCTCTTCTTTTATTATTTTCTTTTTCTTTTTTTCTATTCTCTCTTTTTCTTTTAATTACGTTTCAAAATTTATTTGTTTAAATTATTATCCCAATCAACAATATTGCACAAACCTTTTGTAAAAATGTCGAAAGAGAGACTGTGTCCATATTTTATTATAACAACTTCAATGTAAAAGAAGATAAAATTGTTTTCGAAATTAAATTTCCTTATTGAAGGATATATACTTCTTTTCTGCCTTTTCTGTTTTTCTTTCATCTTCTTTTTTTTCTACAATTAACATAATAAAATTCGAGTATTTTGCAATTGACATTTAGAACATTGCTCTGTGGACACACCGCGCCAGTATATGGTTTTTTTTATTCCCCTTATAATAATGTGCAAATGAGTTTGCAAAAAATGTGCATTTTAATTTACATTCAACAATGAAGAACATAGTATAAGTTCTAATGTAATATATATAGTAAAAACATTATCTATGTGAAAATATCTCGCGAAACGAAGTTGATAAACACATTTAAGAAATCTCTTTTAATTAACAATTATTATTTTAAACAAACTTTTCTTTCTCTTGCAAGTAGAAAAAAAAATTGGATAGATTTATTTCTTCATTGTAAATACAGATATTATAAAACATACGAAATTTTTTATTCCTTCGTCTTTACAAAGTTATAGAAATAATAATTTAGTTTAGACATCATTTAGATATAAAAGATTAATAAAAGCGATAAAAAATTCAATACGATAATAATTTTAATTGTAATTAAAACACTAATAAGAAATAATCAAAATCAAAGTAATTATATTAATATTACAAATAATAAAAATTATTGTTTAACTGAAAAAGATACACTCAAAAAAATGTATTTGATTCAAATAAACTATTATACTTATCCATTGTAAAATAAACATATATTTGTGTCAAATTATTTTTATTTAAGTTAATAGAATGGCATTTGCTTCGATTACTGAACTTATTGGTCTAAATACACTTTATTTGATTCAAGTAAATATTTATTTAATAAAAGACAACAAATCCCATGTTTAAAATCAAATAATACATTTTTCTTATTAATTTTTTCCATTGAATAATAAATAATTTAAATGTAATAATAACACTAATAATAATTGTAATGAAAAAACAAATAATAATAATTCTCGCTGTGAAATACTAAGAAGCAATAATTAATGTCATTAAAAACAATTCACATTTAACAGTATTTTATTTAATTGAAGTGAATTAATTTCAGACTAATAACCATATATCTATTTTCATCGAATAATAAACGGCATACATGTAAGAAAAAAAATAAAATATTAGAATAACGTATATAATATAATAGAGTATTGGCTGCGTGTTAGGCAGGAAAAATACTTATGAAAGAGGATACGCTTGTTTGATATGTTAATTACAATCATGCAAATTTTCTAATTGGATAATTATTTTATAATACTTATCAAATATGCGAAAGTGTTGAATGCGGATATAAAAGTTTGAAATAATAAAATATTGATCTATTCGTGATTAGGTAAAATTTCTAGTTTCTGATCTATTTCGCAATATTTCATTATACATCCGCACGCGTTAATGCTTTCACTGACTTGCGCTTCTTCCTCATTTTCATGATTAGATTATTTTATTATTAACCGCAATCTATATTATGAAAAATTATATTATTCGCAAAAGTTGTTACTTCACTGAATGCAAAAATTATCGGAAAATAATGTTTCAGCATGTCCTCCTTTTTTTTCTTGCATATTACTTTTTAATGTTATGGTATATAATAATGATTTTTATTGTATGTGTATTGTTTTATTGTATATTAATTATTTTTATTATATTATTAAAATAATAAAATAAAAGACTTATGAATTTAATTTTTTGCCTTTAATGTCCTAATTATGTTAAGAAAAAAGAAACTATATTTTTATAACAGAGTAAATAAAAATAAAAAATATAAATTTATTAAAATGAAATAATTCATTCAGTTAAAATAATATATAAAGAAATAATAATTGTTATTATTTCTATATTATTATTATTATAAGGCAAATGCTCTATTAACCGTCACCTTAAATTTAATGTTCGTCACATTAGTAATTATAAAGTTTTAAATAATTATTATTTAAATTTATTTTTAGAATAAAATAATTGTCCACAATTAAAAATACTATTAATAGCAGTATTTAAAAATATTTCTTTTTGGCTAAATTGAAAGTTAACTAAGGCAGTGGCAATATCTTGAGCATTTATTGTAATAAAATAATGGAAGTAAAATAATAAATCAACTAAATTAATAGTAGAAAATTATTAGCCTATCAAAATTTCTGTTCGTCTTTTATTATATTTTATTAATAATATATCTCTAATACACACTGAAAACAAATTATTTGAAATAAATAATTTATTACTTTTCTATTATCAAATAAATATTTATTTCAAATAATTATTCATTTCTATCAAATAAATTTTATTTATAATAAATAATATTTTTTTCATTTTTCCAAATACAATTTCTTTGAGTTCAATAAAAATTATTCGATTCAATTAAATATTTACTTCGTAGGAAACTAGTAATCAGTTATTATCAGTAATAATAATGAATAATTAATAACTTAATAAGTAATAAAATTAGTAATAAAGAAAAATGATTTAGTAACAATAGGAAGACAAACAATAAATCTTATTGATCAATTATTATTTTTTTGCCTTCCAACGCATTCGAATTTCCACCGACTTTTTCTCAAACTAAAAATCGTAAAAAATACTATGGAAAAAAGTAATTTGGACCACAATTCCAGGACAATTACTCATTACAAAAAAAAAATAAACCCAACTCTCTTCATTTACAAGTAAACGTCGTCACAGTCAAGGAATTCACTTAGCAAATTCGACCTTAGACGAATGCCATTTGCCTCTTTAATACTGCTCTTGTTTCTTCATTTTTTTTTCTTCTTCTTCTTTTTTGCAAAACATTCAAGTTTCAAAGCCAGGAAAAGACGAGATATTGCCTAATCGCAAGTTCTCTGATTTTCTAGGGCCAATAGGTCCAGTTTTCTAAAAAAGGAAATTGCACGCAGCGTTCATTGGTACACACGGCAAGTCATCTGAGATTCAGATCATGCCAAGGTGGCTTTTTCTTAATGACCGTAGCACCAACCTTCATCTTCGTATTAAAACAACACCATTCTCGTGTTCTACATATACTCTCTAAATCGAAATTAGTTAAAAATAACTAATTATCAGTGAAAAATCTTGGCTGACTTTTAGCTTCAGCGCAATTAGCAAAAAGTCACTATTATTATTATTATAGTGGAAAACAATTACTATAACCAAAAAGCGAAGCATTTGAGCTTAGGATAATATTGCATGGAAATATTTTCAATATCACATGGCAAAATTCCGAATATTATATGCTAATATTCCCAATAGTATATGGCATTATTTTCAGTACCATCTGGCAATGTTGAGGCAATATTTATAATTTGATCCAATTATCTAACGCAGTATTTATTGCGTCCATCCTTTGGCAACATTGGCAGGTAATATTAAGGTAATATATTAAATATATGCAATATTTGAGGAAACATTGCCTCAAATTGTTAAAATGTAATAAAATATTGTAAAAATGATACAATTGTACATATATTAATTATTAATATTATTATAAAATTGTATTATAATAATTATACTATTACAATATTTTCCAGTATTGCATGACAATGTTCCTAATATTGTTTGCAAATATTGCCTGTCAAAGTTGATAAAAAGCGAACTAAATATTGAGACAATTAATAATTAAAATGAGCTCAAATGATGTGTTAGTTAAAAGATTGTTGGTAATTAAACTAACTAGTTTTTTTTTACTAACAATTGTCCAACTGGACAATTTTGGAATTAGTTACAAAATTTTTAGTTATTCTGTCAAAAACTGCAAGTAAATTTAACTAATCATCATTACTTAAATTTACAATCATTATGCACTAATTTGTAACAGAACAGTAATAGTGTAGAAATATAACTATATCTTCAAATCAGTGATTGACTTTTTTACCAATAAATTAGTTTTACTAAAAAAGAAAATTCAAAATCTGCACATTGCACCTAATGAAATCTTATTTGCTCGATGAGAGAAGAGTCAAGGTTTCTAATATCAAATCATAGTAATTTAAGATTTGGCTCCTGTACCCATAAGTAATACGAGTGGAAATATACAAGTATCTATATCTATATAATATGGACGTGTGTATTATGAGTGTGTTGCATTAAGGGGGTTCGAAAGGGTCCTTCGTTCAAATGGTGAAAGGGGTCCGTATTACGATACAAGTCGCTCGTGTTCTGAACTGGGCCCCCGCCTGATTCTACCTCCCTAGACATGGGCAGGGCTTTACTATAAAAGCCTACGAGCTGCCCCTCAAAGATGTAGTACTTTACAGTGTATCACACAAGAAAGATCACCATGAAATTCATCGTAAGTTCTCTATTTCAACAAATACAGGACTCGATACTATTTCATTTACAATCATTCATTTACACTTGTGACAATTTTCTATATACTTTTTTCACATATATTTCAATTCAATTTTCCAATGAAATTTTTCATCTTTATTTTCTGATTTAATTTTTCAATGCAATTTTCCATTGTCATTTTTCAATTTTAATTCTCAATGCAATTTTCAATTTAATTTTTCCAAGCAATGGGTCATTTGTAAATTTTAATTTTCAATGCAATTTTCAATTTAATTTTACCAAGCAATGGGTCGATTTCATTTTTAACTCAATTTTCTTAATGCAATTGTGCAGTTCCATTTTTCAATTTAATTTTCCAATACAATTTTTCAATTCAATTGTCTGATACTTATGCACAATTATTTTTAATTATTTTTACTATTCACAACATGTTGTTCGTTAAAATTGGTTTTATTCTCAAGAAACATTTAATAAATAATTATTCCTCTACGTGAAGTTGGTCACACTTTCTTTACAATTTTTTCATTCTTCAAAACTAGTATTTGTTATAGTGAAAAATATTGTATTACACTTTCATTAAACTGTAACTGATATTCATATGTTTATTAAACTACCGAATGTTAATTAGTAAAAAAAAACTTGCATTAAATTAAATAAATGTGTTTTTAGTTAATTTATTAATTATTTTTAATATATTTCCATATTTATTAATATAAACTCATTAACAGAAACTTTAAATTATTTTATTGAAACAACAGGCGATTCAGTATATTTTTCATGTTTTTCATTCAGTTGTTTATAATATTTACTAAACTACATACTAAGCACTATACTACGTGACTATATTCATTAAACTACATGATAATAATTATTACACTACTTGATAATATTCACTATACTACATGAGAATATTCAATATACAATTATTGTACTGCATAAAAATTACTATACTGCATAATAGTCATTATACTGTATATTGATCTTAAAGAACATTACTATTTTTACACATAAGTTACTAAACTAAAAGTGAATCTTTGCCTTTGGTATTGAATTTAATTTCTTTTCGTTAGTATTCCCGAATTCAGTATCTATTCAACAAAAAACAGTTTGTCACTAATTAAATTCAGAAACATTAGTTAATTACCCAAGAAAACAAAGTATACACAGAAACCAACATTAAAAATAAAGTTAAATAATAAAAGCAAAAGAAACTGGATATAAATAAAATTAAGTAAATAAAAATGAAACCAAGAAAACAGAAACCCACAGTTTAAATAGTAAAACAAATAATAGAATCAGTTCAAAGCATAAAGGATAACATCAGTGCTTAATGTCTAATGACTAAATAAAAATTCTCTAAGCATCTAAAGGAATAATCAGCTAATTAGAATGTTATTTGCAGATCGCTCTTGTCGCCGTGGTGTTGGCCGCCGCCGCCGAAGCTGTAAGTATAGCAATTAAAATTCATAAATGAAATCGAGGAAATTGAATAAACAGAATACTGAATTCGCTTCCTCGAAATGAGGTACATTGACTTTCGATATTACGTTTCCCGATTGCTCACGGTTTACGTAATATTGCAACAAGTCCATTGAAGACTATATGGATATACTAATCGGCTCGTCGTCATTTGCATTCAATTTGCATTTTCTTCTTTACAACAGTAACTTCTAACATGTTCCACTCATATGTTTTCGTATGTTCTACTCATGTTCTAAATTACGTTCCAATTACGTTCTACTTATATTCAACTCATAAATGTATTCCAGTTCTAAATTAACTCAACATCTAAAATGTCTACGGCATATATTAAATACCTACTAATTGCTCCGATCGACAATCAGATCATTATCCGTATCAATACAACATCTGAACATTACAACATGTGATCTAATGGTTCGATTATTATTGACACAGCATTCAATTATTGTTCGAGAAACACAATAGCAATGTTGTGTTTTCTTATAATTCTGAACAGGCTTCTAATCCAAAATCATAAGCATTCTGAGTGTGTCAAATTTTCGAAAGAAAATACCTCTTTCATATTCTTCTTTTCCTTTCGTTACCGTTGACTTTTTAACGATCCCGTTACAGCAAAAGTGAGTGCGAGAGAGAAAGAGATCTATTTTACGATCTATTACGAGAATCAGCTACGGATTCTCGCTTCTAAACGTGATTATATATATCCGGTAATGTATCTCAACTACATAACGTAACAATGCATAATAGCACTCTCGCTTTTATGCGTTCTTTGAAACTCTATTTCATGCCTTCCCTCAACGCTCCAGTAACGAGTATTATATATATCTGTTCTCACAATATGGGGAAGAGTAACTTCAACAAACAATTGAAGTGACATCATAAATTCGAGTAACATCATCAATACGCAATGATTATTGTACAAATGTTTTAATCCCGTGGAAAAATTAAATCGTCATGTTTATTTCTATACATATAGTCTCCGATAAATGCTTGGCAAGGTGGCTGGCAGGATCCATGGAAAAATAGCGGATGGCAAAATAATGGCTGGCAAAATAGTGGATGGCAAGATCCATGGAAAAGTAGTGGTTGGCAGGACCCATGGAAAAGTAGTGGGTGGCAAAATCAGGGCTGGCAGCCAAAGGTAAAACGTATTGATTGAGGCACCAAGACATCAGGATTGCCATTTTTTTTTTAGCAAAAAGAGCTCTGAAAATCTTTCTTTCGAGTTCTAGCTACTACTTCTAATTCTACTTCTTCTAGCTTTATTTCTGTTTCTTCTTCTTCTGTTTCTTGTGATATCTTTCGTCTTATTGACTCTTTAACTTAATCTACTCTTTACTTATTTTTTCTGAAAATCCGTTGCCCTGTTGTCTGTTTTCTGAAATCCGTTTGCGGACCAAAAGCGACGACTCTGACTTTGGAACCAAAAATATCGGGGCTAGCAGCGAAATTTGTTTTTGTGTTTGCAGCACGAGATCGCACACCTCGTGCTACAACCAGCAAACAAAATAATATTCGCCTCTAGCCCCTTCTTACTAAATACACTATTTTTTCTCTTCCCTTCGACAATCATCTAACAAAACTTAACATTTGTTTACAGGGCCACCATGAACACTATGTTCACGCCATCCATGTCAACCAACCACCAGCAATCCCAGCTCTTCACCCAGAACCCCTTCACTTGAAGGGACATGATCACCCCAACCACATCCACTACTCGGCTCCTCATGTTCATCACCCCCACCTTGTTGGATACGAAGTCCATCATCATCATGAAGAGCCCGAAATCAAGCACGTCAAGCACGGATGGTAAGCAACGGTGTTCTGAGGCGTCATCTTATCAATTGGTTCCCGGTGGTAAATGTCGTTCAACTATCAACTTCAATTGGATAAAATAGAACGATTGGATCGAGTTCCCCAATTAAAGGGAGTGTATAAAAATTGGATACCTGGAACGACAGTGCACGTTAGAACTCGATCCATGACGTTTTCTTTTTCTACGACTGATACTCAAGTCAATTCATTTTCTTTTTGGAGACAACGGAAATTAATTCCAAGGACGTCAATAAACAAAGAAAAATCATTGGCAAAAAGAAAAGGCGTCACAGAAACAAAAAAACCACCCGGACCACTGACCAGGCATCCGAAATAAAAAATCATTTTTTTTTTGAAAAAAATCTATCTTTATCGTATTACCACGTCACATACCCTACAACACTCCCTCCCAACCACCCCTCAAAAAAAATTCTCCCCTTTCAATCTTATCAAAACACAGTGTATCTTTCTGTGCGGCATGTGATACTGAAGAAGACATCATAACATCTGAGCCACTGTATATTTTTTTTCTGTTCTTCTGCGCAAACGTTTCACTCCCCAGTCCCTCTCGAACCATACTTTTATTTATTTTCTAATAAAAGTTATTAGTCTTGTGATAAAAAAAACTGTTTTATTCTTTTACCCTGTATTCCATTCTCAACACTAATAATATCATTAACAATAGTATTAACTAAAATTAATATTTTTGATTAACAATATTCAATAATATTTCTTAAGTTCTTAATTGAATCAAATGTTTCTTCAAATTAAAGATTATTCTCTAAATTTATAAACAAACTATGAAACTGTTATTTAATCAAAATATTTATAATTGATGCCAAATAATTAAATTAAAAGAATATTCTTCAAACTGCAGATGATAAATAAGACACTGTAATTTGTTTCACAGACTCATTCAGTGAAATTCAAATTTTTAAAAGAATATTTATTTATTTATTCATTCAAATTAAACAATCTAAATGGAAACTTACAATTATAACCAATTTTAAAGTTTAGTGATTATATTTGCCTCCACTTTATGGAAACTAAATTTATTTTGCTTAGTGTTCATTATTAAATATTTATTATTTACTAATTATAATAATAATTATAAATAATTTAAGAATAATACCTATTAAAAATAATAAATTTAAAAAATATTTATATAAACAAATAATATATAGAAATATTATTATTAATATTATTGCGAGATTGGATAAAAAAATGAATCACACATTCTGTAACAGATTTAAAATATTTATTCTCTAACTTTTCCCCAAAAAATAAAAATATTACAAATATAAATGTCTCATTATATCTGTCCGCACATTATGGAAATAGAATCAATTCAGTTCAATTTGATTTCTTCAGTAAATTAAAAGACGAATAAGACGCTTTAAGAATCTAGGAGAAGAAAAATTATTATAAAATCATTTCGTATTTATTGATCTGTTGAAATTAATTATAGAGTTATTAGAATTTACTTATTCCTTTTGAGTAAGACAAAAAATAAAATTATAAAATTTCTTGAAAATTTAATAGAGAAACAGGTAATTACTTTGCAAAATGTTTCTATAGAAAAGACAACAATTGAAGCACCAGTCAATTGAATAGGACGATTAGCTCTCATCATTATTATAATCAATTTTTTCTTCGTTTGTAAATTTAATAAATTCCAATCAATTTTGTATATTTCGTCAGCAACAGACAAACTCTGTAATATATTTTATTTAATTAGGTAGTTTTACTTTTGTTATTTTTGACAATTTTCTTATTTTTTTAATATTTATTATATATACCTATATGTATATAACTATTTTATTTTTTTTACTATTTTAACTATTTTATTTTTTTAATATTTATTATTTATTACTATTACACTATATTTTAAAATAGAAATTATTAACCTTTCTTGTCATTTCATCTCCAAAATAACAGTGAGTAAAAATTTGAAAAATATAAGCAAATATCATCATACACGACAACCAAAAATTTGCAGCATTTGGATTCACTTTTGTCAAATGAAATCCGGAAGTACATAAATTGAAAATTGCTATGAAAAATTGTGAAAACACCAAAAAACCAAAAATATCATTTAATTTCTTTTCCATACTGAAATAAAATATTAAATTATTTATTACACCTAGAGAAATTGTATATTTGGCTTAGAACAAACTAGACTTTTTAGTTGTTTTAAATAAATTTTTACTTGGTTTAAATAAAATTGTATTTGCCTGAAATATATACGTTTTATTTATGTCAAATAAAAATTTCAATTAAAACAAATAAAAAAGTTTAGTTGTGTCGAAACAAATATTCGTTTATTTAACTAAAATAAAATATATTTGGTTTAAATAATATTTTTCTCTGGGTGTAATTTATTAATGAAATAATTGTTTTATTATAAGTGATAAATGAATACGTAAATACGCACTGAAAAAAATGTATTTCATTCAAATAATCCATTATTTGTCTATTATCAAATAAATGTTTAGTTGAATCAAATAAATTTTATTTAAGTCAAACAAATTGTATTTAAATCAGTAAATTCAGTATTTGAAGCAAATACCATTTAATTGATTTAAATAAAAAAGCCTTATTTATTTTTGTATTTATTTATAAATAATTGCACTTACAAAAAAATACAAATATGATGATTAACACACTCCCTTACGACCTTGCATTCTCGTTCATAATTTTCTTGAACATTATTTCCTATGTTCGTAATTTGGAACAGACGTTTTATAAGAACATCAAGTTGTGTGCAGATTTGCTGCATAAAAATTGCCAATATCGATTCAAATGATGAATATGTAATAGCACTAAAATAAAGTGATATGCACTCAAATATATAGGTCATCCAAAATACTTTCTTTGAATTAATAGAATAAGGAAGCCATCTTTGAAATGGTAAAGAAATTTCTTTTCTATTCGCTAGTGGTGACAATGCGTAAACAGAAACCAAAATTAACGTTGACACCATGAAAAGACGAGCAATAAATCTGAAAAACTAAAAGCCTATAACAAAGTTATACAGTAATAGAAATTAAAAGACATATCCCAATCGACCCACAGTTTAATAAATTTTTCATTCGTCAAGAGAATTTTCACAATGAAAGTATAGTAAAAAATTACGTTATTCCTTTCTTTCGCACAATAAAAATTACATTTATCCCCTTTCTGTTTTTCGACAGAAAAAAATTATTTCATTTTTATTATTATTTTTTTTTTATAAATATTTTCATATTCTTAGTTTTTAAATTGTTACACATTTATTCATATGAGTCAATAGAATATTCTTTTTACACTACCAACCTTTCTTTAAATTGCAATTTTTTAAAAATACCAATTTCATCTCTATCACAAGGAAGGCAATGTTTTTGCAAAAATAAATTCAATAAAGTATTGACATCCCGTCGACGTATGTTAAAATATGACAATTTAAAAGATAGAAGAAAAAATGATGTAGAAATGAAAATATTTTGTGTCAATGTACCCGTTTTGTCTTTATTTTTAAAAACAATAATGATAAAGGATAAGCCGAAAAAGAAGAAATTTAATATCACAACAACACTGTAAAGAGTGTAAATTCGAATGGCCCAAAGTGTTGTGCAAAATTTCGGCCTCCAACCGCCGAAATAGGACATTATTTTAAGTAAAGATTCAGTGACTTGTGCAATTTTATAACATTGCATTTTTCAAATCTTTAATAAATTTCTCTGCTTTTTTGAATATTATTAATTTATTATTAATTATTAATTCAATTAATTAATATAATTGTTTTAATTTTAATGTTCTTTTCCAATCATTCAATTTCATTTCTCACTGAAGGTATACAACGATGAAAAAATGTTCTTTCTTTCTAATTTATCGAAAGTAGAAATAAAAGATATTTTACAAAATCAACCTCATAGTTGAACAAGGAATGAAAAAATGAATAAGAACTATGTGATTAAATTTTAATTGTTCTTTCTTTCCTTATATTTTACACTATACTGACACCATAACTAAATTTACTCCCATTTGTGGAAAAACTTCTACAAAGAGAAATTTTAATATTTGTACCTCCGCAATATAGAGAAAATAATGAGACATAATTGCAGACAAGAAATAATATAATTGTGGAACTTATTCATTTATAATGAATGTTTTATTCGACAGAGAAGAGTGATAATTATTTTGAACGATTTTTAAATGGGAAGGGATATAGGTTGATTTACGTTTATACCGATAGTATAGAGTCTCAGTCTTTCAACGTCCGCCTCCGAGTGCACCTTCTTCTTATTAGATTGTCTTACAAGTTAAATTAGAATCAAACAAAGTTTTAAATCATTGTTTACAAACGTTTTATAAATTGATAAATTGCAAATTAATGTTTTTTAAAATGTTTAAGGATAGAATACTGTTTACTAATCTTTGGTCATAATAATAAAATAATTTAAATTCCAATTTTGTATAAGAAGCATTCCAGGTAAAATTTTTATTAAGGGAAGAGATCGGTGAAAATTCGACTTATCTAAATGTTTGTTGTTTATGAATGGTTAATGTTTTTTCTGACAAATGTTGGTATTTAGAATTATAAAATGCTTCCAAAATTAAAAAAAATCGTAATTAGTTACAATAATTGTTTAAATAAACATCAAAATTTTCAAAAAATACAAATTTTAGTTTATTACTCTCATAATTTTCATTTTTTTAAACAAATGATTGTTGTTATTTAGCAACTTTTTACCGAATACACCTAAAAAGTTACAGTTTCTTTCTAATTTTGCAATATACTAAACTAAATAAAAATTAAATTATTATTTAAACAATTTTTAAACAAATTATTATTGTTATTTGCTAACTTTTTAAAGAATCCACCTAGAAAGTTGCAGTTTACTTCTAATTTTGCAATTTTCTAAACTCTATATGATTCAATATGAAGAATAAAAATTGAATTATTATTTAAACAATTTTTAAACAAATGATTGTTGTTATTTATCTACTTTTTACGGAATACACCTAAAACTGTATTTTTTCTTAAATTTTCAATTTACTAAAAAATAATTTGTCCAAAATTGTTCAAATATTAATTCAATGTAATATGCAAAAAACATTATTGTAATACAGTAATTGAATTAAAAAATAATTATAGGGAAAAAGTTTGACGAATTTAAATCATATTTGGAACATAAAAATAAAAAAGCGTTTGGTCGTTGGTAGCGAAAAGGTTAAATATAATTACTCTTATTATTTACAGAAATATGAAATCACGGGAAACAAATTTTAGGTTTTCAAAAATATTTTTGTGATACTAAAAATAATATTTTTTGTAACAATTCTACAAGCTTTTTACTTCTGTTACTACTTTTCATAAACTTCACTAACATATCACCCTAATTTTCCAAACCCATCGCCTTTACTTTTCTTAAAATTCTCTAATAATAAATTGATGTAAATAGAAAAGGAAAACAATTATT
The DNA here is from genome assembly GCA_032872475.1 of Leptopilina myrica (nomen nudum). Taxonomy (NCBI): domain Eukaryota; kingdom Metazoa; phylum Arthropoda; class Insecta; order Hymenoptera; family Figitidae; genus Leptopilina; species Leptopilina myrica (nomen nudum). Next base: position 18,663,020 of record CM065458.1, on the reverse strand, counting down.
CCTAGAAGTCTCATGTTGTTTATATTATTTAATCAAGTAAATCAACACATCTATCTGCATTATCTGAAAAATCAATTTTTTTCAACCTGTTTTCTTCAGTAAATTGAAAGATGAATAAGATATCTTGATAATCTGAGAGAAAAATTGAAATTATTTATATTGAACTAAATAATAAATTTAAAGCAAAAGTGCGATAATGAATAAATAATCCTAATGAATTACTTTACAAAATGTTTCTATAGAAAAGACAACAATTGAAGCACCAGTAAGCTGAATGGGACGATTAGCTCTCATCATTATTAACAGTAATTTCTTTTTTGTTCGTACACTCAATAAACTCCAATCCATTCGGCATATTTCATCAGCAATAGATAAACTCTACAAAATAAAATTTCTATTCTTAACTCAATTATTATGTCACATTTGTTTATTATAATTGAAAATCAAAAATTGATTATATATAACCTTCCTCGTCATTTCTTCTCCAAAGTAACAGTGTATAAAAATTTGAAAGGTAAAACAAAATATTAAACCAAACGAAAACCAAAAATAGGCATTATCTACGCTCACTCGAGTTAAATGAAATCCAGTAGAACATAACATTATAACAGTAAAGAAAAATTGAGTAAAAACCAAAACACCAAAAATGTCATTTAATTTCTTTTCCATTCTGAAATAAAACAAGTTATTTGAAAATTAAAATAAATAGATGACACGTAATTTAGCATTAATCTTGCGCCAATTTTGCAAGCTTGTCGGAATAATGCGACACATTTCATAGTTTAAAATTCAGAGAAACTACACTTACAAAAAAATACAAATATGATGATTTACACATTCTCTTATGATGTTACATTCTTGTTCATAGATATCTATTTTTTCATGAACATTGTTTTCTAAATTTGTAATTTGAAATAGACGTTTTATGAGAATTTCAAGTTGAATATAAATTTGCTGCATAAAAATTACTAATATCGATTCAAATGAAGTGTACATGATACCACCGTAAAAAACTGTTACGCATTCTTGTATATAAGTCATCCAAAATACTTTTTTTGAATTAGTTGAATAAGGAAGCCATCTTCGAAATGGTAAAGAAAGTTTATTTCTATCTGTGAGTGGCCAAATTAAATAAACTATAGCAAGAGAAAAACTAGAAACCAAAAATGCACGTGCAATAAATCTGAAAAATAATTTTTTAAAAGTCTTTAATTAATGATTAAAACGTGTGTTTTAAGATCCACATGCGCCAAACCAAAGAATAAAGGATTTTAGAAAAGTGTGGGTTATTAGTTATTTTTTTACATGTATTTTTCGAAGTATTTTTGTCTTTAGAACACGAAATCGGGTTTCAAAATTAGTTAACAGGACAGACTTTCGAGAAAAGGGGTAAAGAGCTAAAAAAATTATTTAATAATAATGAACAAATCTTTTCAGTCTACGTTACTTGACTAGAAATAAATTTTTCCTAATGTTATTGAAATAAATTTTCTTTTAGTCAATTAAATAATATTTGTTTCTGATACGAAAATCATTGGTTCAAATACAATTTATTTGATTTAAATAAAAATTATTTGATTCAAGTAAAAATTCATTTGACAATAGATGGGTTATTGAAAAAACAAACTCAAAAAATGAAATTAATTAATTTTAAATTTTCTTTTCCAAAGACATTTATTTTCCAGTTTACTAACCTTCCTTTAATTTCAAACTTTCTACAAATCTCAAGTTCTTCATTATTACAAGGAAGGCAACATTTTTTCAGAAACAATTTCATTAAAATGTTGACATCATGCCGATGAATATTAAAATATACTACTTTAAAAGATAATAAACTGAATGATGTACTAATAAAAATATTGTCTATAAAATCACCCGCCCTATCTATATTTTGATAAAAAATAATAAAAACAGTCGTAACAATAAAGCACATATTAAATATCGCGGAAAAACTATAAAGAGTATAAATTCGAATAGCCCAAAGTGATGTGATAAATTTTGGTCTCCAACCACCAAAATAAGACATTGTCTTAAGTAAAGATTCAATCACTTGGGTATTATTATAATTTTCCATTTTAAAAATGGATCAATTATTTTTCTCAAAACTTATTCCCTTCTATTGTCTTACTATGTTAATTTATAAATATAAAGCTAATTTCTTCAATAACATTTCTACGTTTATAAGGATTTCGTTTATTCTTCTGAGAAATTATATAAAGTAATGATAAATATTTGAAAAGTCTTTTAGAATTATTTAAATTAGATAATAGTAAAAAAGTAATATTCCCCAGTCAGAAAAGTTTAATAAAGGAGTTGAATTTGAAATTGTTCTTTAAAAAAAAGTTAAAATAATTCGATTAGATTTTGCTTGTATTCTTCCTTTCCTTGCGTTCACCCATAGTACAAACTCAGTAGCTTTAGATATTCTTTCTGAAGAAAGATTTCTACAAAGGGAAAATATAATATTCGTCCCCCGCATGTTATAGACGATAATGAAACAAAATTGCAGGTAAGTAATAATAATTCTACAACTTATTTATTTATGACAAGTCTTCTATTCGAATGAAAAAGGGTGATAATTATTTTTAATGGTTTATGTGGAAAGAAGGATATAGATTGATTTTTACTTTTAGAATAATATATACAGTCAGTCTCTATACAACCTCCTACAAGTTCACTTCGTTTGGATTAAAATTACTTTTCAGTAGTCAAATTAAAATATACAATAACAAATGCTTCTGAATTTCAAGAGAAATTTCAAACAACGTGAATTTCTTTTTGTAAAAGAAGGATCATGGAATGACATATTCAAATTATACAATTTACACAAAGAGTTTCTACAATATTGATTCAAGTGTTTAACTTTGAAGATGACACGTCAACTTTGTAGTAAAACATTTAAAGTCCATACTAAAATCACAGTGACTTTTCTTATGTATATAAGATGTGCAGCTTATAAATTTAAAAGAGTGATATTTTGTATGTCTTGTTTTTTAATTATGAAACTTTTTACTTAAATTTGTTGTAGCGCTAAAAGAAAAATTTTGTTTTTAGGGGTTTATTGTAAAGTTACGTATTAGTAAACCGTAAATGATTGTTAGATTCTCAATGGTAATATTTTCAAATACTATTCCAAGGTTGCCACGATTTTGCTCTTTTCAAATTCCCAGACTTTTCCAGGTTATCCAGGTTAAAAAATGGAATTTTCCAGGTTTATAAAACTACATTTATTATTAATTAGAAACTTGTTCGAAAACATCAATAACTTCATTTTTAAATAAATATTTAATCATTATTATTTTTTCATATAGAAATAAGGATTTTTTAAAATTCAATTTTTTTTATTTATTCTTCAAAGAAATTAATTATTTTCAAAAATTTTATATTTTTGAAAACACAGTTGATTTTTAACTCGAAAAATTTAACTCCCAACTCCCGAGTGTGTTAACTCCCTAAATTTTTTACAGTGTACACTTTTTTTAAATTCAATTATTTTCAATGTCTACTATTTCCCAAAAAAAATATAACAAAAGAATTCAATTATATAGAAAGAAATTTTAATAAAATTCGTCTCAAGAATTCAATTATTTTCAAAAGTAATATATAATAATTCTTTGTAAAAATTGAATAATGTTAAAAAATTTACAAAGATTCTCAAATTACTTTTATAAATAATAGAATTTTTCTCTGACATTCAAACATTTCTAAAAATTTTCATAAAATTCTCGGCAGAATTTCAATTATTTTTAATACATGTGCAAGTGTTATCAAATTTCTCAAAAAATGAAATTATTCCTAAAAATTCTATTAAAATTTTCCAAGAGAATTCAATTATTTTTAAAATTCGTTGATCAAATTCTTTATGAAAATTCAATTTTAAGAAACATTCAATTATTTAATGAATTATTTAATTTTATAGTAAAAAAATTCAATTATAATATTCTACACGAACATTCAATTATTTTTCTAAAAAATAAAAGTTTAAAAAAATCATTGCAGAATTTCAATTACTTTTAATACAATTTTAATCGAATTTCTCAAAAAATGTAATTATTCTATAGAATTTTCTGATAATAATAGATTTTTAAAATGAATTTCAGTTAAAATTTTAGATGAACTCGAAAATTGTCAAAGAACTTTCTCGAAAATTATTAAAACTAAATAATTTAAAGAAGAATTTGAGTTAAAAATTCTAACAATAATAATCGTAATGATGAAACTAGTTGTCGATGAAGTTACAGTAAAAAAGTAGCAAGTAACCTTTTTAAAAAATTTAAATAAAAATTGAATGCTCTTAACAAATTTCAATAAAATTTTTAAGAATAATTTTAGTTTTCGAAAAATTTTATTAAACGAATTTTATAAAATATATTAAAAAATAATTTAAATACTGACAAGAGTTTCATTAAAGTTTTTCTAAATAATTGAATTTCGGAGAAAAATTGCATTATTTAAAAAGATAATTGAAATTTTGATTCAAATTTTTTTTAGTGTTTTTAACTAAAATTCTTTTATAACTCCACTATTTTAAAAAAACAATTGAATGTATTTTAAAAAATTTAATTACTTTCAGAACAATTTCAGTTATTAAAGTTTTTTTTAAATTTCCAATAAAAGTAATTCAAAATTTAAATACAAAATTTCAAATGAAAATCTTTTCAAGTTCATTTAATTATGAGAACCGAAACGCATGTCTTTTAAAATTGAATTAATTTTAAAATATTTAATCTCGAACAAATATAATAGAAATTAAATGTTCTGTATTTTAAGCTGCACAAACTACGAGGCTTTTGAATTATTTACACAAAAAAGTAAAACCAGTTAAATTGCAAGTGATACAAAGTGAACTCGGTGCAAGACGTCATAAGTTTGCGCCTCTACACTGTTATGCGGAAACGAAAATCTATCTATATTCCTCGTTAAAAATACATTTTCCAATAAATTATTTGAAAATATGACAAAAAAATGTCGAACGTATTTATTTCATCATTTATATACATTCAGAGATAAATTTTTCTGTTAATATTTCAGAAACGATTTCCTTATTCTAAAATTCGAAGAAAATATTTTGGATATAGTACTTTCGTACTATAGAATTAAAGAAAGTATTAAGTAAGGTAAAAATAATACAAACGTATTAAAACGCTTTGCTTCTTAGATATTTTCTTTTAAAGTGCGCATCCACGAAATTTTTTTTTACCTGGAACAGCGATAAGTTTCTCTTTAAAATAGCGAAAGTTTTTACTAAAACAACTAAAAATTTTGCTAATGTAGAGAAATTTGCAGTTGTTTCAGATAAATATTTTTTTCCTTCTCACATTAACAGTTCTGACAAAAATTTCTAATTACTTCCATATATATTTAGATTTCTTTTGTGTATTTAGAAATTATTTACAAAAAAAACAAAAAAAAATTAAGCAATAAGTAACTAAGAGGAAAACCACATTAGTGAATAAATAATAATCTCCCCTCCAGTTCGCAAAAATACATTGCAAAGTAGAGATGGTAAATCAATTGAAAGTTGCCAAGGTAACGTTCGATGCAAACATTAGCCTAAGTGATACCAGTTTCCTATGGTGTTTGACAATAAACAACAATTCTCATTTCATTTTTCTTATCAGAGAACATCTTCATCCCAGAATCGACACTGCGATCATTGTTTGTTGTCAGAGCTAATACCAGTTAAACAAAATAATATAATCGATCTTAAAGACACGCGATGTGCACCTCTCTCTTAGTTTAAAGTACGCACATCACGTGGTCATTTTGTTTTTTTAGAAAACTTTCCAAAACTTCAGTTTATTTTGCACATTTTAAGTATACGTTTACACTGAGAAAACAATTTAATTGATTCAAACATATTTTGTTTAAATCAAACTTAATATATCTTTTCTATACAGTGAAACAAATTTAAGTTTAATTCAAACCTATTTTTTGTTTCATTTATAGAAATAATATGTTTAATTCAAACATCATTTATATAGTAGATTTTAAATTATTTATTATCAACTTTTAAGTTTGAATCAAATATAAAATTTGTAAACATATTTTTTGATTAAATCAAAAAACGAAACAGAAAATATGTTTGAATTAAACATAATTATTCAAAGAAAAATTATTTTTGAATCAAAGTAGTAAATATTTTCTATATATTGGAATTAAGCTTATAAACTAATTTCAATAAAACAAAATCACTTAAAATTATTTTTCTAACTGAAACGAGTATAATGTTTTCTCAGTGTAGATAATTTTTTTTCTTTTTTGCAAAGAAAGCAAACAAAATGTTATTTTCAAATAAAGTGAAAATTTTAATTTCTTCCTACATTTTTGTATTGCAAGTATAATTTTTTATTCACAAGTAGAATATTTAAAAATAATTTCTTGGCTTGAATCAGATTATTTGAAATTTATTATTTCCCAGTAGAATGGCTATATATTTCTCCTATTTGCAATACTGCGGTATATATATATATATACATATAAACTTCAAGTGTTTTCGTATGTAATTTGCGATTGTATTTCGAAAACAAATGCAAATATGAATATACAAAAGTTGAATATATACAGTCGTACATGTATTTATATACAGAAACCATGAATTCCTTCACTCTTAAGAACTTATAGAAAAAGTGCAAAAGTAGGCATATTGAAAGGGAGGATAATAAAATTCGCCTGAAGGCCTTATATGTATATATGTATAATGTTTTTTTGCAATTACTGGTGCATTCTCAGCTCAGCATAATTTTCTTGCACCACTATGCGAGATAATTCGTTTACCATTTTGGCGAACTGGTTTATTTACCACACATGAATAATATTGCCTAAGAAGAAGGTTGGTGAATAACCGGCATTATAGAAAAATGAAAATGGGACATGTTCTTTAAGTAAAAACATGTTTTTCTCACACGAGACTTTAATTTAATTACTAGCTATACATATATATAGTAATAATAGATAAGAATTTTCATTTCTCATATCGAGAGAAGAAATAGACGAAAAAAAAATTTTTTTTCCAACTACTGCAACATTTCGTTGATCAAAATAATTTAATGATATATTTTTTTACCTAACTAGTGATAATTTATTTTACCCAATTAGTGGAACATTGTTTTACGCAATTTATACAATTTTTTCACCCAATTAATAATTATTATTTTTAATAATTGAATTTATCAAATTTAAATTTTTGAGAGACGAAAATTTTAATTACGATATTACAAAATCTACATAAGAAATTAGTAATTAATATCGTAAACAGAAAGGATCATTCAAGTATCAGGCATTTTGTCACGGTCTATGTGAAAATGATTAATTTCTATGTCATAAAATGTGACAAAAAAGGAAGGGGTTAAAAATTCACCAAATTTTGCGCGGCGTAAAATGGGAATGATCCCAAATAACATTTTTATATAACATAAAATTTATAAAAATTAGAAATTATTTATAATATATGTAAATATTAAAAAAATATCCAGGAAAGAAAAACAATTATTTTCAAAAATTTTTCATTAAAAAATCAGAAAACTCTTTTTCAATACCTACACCTATATTATAAACTTTTTCTTTTTTTTAACTTTATTAAGTAAATATAATTTTGCATACTCAACGGAAACATACTCATGAATAATTTTGCATGGTTCTTCTATTTACAGAACAGATAGGCATATTATGCTCTCTAGAAAATTTAACAATAAGTCAATATTCTATTTCAAATAAAGACAGGATGGCTCACGAATAAAGTCTCGTTTAATCGAAAAAGACGATTTTTAATAAAGCATAAAAACTCTTCATTTACTTTTAAATTAGTAGTTTCTTCGAATTAAAAAGTGCAGACTTTTTTACCAATTAAAAATTAAAGTATTATTTTTAGAACAACTAATTGTATAGTATAATATCTATGAATAAGAATCGTTAAATTTCATTAATTAAATTCCTAGTTTTTTTACACTGCGAAAACAATATATTTGAATCAAACATAATTATCCTCATTATACAGTCAACTAAAAATTATCATTAAATTAAAGATAATAATTTTGATTCAATACATAATAAGTTTAATTCAATGAACATTACGTGTAGTTATAAAATATATTTAATACAAACATATTTTTCGGTTGGATACTTATTTTTGGATTAAAAAAAAAATTTTCTGCCACTTTAGTAATTTTTTTACTCAGAGTTAGTAAATTTTCCACTGCTTGATTAATTTACGATTCCGAACTATTTAATTAAGTATAAAATTACTAATCCAGATTTAGAGGAAGAAATTAATTTAATTGTTCAGTAATATAACAATTCAAATAATTAATTTCAGATACACAATGGATGATTTACGAATTGCTCTCTCCATATTAAAACTGGAAAATGGATGAAAACGAACAAAATCAAAGAGATAAAAGTAATTGAATTTATTATTTTGTAATAATGAATTTGAAAATTAGAGCAGGAGGATGATCGAAATAAAGGAACAACTAACAATATCAGAAGAAAATGTGAATGCAATAGGAGACTTGCTTGTCCCTTGAGGTCGTTCAGTGTCGTCAGTTCGATCCGGTCAGTGGGCCATTCAGCATGAACAACCAGCGCGGTAAGAATATATAATTGTAAACTTTCATTCTATTTTTGTTCCGGGCAATGTGCCCAACGTAATGTGCAATTTAAAAAGTAATCGCTAGCTTCACATTTTCATGCTTTTTTTCAATCTCAAATTCACATTTCCGGCTAAACAGAACATTCAAAGACAAGTAACTAATTTTAAATTAATTCACTTTTCCCTCCGAATTCTGCATTTCTCACTGCTTATTATCTATACTAACAATTTATTTTAAAGAACAATAAATCAAAATTTGTAATTCATTGTTTTCACTTTCTTCCAAATTTTTAGTTAATTATTAACTAACGATTAATATATATTTTAATAAATTTTAATTACTTATCGTAATGAATTATTAGATAATAATTATTAACTATTAAAAATTACATAAATAACATTAATTCCCAATTCGATAACTTTGTAGTTCACATTTAATTCGACACAATTTTTTTTATCTACTTATATAAATAATTGAAACGAAAGTAATTTATTATTACATATCTATACATTGATTGCAATTTATAAATTCGGGTCAAAGATTTATAAACTGAGGAATGACAAACTCATTAATATTTAATATATTAATGTATAATAATAATAAAGTTACAATGTTATATTTTAAGACACAGTTGCTGCATAGCTGTACATTAATTTCTAAAATAAATTTCTTTTTTCCACTAGATTCACAATCAATATATTCCATCAACAGCGACAGGCATTTAGTGCCCATAAAATCCAGGAAGACTTAGTAAGAATATAAAAATTTTAAATACAATAATTATCACGAGAGGAAAATATTTCCAAATATTCCAACTCCAGTAACAAGAAATATTCCCTTCGCATTCCTGGAATATTCGATAAAAATATTGCAAAAATATTGCTTTAGAATATTGGGAATACTCCATTCATATTTTAGAAATATTAAAATAACTGATTATTGTAATTTTCTTTTTGAATGAAGTAAAAAAAATTCTACCAATCAATTTAATATTCTATAATATTCCAATTAAATATTTCTACAATATTCCAATTAAATATTCCTACAATATTCTAATGAAATATTCCTATAATATTCTAAGGAAATATTCCTGTAATATTATATATTACAAATATTAAAATGTCCAGATTTTAGAATTTTCCCTTTTTTGGAATATCTCAAGAAAATATTGTGAGAATATTTCATAATACAATATTTTGGTGCAATATTTGTATAATATTCCAAATAAATATTCATACATTATTCTAAAGGCCGGACATTTTAATATTCTTAAAATGAGAATCGAATAATCTCAATATTCTAAGAGAATAGGAATGTGAATGGAATATTTCTTACTATTTTAAATAAAACATTAATTCCTATAAATTTTAATGCACAATTGTTAATAAAAAACAAACAAAAAATTAATAACTTTTTACTTTTCAGTTTTAAAACAAGAAAGAAATGTGGAATAGGAAAAATATTAACAATTCTTGTCATTATCCTTCTATTAGCAGTTATCATCACTCTGATAGTATTAAGTAAGTAAATGAATTTTACTATTTTATTCATTATAAATGTAGGATATAATAAACGAAAACATTCGGAAAAATAGTTTTTAAAAAATCAGTTTACTCCAACGTTTCTAAATCTAACCGACTACCTCTTCAGGGAGTTTATAAAAATATAAAATAATATATACAAAAAGATATAAAAAATACAAAAAATTGTCAAACATTCGTCAATCATTATAAGTGACAAAATATAAATTTTGCAATTAAAAAAATATGTAAATAAATCAGTATATAATATTCGTTCATAAACAATAAATAAATAAATGAAAGTTCAATAATATTTGACCAAAATATTAATAAATATAAAATTCAAACATCGGAGAAAATATAGAGTATGAAGTCATAACTAAAATATATGACAATTAAAATAATAAATAATTTTAGAATGAATAAAATAAAAGATTAATTTAAAATTAAAAGTTTTTGTTATAATAATTAAATTAATAAATAAATGATCAATTTTAAGCTTGAAAATTTAGAGACAATAATTAAATTAATAAATAAATTAAGTTGAGATTAACATACTAATTTATATTCACTCCAATCAAACCTAGAAACAATTTTTTTTTAAATTCAAAAACAATGGTTAACCAAAAAATATGTTTGAATTAAACATACTTTATAATTGAATTAAAAATCATTTTTATTGAATCAAATTTATTATATATTGAATCAAATTTATTATGTATTAAATCAAAAATATTATGTTTGAAATAAACATATTTTATAATTTAATTAAAAATAATTTTTATTGAATCAAAATTATTATGTTTAATTCAAAGATAACTTTTGGTTGACTGTATAACAAAGATAATTATGTTTGATTCAAATATATTGTTTTCTCCGTGTAACGAATTAATTTTTTACATAACATTACTGAAATAGTATATCTTTCGATTTACAACAAGTAATGACGTAATATCAATTGTCAAGGTTTATTTTAGTCCTTGACATAGACATTTGCCAACTAAAGCTTCTTACGTCTAAGCTTTATAATATATACGCACATTATGTGGAAGTCATTGATCTTTCTTAGCTGGAACTCGACACTATTTATTTATATAAATTTATTTATTCCCAAAAGAACGAAATATTTAATTTCATTATTATTGGTAATTTACCTACAATTTTTGTAAAAATATTTTTACTAGTATTAGTATTATTAATAATATACTAATCAATTTCTGTAGCATTTAAATAAATTCGTCAATTTATTTTAAAGTGAAGAAATTGTAAACTTAAAAAGTAACATTTGTATGAGAAAATTCTTTAATATTCAAGTAAAACATTCCTACTATATATTCCAATAACAGAATTTCAATTGAATATTACTACGTATTATTCCAAATGTTCCAATGGAATATTTCACAAATGTAAATTAAATATTTCGTCTTCTTATAAGGTAAATTAATTATAGTACAATTTCTCTGAGCATAAGGGGAAATTTTCACTGATTTGAGTGAATAGAAATTTTTTGTGATTAATTAATTCAAATTTGAAAATAAATATTGTAATGCAATATTTCCAATTTTTTAGTGGAATATTTTAAGAATAAAAATGTAATATTTACTACAATTTTAAGGATATGAAAATTTAAATTACTCCAGTGTATAATTATACAAAAAAAAATTTTGTAGTACTTTAGTTTTCATTTTTTGTTTGGAAAAAATGTTACTTCATTTTCTCCATATCATTGTTGAATGTTAGTATTTATTTTATTTTACTTAAACACAACATCGATTACTTAAAAAAATGTTGAACACTTAAATATTTAATTAAGCCTGTACTAAAAATCATAAAGTATTCATATGTATGCATAATGTACCTAATATTTCTACTTCAAATTATATTTATTTCTCTGGAGGGCTGTCGTATTATATCTTTATATCTTCTTTTTTAGGAAAATTACCCTAATTGATCTATTAACCAAAAAAAATATATAAAGGTCTTTCATGTTAACTACTTTATTAGTGAGACATCCGATTTTTTTATTTAAAGACAAAAAAACCAATAAATAAATAATAAATAATAAATAAATATATATTAAATAATTGAATAAATAAATAAGTAATAAATAAATAAAAAATAATAAACAAATAATAATAAATAAACAAATAATAATAAATAAACTTTTTCTTGAAAAACATTTTTTGAATATAAAAATCATTAACTAAAAACAATTTTAATAATAAAAAACCTCATTCAAAAAATTCCCCATAAATTAAGTACTTTTGTGCAGTAATTAAAAAATTAATTGACGCAATCGTATTGTAATTTCTGTACAAAATGATTTATTAATTCTTCATTTAATTCACGTACTTAACGTTTTGTAATTCTATTTTAAATGTGATTTATAATCGCTATAGTCCTTTTATTTTCCCGCATAAATAATTGACTATTAAAGATTCAATAAAATGTCATTATTTCACAGTTTCGAGAATAGAGTGGCTTTATTTATGTGAAGACGAGGACTGCGTGCGAATTGGTAAGCATACTTTCTCTCTCTCTATATATATATGTACATGTATATGCAATTAAAAAGATAATTATACTAAAATCTAATGTCATTCACCCTTTTTTCCCTATAATATTTATTGAATCGATTCTCACGAAAATATTTATTGCGATAGCTGCTAGTCTTAAGGAATCTATGGATACCTCCGTAGATCCTTGTGATGACTTTTACAAGTGAGTAAATTGCAAATTTCTAAATTTACCTACTTCTTTTTAGAAATATATATATATTTCGCACTTGTTTTATGTTATTACTCAACTTTAAAATTTTTATTATTCACTATTCTTTGGTTCGGTTGATCTAATTGTAGATTATTTCGCTAAGAAAATTTTATTACCATTGTGTAATGAAATTGAGTTTGTTTAATTGTTGAGAAAGAATTTTTCTGCTTGTATCACAATACACAGGAGATATTTTTTTGTTTCATTTAAAATCATGTTAAGTTAAGTGAGAATTTTTCTTTCTGTTTCAAAAAGTGATCTTAGAAGAAATTTTTATCGAAAAAAATTATAGTTAAACAAAAGTAAATTTTTCCCAAAGTCCACACTGGAAAAAAATTTATTTCATTATTATTTAACATTATTTGTTTAACATAAAATAAGTATTTACTTGAATTAAATAATTTTCTGTTGATATCAAACAAATTACTTTTGTATTAAAAGTGTTCAGTATTTAATTCAAATATTGTTTAATTGATTTCGATAAAATTAAAATAATTAATTAAAATAATTCCTATACCTAATTAAATTTAGTAAACATTTTTATTAATTCAAAATTAAAGAGAAGATTGCGGTTTTGATTACCAATTCAATAGTAAAGATTTTACTAATTTTTAGTAGAAAAAATTTTATTATAATAAAAAATATCTATGAATTGAAAGAGTAAAGTTGCACTCTTTTCTTAAAAAAAACAGTAATTGACTTCTTGTTATACTAAAACATCAATTATTTTAAACTAAATAATCAGTAGAAATATTAATATTATTTAAATTAGTTACTGTCTTTTCACTTCAAAATTAATAATTTTAAACTGACTCAAATTTTACATTATATATTTAGAGAGTAAAAAGTGTCTCACGTCTAATATAGTTCTAAAACTATTTCTATATTTCTAAGAGTATAAATGTGTTATTAGAACATGAATATTCTCTAAACTGAGTGATTAATAACTGTCTTTTCAGGTGTGAATTAATAATACAGTCTTCATAATACATGTAATTTTTCATAGACCCTCATTTCCGACATTATTTCAATTAACGGATTTTTTAAATTTAACACTTCATTATAATTTCCTTTCGAATTTCATATAATTAAATTACTTGACAAATATAAATATGTATTTATTTTTATTGACAACAGGAATCGATTATATAATTTTACTTCACATTCACTCAAAATTGTCACTCCACTTTCACCCAAAAAAAATTTTCACTGTATTTTCACTTCACTTTCACTCAACAATTTTTTCACATCATTTTCACTTTACTTTCACTCAAAACTTTTTTCATCCCATTTTAACTCCACTTTTACTCAAAATTTATTTTCACTTTTCTGTCATTTTCGATCAAAAATTTTTTTCACTCTATTTTTACTTCACTTACACTAAAAAAAAATTTTCACTGCATTTCCACTTCACTTTCACTTTTACTAAAAATTTCTTTTTCCTCCTTTTTCAATTTCACTCAAAATTTATTTTCATTCAACTTTTATTTCACTTTTACTCAAAACTTTTTTTTAATCTCCGTACACTTGACTTTCACTTTCACTCAAAATTTATTTTCACTTCTCTGTCATTTTCAGTTAAAAATTTTCTTCACTCTATTTTCACTTTACTTTTACTAAAAAAAAAAATTTTCACTGCATTTTTACTTCACTTTCACTTTTACTCAAAATTTCTTTTTACTCCTTTTTCCATTTCACTCAAAATTTATTTTCATTCAACTTTTATTTTACTTTTACTCAAAACTTTTTTTTAACCTCCTTACACTTCACTTTCACTTTCACTCAAAATTTATTTTCAGTTCTCTGTCATTTTCAGTTAAAAATTTTTTTCACTCTATTTTCACTTCACTTTCAATAAACAAAATTTTCACTGCATTTTTACTTCACTTTCACTTTTACTCAAAATTTCTTTTTACTCCTTTTTCAATTTCACTCAAAATTTATTTTCATTCAACTTATACTTTACTTTCACTCAAAACGTTTTTTTAATCCCTATACACTTCACTTTTACTTTGATTCAAAATTTATTTTCACTTTAATTTCATTTTACATTCACTTTCACTTAAAATTGATTTTAAATCCACTTTTACTTCACTTTCAGACAACTTTTACCTCCAATCAAATTTTATTTCATTATTTTTTTTCGCCAAAATTTATTTTTGAACGAAGTTAATGTCCACAATGTTGACCAACGAAAAAGTGCTGTGAAAATTAAGTAAAAATCTTCACTAATTCCGGAAGAATATTTTTGTTAAATTCAGTAAAGAAAATTGACTCCAGAAATAGATGCTTACGAAAATTCACAAATTTTCTACTAGTCAATTAGCAGATTATTTTAGTCGAATAATTTTTCATTAAAAAAATTTTAATTGTTTGAGTATATCATTGAGCAGGAACAATATAAAGCAATTTTTACTAATTTCGTAAAGTGAAAAATAAAGTGTTTAAAATTTTTGCCCACTTTAATTAATCTTACTACTTCCGCAGTATATTTACTACATTTACTCTAAAATTTGACACCGAAACTAGTAAAATTTGTCAGAAATTTGTGAAAATTTTATTTAACTTTTACCAGTTTAGTTTAACAAATTATTTTAGTCAAATAATTTTTACTGTTCTCTTTGAGTAAATCCTAAAGTGACTCAAATTTTCGTGCACTTCTATCAATAATTGTTGCTATATTTAAAAGGATATTCACTAAATCAAACTAAAAATTAACTCCTAAAGTTTCAAAATTAACTGACCGGAAGTAGTAAAATTTACTCCGGAAACAATCGAAGTTACTATCAAAAATGGACAAATTTTCTAGACATTAAATTTTTTTTATATAGAAAAATATAATTCAACTTCACTTAATTTATTTTTCCACGAAAAGAAAAGTAAAAAATTTCTTTTGAAAATGTGTAACAAATAATTAGATTGATAGATTTGTTCCTTACGGAGAAAGTATTTATGCAATATGATATTTATAAAGATATGTACAAGAGTGTTGTGAATAAGCAGTATATATATTATAAACTATGTGAAATTGTTAGTGGTGTGAATTAAATACATAACTGAAAGCTTACATCATGAATATAATATAATATACATGAACTATAGTCGCGCTTACTTCCTCTAAGTTGTATATAGGTATTTCTTTATACACGTGTCTATGTAGTGCATAAAATGTCAGTGCACATTTAAGATAACGTCTCTGCTTCTATGTACACATATAGGTACGCCTGTGGTAGATGGCCTGAAATACATCCATTACCCGAGAGTAGTTTAACCAATTCCTGGTTTAGTGAAAGAAGTAAGAGAGTAACAAGAGTGATTAGAGACTTGTTGCGAGAGAATTCCTCTGATCACGTTCCATGGGCCGTTGAACAGGCAAAGACATTGTACAAAAGTTGCATGGATTTAGGTCAGTTTTGCACAAAATTATATTTTCCGTTACTGCCAACGAATTCTTTTTTTCCTTTTTTTTAAATCTCTATATAACGAATTAACGCAAAATCATTCAATTCTATAGCAATATTTACAGTTAAAATTGTTTGCAATTTCAAATAAGTTCTTCAGAAGTTATATTAATAAACTATAATAACATCGTATGATTAAAATCTCAAGTATAAATTTTTAACAAACACAAATTATATTTATTCAATTCTTTATTAATTTCCAACCTAATATTTAATTTCTCAAACAATAATTTATATTTTTAATTGAAAAAAATCCTACAAAACTTATAAACTTTCTATTGTTTCAGATTCCATAAATTCCTGGGGACTAGTGCCTTTGTTGGGTTTGCTAAAGGAATTAGATTTGCCGCAAATTCCTGCAGCTTTCACAAAAAAGAAGACAAACTTTGTTCGGCAAATGGCAAGGGTTAAACGTATTCTCGGAAAGGATATATTTTTCGGCATGGACGTGTATCCTGATCCTAGGAATAAATCCCGAAATACTATAATTCTCGACACTCCAACAACAGAGACTCCATTTCCAAAGTATGTTATTTTTTCATTATGAAAAGTATAAATTAATATAACTACAAATTCGTTTTTAATATTAACCCGCAAGCAGCACGTAAATACTACCTTAATATCATTATAATATTCGTTTCGAATATTACAGTGTAGTCTAGGATCACAGTAATTTTTTCATGTCATTTTAGTGTTTTTTTTTAAATATTATTGAAAAGGTGATTTTAATTTTTAAAAAGGGTATTCGGTCTAAACAAAGGGAATTATTTAAATTAGGGAGAAAATTATATAGTACTATGACGCATACAGTTAACTTTGAAGATTTTTTTACTTTTTCTCTTATTTGCAACTTCTTTAAATCAAACTGATATTGTACTGATATTGTTTTTACCTTTTTCCGTAATCTGTAATTTCTAAATTTTTGTTAGAATACTATTTTTGTTTAAAATAAAACAGTAATTTGCTATTAAAAATCGTTGCCTATATAAATTTCATAATATTCGAACAAAAATTCAGTAAAATTTACTTCAGACTTGATACGATTTCCTTAAAAAATAGTAAAATTATAGATATAAAAAATATTTATTTCCAACCCAACATTTACTATTTCCGAAGAAACTTTCTTTATAAAAATTGAGAAAATTTACTTCACAAATAATAAAATTGCTTTGTAAATAAAACTTTTTAATAACAAATTATACAACGTTGGGAGAAAAATTAAAAAAAATTTAAACAAAAACTAACCACGAAAATAGTAAATTTTGCTATTGAAAATCGTTATTTCCAGAGTAAATTTTATAATATATATCCGTATAGTAAATTTTATTAAAAATTAGTAAAATTTACTTCACATATGATAAAAATTCTTCCAAAAATATTAAAATTTAGTATTTATTCACTTATTTCAATCATACTTTTAAAATTTGTTATTAAAATTCTCCATTTTCAGAATAAATAATATAGTTATAATTTGTTTACAGTTTGAAAATCGTTGTTTGCTTTTTTGTTTACCAACTTTTTGTAATAATTGGTCTTTTCAATTTTATGCCTAATTAATGTCATAAAAATCATTAAAATTCTTGTGAAGAATCTCGCAATTTATAAAAACAATTAAATTGTTTTAAAGGATTCTAACATAATTTTTGAAAATAATTTAATGTTTTGAAAAAATTTTTTGAAAAATTTCAAAATAATTGTATTTAATCGAAAACTTTTATTAAATATTTTTAAAAATAAATGTATTCTGTTAAGACATTTTATTAAAATACTATTAAAAATAATTGAATTCCTGCGATGGATTGTTATTAAAAAGAATTTTTTTATTTTAAAAAATAATTCATAATTGAATTTTTGCGAAGAATTATATTAATAATTTTCAAAATGTTAATTTAATTCTTTCAAAGAATTTCATTGAATTTTTTAAAATAACATTTTTTTTAATAATTTAAATTAAAAATTCTGCAAGTAATTGAACTTTATGAAAAATTTCTTTCAAGTTTTTGAATTAATTGCTTCTGTTAAAAATTATAATTAAATACTTTATTGTTTTTTTTAAATAATTTAATTATATCCAAGAATTTATTTAAAGTTTGGAAAATAAATTAAATTTTTCGAAAAATTGTATTAAAAATTGAAAAAAAAATTTTACTGAATCCTTCAGTGATATTTTATTAAAAAATTGACATAATGAAATTTTCATAAACAAATTGCGACATTTTTTAATTTTTAAAGAAAATAATTTAATATTTTGCAAGAACTTTCTTTAAAATTTTAAAATAAATTTTACGGACAATATTATAAATAATTGAATTTTTGAGATTAAATCTCTTTTAGAATTATTTTTACCAGAATTGAATGTTTGTAAAGACTTTATTAAATAATTGAATAATTCCAATGAATTTATGCGAAGAATAATTTTACTATTTTTGAAAACAATTGAATTCTTTCGAAAAATGTTATCATCTATGTAAAGAATTGAATTCTTGAGAAAAATTATTTAAAAATTTTTGAAAATATAAACTTAATAATAATATTTATAATAAATAATAATATTTACTCTTATAAGTAAATTATTCAAACTTTGATTATGAATTTATCGAAAAATTAAAATTTGAAAATAAAAAAGTTTTTCTTCATAAATATTATAGTAAAAATTATTTAATATTTGACATAATGTTTAAAAAAAATCTGCATAAAACTCTGAGAAATAATAGTCATAAAATAATATTTAAGTCTCAAATAACTAAAAAGTAGAAATTTTTTCAACATAACTAAACATTCTTACTAACAAATAAATATTATCACATTTATACAATTATACGTGCTGCTTATGGGAATGTTCCTGAAAGTACCTTCAAAATTATTTATTAATCTTTTCTAATTATTTATACAGTGACAAGGAAATAGAATTACGTCTACAGAAAATTAAAAATCACGTGCTAAATTTAGAGGATGAATTAAAATTGGAACAAGCTTCAGCGACGATAGAAAAAAATTACATGATTGATGCAATTAAAGAGGTGATTAGTAACGGAACAGTGGAATATAGAAGTTGCAAATCAAAAACGTTGTCTTCCTTTGCTCGCGAAAGTGAAGTTAATATTGTGGTTAATCATATTTATGATCTTGGTGAGGCACTTTACAAGGTAAATAAATTTTCTCAACACACAATTAATATTACAATTATTTCAAAAATTAATGACTAAAATTCAGTAATTGCCTATTTCTAAACAGCATTTTTCATTAATTATTAATCATTGATATTTGTTAATTATTGTTATTTATAATAATTTATTTCTAAACTGATTTAATGACTTATTTATTTGTTTTAATCTCATTTTAGTTATTCTTTAATAATTTCTACTTATATTTTAGAAACTAATTTTGATAATCAATTATTTAACTAGTTGTAGTTATTTATTTATTATTAACCCCTTCGCAGTCCAGTAAAAAAGAAGTTTTTGGTGCTTAAAATGTTGGAATAATTTTCTTTTTGATAAAATATGATATATTGGCAATATATTCATACTGTATGTTTTTGGATCACTGAATTCAAATTTTTGGTCCAAAAGAAAAAATTAAAAATGACCACTGAAAACATTTAAAAATCCTTAAATTAAAAATTGTTTGTGCCGCTATAGAGGTCAGTGACAGTGAAGGGGTTAATTACCTAATTTACATATTTTAACCCAAGACGAAAAAAGAACTACAATAATAAAAAATAAAATTTATTTTGTTCTAGTTGAGAAATTTAGAAAATAGTACAACAATAACGGAGGAGGACTTATCGGATGAAGATTACATGGAAATGGAGGAATTACAAAGACTAACAGACGAGTATGTAACATCTGTTAATTCGTCATTGAAGCCGAAAGTCATTTGGAGACCATTTATTGAAGAAGTGTTTAAAGATATTATAACATTGAATAAAAAAGATGTGGTACTGGTAGCAGATTTAGAATACTTGAAAAAAATTGCCTACATATTATCTTCTACAGAAGAAGAATTGTTAGGTAGCTCTACAACAATTCATTGATTATTAATTTCCCCTTTTGGCAAAAATTAAAGAATGTTTTCTATTTCAGAAACAGTTATTTGGTGGAGTGTTATAGACATCATAACACCGTTTGCTTCTAAGGATCTAAGACAAATTTGGACCACTTATCTAGATGAAATAATGGAAGTTGAAATTGGTGAATCGAGATCGATGAATTGTGCAACGGCTGTGAATGATTTAATGGGTTTGTACTTTTTTAATATACAAAAGATCTTCAAATAAATCTCAAAGAATTGAATGTTTGCAAACGTTTTTAATTGAAAAACATTTTTTTCTTTTAATTAATTAAAGAGAGTGAATAAAGAAAAAATTTATTTATTATTTTCTTTTATTCAGGAATGGCAGTTTCCTGGCTATTTGTCGAACGAAATTTTCACAATGAAACGGAACCAAAAGTAAAAGAAATGGTGAACGATATTAAAGATGCTTTCGCATCAATGGTCATTGATTCCGATTGGATGGATGAACAAACCAAAACGGCAACTTTAGAGAAGAACAAAAAAATGTCATCTCTAATTGGTTATCCACGTTGGCTTTTTAATACAAACGATCTTAATGATTATTATGAAGGTGTAGGTAGAAATTATTTGAAATATATAATAATTATTATAATTATCAGAATTAATAATATT
Organism: Leptopilina myrica (nomen nudum); assembly: GCA_032872475.1. Lineage (NCBI taxonomy): Eukaryota > Metazoa > Arthropoda > Insecta > Hymenoptera > Figitidae > Leptopilina > Leptopilina myrica (nomen nudum). The sequence goes on along the minus strand of CM065458.1, from coordinate 18,641,990 downwards.
AATTACTTAATTAACTATGCAATTGGCTACTTTCAGATAGATTTGTCGGTAATTGAATACATGGCAAATATGATGCAAATAGTACGAATTCAGAGTACTACAAATTTAAAAAATCTTCACGTCTTAAATTCCGATGATGAACCATAGTAAGTTACAGTATATTTATCACTTAATTTTAATAGTAATTACCTATGTTATTTATTGAAATAAATTAGTTATTGAAATAAATTAGAATGTCACACATTTCTATATGATGAAAGTAAGAAAGAGGAGAATTAATTTCAATAAAAATAACTAATTAGTAATAAATTTGATTTAATAGTTGGGCTACTGATCCAACGAATGTGAATGCCTTTCACACTTTCCAAGCCAATCAAATCAGTAAGTTTTTGTAATCATAATTATAAAATTAATAATTAATTTTCATTAATTAATCTGTTTAAAAAAGTATTTATGAAAGTATTTATGAGTAGCAATTTATTTATTAAAGTACTTTTAAGTATAAAGTTATTTAAAAAATAATCCGAGTTTTCCGAAACGGACGCAGCCATACCAATCGGAATTTTACAATTTCCGTTTTACGATTTGGGTCTCGAGTAAGAAATTCTATTTGCAAATAATAAAATTTATCTATTGTCAATGAAAAATGAATAGAAAAACAATAAATAAAAAATAATTAAAAAAAATTAAACAAAATAAGAAAAGAATAAAATACTCGGTGATGTATAAATATTGGGAAAACAAAATTCAAATTACGACAATATATAAATTATATCTTGCATGCAATCATTTATGTTAATTTACAAATAGTGTCAGATGCTTAATAGTCTTCTTTTATTAATTCAATGCATTTAGATTAGTCGATAAAAACTAAATGTACAGTAGACAAAAAATCTATTATAATAATTAATTGCAGAGCCTTAAATTACGGAGCCATTGGTACAGTCCTTGGTCATGAGTTGACTCACGGTTTTGACAACAGTGGAAGACAATATGATGGTGATGGAAACGTTCGTCAGTGGTGGACCAAGGACACCATAGAAAAGTATAAGGATAGAACAGAATGTTTCGTTGAACAATACAACAGTTTTTATGAAGAAGAGGTTTGTAATAATAAGGATTAATTTATTAATTGCAATATAGCTAAGGCAATAACATTTTTTTGTTCAACTTACGATACTAATTTGATTGCCTGTACCAAAAAATAAGATATTGCTACACTCAGAAAAACGCAGTATTCTTGACGAAAGTATCAAATAATTTGATACTAATTTGGATGTTGATGACAAAAATTTGACACACATTTTTAAAAAACTTTTAAACATTTCGTTGAAAAAAATGATAATTTTAAAATGAAACGCATGTTTTTTAATTTTTACTATAATTTTAAAGCAAAATTTAATTTATTTAGTCTAAATGTTTACCTATGCTGTAAAAATATAGTAACTATTACTATGCTTTAATGGTAAAACTTAATCTGACAATTATTACTTTTTTATATTGTAAGAATAGTAACTTTTGTTATACTTCCGGAGTAAAAACTTAAACTATCTATAAAAATAGCAATTTTTACTATACATTCTTAGCTACACTGTAAAATAGTAACTTTTACTATTCATTCATAATAAAACCTAAACATTCTATAAAAATAGTGAGTTTTACTTTACTTCCAAAGTAAATTTTCCAACATCAGATGCAAATTTTACTAATAAATGTTAAAATTTACTTTTAAAATTAAAAAATGTACAAAAATTCTAACCAGTATTGATATTTATTATGAAATTATAGTAAAATTAATTGTACACTTCTTTCTGTTTAAAAATAAAAATAAATAAAGAAAGAAAAAAATTCTCTTCAACTATTTGGAGAATTAGTTTTTCTAGCTGCGATGCATCAAAACCAAAAGTATAAAAAATTCAACATAAATTTTTCAGATTGATGAATACGTTGATGGTGAATTAACTTTGGGGGAGAATATTGCTGACAATAGCGGATTAAGAGAAGCGGTTCTCGCCTATAAACGATGGGAAAAGAGACACGGAAAAGAAAATCAAATATCGGGATTTACAAATTTTACTCACGAACAACTTCTGTTTCTAGGATTTGCACATGTAAGAAAATTTTCAGTGTTTTTAAGAAAATTTTAAATTAAACATTTTACTATCAAAAAATTATAATTATTAAACTTTCTTTTAAAAAAAGAATTAACGTATTCATTGTTTATACAATGAAACAAAATCTATTTTATTCAATTATTAATGAATCACTTAAATATTATTATATTAAATAAATATTTACTTGAATCAAATAATTTTTATTGAAATAAAAACTTATTATTAATTACTTTTAATGTTAATTGAATAATCGTTTATTTAATTAAAATTAATATATTTCCAGTATACAACTGAGAAATTTTGTTTCTTATTACAAAATGTTTTGTTCTTAACTTTAATTATTATTGCAAAAAAACTTGAAATGTCAGTAAACTAAAAAAAAAAAAATTTGTCAAATCTATATTAACGACCCTATTGTCAACGTAGCAATCTTTTTTTCAAAAAAAAAAAAAAAAGTAAAATTCAAAACAAAGGAAAATTGTTATTGTTTCAGTTATGGTGTGAAAGTTACACAACCTCATCTTTAAAGTGGATGTTGCAAGATTCACATTCTCCAGGTCATATTCGACTAAAAGGTGTCTTGAGAAATTCCCAAGAATTCAGTTCTGCATGGAACTGTCCCTTAGGATCAAAAATGAATCCAGAAAAGAAGTGCAGTTTATGGTGATCAATATTAAAAACATCAAGATGTAGAAAAAAAAATCTTTTATAATGGAAAAATTATTTTCAAGTGCCTAATGTTGCAATCAATATAAAAGTAACTATTTTCCTGAGAACTAAGTCAAGAAGCAAGGAAATAAGTGAAAAATATAATTACAATTAAATACAATCATAATTAATTACATTTAATTACAATTAATAATTAATAATAATTATAAGTGCGTAAAAAGAAATATGTTGGAAAAGAAAAAAGTCAAGTTCTATCATAAAAAATATTTTATTTATGTAAAAAAAATCACATGTTTCATTTTCTTAACAATCTCGCTCGTCTTCTTTAATTAAAAAAAAAACGAGACAAGACAAGAAACTCGCATGCTAATCAAAGACAAACACAAAATAACTAAATTTTCTAAAAAAAAAAGAACAAATGAAGACAGATCTCTATTAGGATCATTTAGATTGTAAATTAATTACTATTTGCTAGAAGTCTTTGTAAAAAAAAATTGTAACTATACACTCATACTCATCATTCCTTCATTTTGGTATTGAAAACTTGTACACTTTAAGATCCTAAATAGTTTCTCATTGTCTCCATTTTAGTCAATATAAAAAAATAATAATTACTTAGAAAAAACAAAGTTCCTAGTAGACGTATCCACCATCATGGGAGTAGTTCTGGCTGCTCTCGTGACTGCTGGATTTGCCGATAGCTTCAATACTGACTGAATCACTGGTGGTTGCTGGCTCATGGCTTTCAATTTCAGCAATTGGAATTTCGACGGACTGGATTGGAGCCTCGAAGTGGATGGTTTCCTTGACGGCTGGTTCTTGGTGGTGTTCGGCATGAACTTGGGGAGCCAAGTATTGTCTTGTGGCTGGGGCAACATGGTGGGCTGGTTGAGAAGCCTGGGGTGCGATGTACTGTCTTGAGGCCTGTTGCACTGGGTGAGAAGCTTGGGGAGCCAAGTATTGTCTGGTCACTTGAGGTGCTGGTGCGGCGTGATGTTCAACGTGATGGGTCTGTTCAACATGGTGGGTCTGTTCGACGTGGTGTTGTTGAGGAGCTTGACGTTGGGGAGCACCGTATGTGGCTTGAGGAGCGTGGAATGTAGCCTGGTGTTGTTGAGGGGCAGCTTGGTGTTGGGGAGCACCGTATGTGGTTTGTGGAGCCTGGAAAGTTGCCTGGTGTTGAACAGCATGGTGTTGTTGAGGGGCACCGTATGTGGCTTGTGGAGCCTGGAAAGTAGCTTGATGTTGAATAGCATGGTGTTGTTGAGGGGCACCGTACGTGGCTTGTGGAGCTTGGAAAGTTGCCTGGTGTTGAGCAGCATGGTGTTGTTGGGGAGCACCGTATGTGGCTTGTGGAGCTTGGAAAGTTGCCTGATGTTGAGCAGCATAGTGTTGTTGAGGAGCACCGTATGTGGCTTGTGGGGCTTGGAAAGTAGCTTGTTGTTGTTGAACATGGTGTTGTTGAGGGGCACCGTATGTGGCTTGTGGAGCTTGGAATGTAGCTTGATGTTGAACAGCATGGTGTTGTTGAGGAGCACCGTATGTGGCTTGTGGAGCCTGGAAAGTAGCTTGATGTTGAGCAGCATGATGTTCTTGAGGGGCACCGTATGTGGCTTGTGGAGCCTGGAAAGTTGCTTGTTGTTGAGTAGCATGGTGTTGTTGAGGAGCACCGTAGGTGGCTTGAGGTTGTGGAGCGTGTTCGACATGTTGGTGTTCAACGTGGTATTGTTGTGGTTCGTGGTGTTCAACATGTTGGTGCTGGGGTTCTTGGTGTTCAACGTGGTGGACCTGGGGTTCTTGGTGTTCAACATGGTGTTGCTGGGTTTCGTGGTGTTCAACGTGTTGGTGTTGGGCTTCATGATGTTCGGCATGTTGCTGCTGGGGAGCTTGGTATTCAACATGAGCCTCCTGTTGTGGAGCTTGATAGAGAGCTTGTTGGTGAGCTTGGAATTCTACGTGTTGAACTTGTTGAGGAACTTCGAAAGAACTGAAGGTAGCTTGGGGAACTGGAGCAGGTGCTGCTTCGGTGTGTTGGGCTGGTGCTCCGTATTGCTGAGCGGGTTGTGCTTGTTGAACATGATGGACGTGTTCAGCGTGATGAGTCGATTCAGTAGCTTGAGTTTGGTGGACAACTGGAGCCTAAAATTTGACATTTTTCAATCTTCGATATGATAATTATAAGTGAATAATTAATTAATGAATGACTCATTTGGCATTCTTGTTTTCTGTAAGGAATGATTATACAATAGAATTAGCTTCATCTGACCTGGTATTGTTGTTGGTGAACAACTGGGGTTCCGTAGGAAGTTGAAGGAAGAGCTGGTTGCTGTCTCATTGGTTGGAAAGGAGCTCCATATGATTGACTTGGGAGTTGATGACTTTCAGTTGCAGCGGGAGCTGGGGCTGGGGCATGATAATGATATCCAGAGTTGGTCTTAGTTTCAGCATGTTCTTCATGATGATGGTGATGGTTGTGATGGTAATCGGTACCATATCGTGGATCACCAGGAAGAATGTCTCTCTTCCCTCTTGTGACTGGGACAGCGAGAGACGTGCCCACAAGGCATACCTAAGAAGAAAAAAATCAATTTATTACCAAAAAGTACCAAAAAACTAGAAAATAAAATAATATAAATAAATTAATAAAAAAGACAATTCCCAAAGTTTTAATTTCTTCAAAGGGTTTACTCCTTTTCTCTGAATTTTGTTTGAATATAAAACCTAATTAAAATTCGAAGCTAATTTAAATATAAGGAATGTGCTTCAGTTCCGAAAGTAAAAGGATTAGAGGCAGGAAGATGGACACGCACGTAAGAGGTGCAAATTCGTTAAAAAAGAAATGTACCGAAAGTGGAACGTGTCGAACGAAATAAAATGTGGCCTTGAAGATTACCTTTACATAATTTTGACCATGATTACGTTTCACGATATTCATCGAATTAAAAAAATGCATCTTCAACTTTGTCTGATAAATATTTTTGAATACATTCATTGGATATGATGACATTATTAAAAAAAAGAGTCTGAATAATTTCGTTCCAATTTAATTGGAAAGCATAATTTTATATATTCATTAAAAGAATACGAAAGATTATAATTCATAGATTAAAATTCGAAAAGGTCTCATGATTTCATAATAGGATAGATTAATATGTTTCCAAGTTTTGGGAACGATGAAACCTTTAGCAGATACATTTTTTAAAATGATTATTTTTTTCTTTTGAAAGTTTAACAGTTTATATATATAAATATGAATATTTTTGACAAAAATTGGAAATTTTGTGCTTTGGATTAGAAATGGAAAATGAAATTTGATAAGATTCCCCAAAATCGGTTAAGTGTAAAATGCATTTTCATGAGGAGAAAGAAATAATTTACATACACGTCAGGATGTGAAGAAATTATTCAATTTGATACCGGGTACAAATTTTATATCTAATTTATAAACTACATGGTAAATGAATTTAAATTTATAATTGTTTTCTCCAAAAATTAGATAAACGTTTCTAAATATAACTATATTGTTAACTAAATATTTAAATTTTGGTTTCTATTTATCTGACTTTTTTTTACTGTTGCTTTTTAATTCAAGAATATTTTTTATAATTTAAACTTTAAGAAAGGTAAATTTATACTATTAATTATTAATAATTAATTGTTAAATTAAAATATTAATTAAAAGAAATTAGTTTGCCCTTTATTTTGAAATAGAAAATCTTTCGCGATATTTTAATTTGTTGGAAGAATTTTGATTGAATAAATGAAAAATAAATTTAATTAAAATATTTTAATTATTAAACTATAAAAATGTGCTATTTTTGTAATACGTGCTGTTTATGTTTTTAAATAGAAATATTAAATTTTTTTAATAAAAAAATAATTTTATAGAAAATTAGAAAATTGAATTGAGAGAAAATGAACAAATAATTTTTAAATGTTTTTTTGTTTTTAATATTGAACTCACCACCGAAAGAAGGAAGAGCTTCATGTTGATCCTAAGGAGTTCGATGAAGTGATGAGTGTCAGTGCAGACTCATTTGAACCTTTTATACTCGGAGATGCTCCCTCCAAAAAATGATTTCGTAATCAATGTGGCATTGGCAGAACTAGATTTTTAAATGGGTTTTCGCCTGGCTTTGCCACCACCATCATCATCAACACGGGACATCTTTAGGAACAATTTCAATATTTTGTGTATAGATTCGATCGTTTCTGGAGAAGGTGGGAATCTCTCCAATTTCCCATTTGACTTTCTATTTCCTTAGTTATCCTTAAGCCACTGGGTTTGACATTTCTTTTTCTCTAAAAAATAGTGTATTTTCTTTTTTTCTCTTTTTGGGAAAAAACGTGTATAACATTCAGACAAAAAAGACCGTTTTAATGTTAAAAATAAAAATTGTGACAAATCAAACAATTAATTATCATTATGATTAGTATTTAATATTACCCTATATTTCTTGTTTCGTTTCTAATTTCTTTTATTAACAACTTCTCGGAATTTTAATTTAAAATTGATTTTTAGTCGTTTTTTCAGTGACAATTTATTTTCATTCATAAACTGTCGTGTGTACAATAATTCGCGTATATTACTATCAGTATGTATGTTTAATATTTTTTTTTCTATAACAGCTTAATGTAAAGATGAGATCAATATTTAATTTTTTTTTAACATTTCTAAAATTCTAAGGTTTTTGTTGAATTGTCAAAGTTAAAATTAAAAAAATGATATAAAGAATAATAGAATATTAAAAACAAATATTTCTTCACTTAGTTACGTTTCTTGGAGTTTTTTATCTTCTTTTTTAATTGAATTAAATGAAGCGCATTGGACCAAAAATTTTTTATACATTAAAAAAATTAAACTTCATTGTCTCAAATGATTATTCATTTCATGAAAATCTTGTAAGTAATTATTTGAATCAATTTTTCAGATTAATTTCAAAAAATAAATGAAATTAAAATTATAATTACAAAAAAATAAAATAGAATTTAATATAATTTAATTTAATTAATAATAAATTAAAGTAAAATCGATTAAAAAATGAAATTTTATACAAATTTAATATTAAGATAAGTCTATTTTAATTCTTTATCGAATTAATTTTAATAGAATTAACCAATTGAAAGAAAACAGAAAAAATTACTCAAACAATTATTTACTTGATTATTATCAAATTAATATTTATATGTCCTTGAAGAATTATTACTTGGTGCAATTTTTTCAGGTTAGATTGAATAAATAAATGAAATAAAAATTAATTTAATAAAGAATTAAAATAATTAATTAAGTAAATTCATTAATTAATAGTTTTAAATTAAATTTACTTCCATAATTAATTATTTAATTGATTTGATTTTAAAGTATTTATTATTCACTTTACTCTATTTCAATTCTTTATTAAATTAATTTTAATTTAATGTAATTATTAATCTTAATTTAATGAAATTGTCTCTAACAATAATCATATTCCTAAAAAAATATTTATTTGGTAAAAATCAAATAAATAAAAATCGAATCAATTTCTTTCAGTTCAGGGTTCAATAAATAAATGAAATAAAAATTAATGGGGATTAAAAATTAAAATTTTAATAACTTAATGATAAACTTAAATAAAATTTAATTTGTAAATTAATTATTAAATTAATTTTTATTTAATTTGTTACAAAGCTAACACTATTACAATTTGTCTTTAAAATTATTGAAATTACATGTATTTATTGAACCTGAACTGAAAAAATTAACTCAAGTAATAATCTTTTTGATATAAATAAATATCAAATTTATTAAGTGTTTACGAATGCGAATTTTTTTATTAATTCATTAATATTTTAATTTATGAAAAAATAAAATTGTTTTCATTTAATTAATTATTTTTATAATTCGTCTATCAATTAATTTATTAAATCGTTAATGACAATATGAATATGAAAATTAAAAAAAAATTTTAATAATATGAAATTGGTAATTAATTATTTAAATAATTCGTCTATCAATTAATTTATTAAATCGTTAATGACAATAATAAACAATTTGGTGCAAATAAATATTTAATTGATAAAAATCAAGTAAAAATTCTTTTGAGCCAATTTTTTTTAGTTTAAGTTAAATAAATTAAATTAAAATTTATTTATTAAAACTAAAAATGAATTAAAAAACAGTTAATAATAAACTAAATTAAATATCAATAAAAATTCATTTTAAAAGATTGACAAAGGATGTTGAAAATATTCTTTAAGTAATCCAGTTTGCTTTTCCTTTTTCTTACTATAAGTACATATATTCATATTGACACATTTTCATTTCTTTTTCTTTTTCTTAATTTTTAATCTTGACAAGAGGCAGCCGTCTTATGCATATCAGGTTTTATAATCATGTCTTTTCATCCGTAAAAGTTTAATACAGTATCACTGAAAACACGAGGGCGGTGTGAAAGCTTTTATTTGAACAACATTCAAATTGTATATTTTCTTCAGTAATAAAATAACAATTTTTATAAACGTATCAAGAAAATTCGAAACCTTTTTTTTTTGTAGTGAAGAAATGAAATATTTGTTGATACACATTACATTTATTTGATTATATAATTTCACAAATTGACTTAACTTTTTCATACATATATGAAGTATCGACAAATGTCTACATTTATACATATATGTATAAAAGATGAATTATTTTTCACATTCTATAAATTATTTATAAGTTTCTAAATTTCTTCTTGCGAAAAGAAAGAATGTTCATTTTTTATTTTTAGTTTAAAAAATCCAATTCTTTTTTATATTCATATGCAAATAATTTGCATATTTTGCATTATAATTATAATGCAAAACGTACGTTTAAAAATTTTTCGAAAAAAAAATTTTTAATGTTTCAATTACATAAAATATTTTCATTACTTAAAACACCTTCGATATAAAAGATATTCATAGAAAATATATGTTTATGTTAATATTCAAATAGAGAATGAATTCATCAAAAAAAGGTGAAAATCTTAAAATTTGAAAACAGTGACGTACTTTATAGGAATTTTAATTGAAAAAAGGTAACAAATTTTTGTTGAAAATAATAATCTCATACATTAAATGAAGATATTGGAAATATAAGTGTTTAATTAAACACTTATTTATGGACCTATAATAAGATATGTCAAAATAGAATTACGAAATTCTACCTATTTATTTCACTTTTTTTTACCTAAAAATTGAAAAATATATATAATTTCTCTTCTTATTACTAGAGATGTGGTCAATTATATGAATCGAGACAAATAAAATTTTAACCTTGGATCTAAAATGACGCGATTATCTTTTTGAGAACTTATATATATATAATATAATATATTTTTGATAAAATGAGCCTTAAGGATTTCAATGATATGCTGACGTGATGCTAATTACAGTGAAAATAAAATAACATACATGCATCTAGATATATATTTGCCAAATCATATGTATTTGATTTATGATGCCAGCTAATTAAGTATACGGAAGTTTAGATTCTTTTGGGATGGATCAACTGTTTCACGGTCATTTCACAATTTCGGGTGTAAATATATGCAACATCGAAGCGGATGTAAATCTTTTGATGATGATTATTATATTATTATAAAGAAGAATTCGAAAATTTTATGGGAAAATGGTAGTAATTAATTATATTTTCGACGAAATATTAATTGGACAAGGAATTTATGAATCGATCAATGGACTATCGTTATGAAGTATTCTAAAACTATTGCTCATTTGTTCCAACAAACTAATTGTTTAAAAAACTAATTGTTACTACAAACCAATAGTTTAAACTAACTAAGCAATGAATTAGTTCAATTAACGAATAAATAAATTAATTAAACTGTGAATTTTTAAAATATTTGCCAATTTAACAAATTTCTGAAACAAAACAAATTGATCAAAAAATTAATAAAAAAAATCATTGTTAAATAAATTTTTTAATTCATCACCTAATAAATTAATTGATTTATATATTAAATAATTAAGAAATTAATATAATAGTTTATTCATGAATCAATTATTAAATATGTCACTCAATTAATTAATTGCCTAAAAAAGTAATTAATTAATTAACAAATTAATAATAGAATTCATTAATAATTTAATTAGTAGATTAACGTTTAAATAAAATTAATGAATTAATTACTAAACAAACTTACACAAGAATTAATGATTTAATTCATAACCTAATATATAATTAAATAACGAAATAATAACAATTCTTCAAACAAATTAATAAATTAATCGATTAAAGAATATTCTTTAATTAATTGAATTAATTAATTAAAAAAATAATCATTAAACGAATTAGTAAAAAATTAATTTGTAAACTAATGAATAAGCTGACTAACAAATTAATTAATCAAAAAATAATTAATTCAATAAATTTATTGCAGATTAAATTAGTTAAATTATTTCATTGACAATTTAACGCATTAATAAATTTATTCATGAATTAATTGATTAACAAATTTATTGATAAGTAAATTCATAAAGATTTAATAAATTAATTAAATTCACAAATTAATAAAATAATTCATTAACTTATAAATCGATCACAAATTAATTTATTAAAAAATAAATTTATCAACGAATTAGTTAAACTACTTAAAAAATTTTTTTTTTTTAGATAAGTGTTACTTTACTAAATGCCGAATTATTTACATAACAATAATAATCAATATTTTGAACCTGACTTTTTGTACAAAAAATTCTTATTTAAATATCAAGAAGTTTAATTGCCATATAATTATAATAGTTAAGCATTAAATTTTAATTTTTAAATTATAAAACAATACTGCTACTAAATATTTACTGTAGACAATTAAAATTCATGCATGTAATTAAATGGTCAATTTTCGATTTTTTTTCATTTGATTTCAAAACATTTTTTACAAGTGACAAAAATAAAATGAATAAAATAAAAAAAAATTCGTGATTTCGAAGAGCGAAATATTAATTTTTTTTATCAATCCTAGAGTTCTAATTTAGAGGATGTTACGAAAATTATGTATGAATGATAAATTTAGAATGTAAAGAAGCTATTAATAAGGTAATATTCTAAAGGCTACTTTAATACTATACACTTTCGCTTTTTGACGAGTTTGATGGGTAATTTTCAATGTTAAGTGCTGATCGCATTTTAAAGGAAACACTTTTTTTAATATATATCATCCAAAAAGAATCATCATTTTATTCAATTTTATTTTTTATATTGTATCTTCAATGAACATTTTTTTTAAATTTTTTAATTCATATATGTATATAAAAGAATGATAATTTTTAAAACGGTTTTTTGAAACACTTTTTAAAAATTGACGAATTTTATGAAAATTTTTTTCAAATTAAAATAACTATAAATTTACCAAAAAATTTTCGAAAATATAAAAGAAAGCCTTTGTACACGAATTCAAAAAGAATTTTTTTATGAATTAAAAGAAATTTTTTGAGAAAAGAAAGAAAATAAAATATATATTCCCGGTGCAGTTATTATGTTATGGTCGTAAAAATGTTTATGACCATTTTTATATACATATATATTGTAAGAGTTTACGAATTTTTTTATACTCTAAATAAATAAAAATATAATAAAAACTAGTGGAGATAAACGAAGTTAAAAAGAAATAAAATAAAAAATAAAATAAAAATAGGGAAAGTAATTTTTATATTGTTAATAATATTAAGGAAGAGTCTACAAAATGTGAGGCCTCTTAATTCATATTGATGACAATGAATGAAGAGGAACCTTCTGCAGCATCCCACAAAATTAGAGAGGCTCTTTTTATATGTTCAAAAACATTAAAGTATCTTTTTTTTGTCAAGGGCTGACCATGAGACTGTTATTAGTTGGAAAAAAAAGTTTTTGTTGACCTTCAACTCCACAAAATCACCAACAATATAAGAACAAAAAAAATACCACTTGCATTTCACTAATAAAATTTTATAAAAACTATTATTTTTCTTCTTTTAATGACGGTGAAAAAATAAATATTATGAAATTTTATAAGTTATTTACAATAATATTAAAAATTGTAAATATTATTATAATTAAAATTGTAAGTAAATAATATCAATATTTAATTTAATAAGAATTTTTGAATCCACACATATGTATACTGGACTCCGCAAGAATTGCTTAATCATTATGCAAAATAAATGAACATAACAAATAAAACTCAATCATCTTTTATTAAAATATAATTAATATTCATAAAAACTATAAGCAAACAATCATTGCATTGAAAATGAGTTACCATATATTATAATTACGAAACCAGCATTATTACTACATCTCAGTTTAATTTAATTTCACGCAAGACCAACTAGTTGTATATGTATGTACATAGAATTTAAAAATTTGGAAAAAAATATAAAAATCAAAAGCACCTAATCTTATGTGAAATCATATAAAAGTATATGTAAATGAAATGTAGTTTATTTACATAGAAAAAGCAGCAGCTGTGCACTATCAAAAAGGACAGTGAACACTATGAATCCTAATCAATCTCTTATAAAGGGCGACGTAAGAAAGAAGATTTACAAAATTAATGCGAAGATGTCGAAAGTGAAAGTAGATTAAATTAAACGTTTTTCTAATAAAGAAATAATCAAAAAATTAAAGAGACATTTTACTTCAAAAAATAGAAAATTACATAAAAATTTAAATATTCGAATAATTTGAAATAAAAAAAAACCAATCATTTCTCCCACTGACAACTATATAAAAAATGCAATAATTAGAAAATTCATGAATTTTTTCTCAACATTGAAATTTTTAAATTAAAAAAAATGCTTTAGGTCATATTTTCAAATCCCTCTCTAATTCGAATTTAAATAAATTAAAAATTTATAAAATTAAAAACATTCGAATAATTTTTCAAGAGAAAGTTATTTTTGTTATATATTGAAATATTTAAAGTGAAAAACATGTTTAGTTTTCTATTTTTTAAATTTGTATACATTATTACTGGCAGATTTTTAATGAATCGCAAAATTCTTATCAAAGAACAAATAAATCTTGAAAATGAGTTTGATAAATCAGAGAAATTTCGTCCTGGGTGAAAACAGCATTTAGTTGCTGATCGCACTTGATAAACATAACATAGCATTAAACCATTTCTCTTTTTAAAGTCACTTGATACTTTAGCCCTGTGTTTAAACATTTTATATGCATATACTCTCAGTACTGGAAATTTTGACACATGTGTAGCTGTGTGATTTACAAATTGAACTTATGCTCAAATAAAAAAACGATATACTTGTAGTCATACATCATTAAAAATTGATTCCAATGACTAAAAGTACATCAAAATTCTCATAAATATGAGATCTTATCGATTCAATTTAACAACACGTTATTTTTCTTTTCGTAAATTTACAACCTTTTACGCAATATATGTCGTCTTATATATTGCACGTAACGTAAGTTACACCAAATTTTGTACCTATTCCTTTTCTTTTTGAACTGTATAATAATAAAAAAATTTGAAATTTATTAATATCCAAGTACTAATAATTATGAAGAAAATTTTCCTAATTCTAGTTAATTTTCTACTGAATAAAAAAAACTGTTCTTTATTTAGAAAAGACAGAGAGAAATAATCGAAAAAAACATTGAAATAAAAGTGTTTATTAAAATGAGAACGTCCACGTGTTTCACAAATCTATAAAAATATCATAAACTACTTTTACTAATTTACATAGTGTCATTTAAATTTGGATACTAAAAATGCTGCATAGATAACATGAATGTCTTGATGGTTATCTCATCACATACTCATTATATACGAGGTGTGATAAAAAAAAGAGAAAACTCATTAGATATTAATTATTAATTAATTATTATTAATTAATAATTAATTTCTAAAGAAGTCATTGATTGATTATAATAATCTTCGTCTTTAATTACTTTTATGAGGTTTTTTGAACATTTTAATTTAAAGACAGAACTAGTCTTTTATAATATTTTTCGGAGTTATGAAATTTTATTAGCGGGTCTTTTAATGTCTGAATATTACATAAAAAATTTCTATGAAGTTAATAGAAATTATAAATCGGCAACCCAGTAGATAATTAATCGGTGAATAGTTCAATTAAAGATGATTTTTAATTATGTAAAATAATTATAAGAAAAATAAATAAAACTTACTTTTTGTTTGTGGAAGTAAGAATCACAAATTAAATATATATACACACGCTTGTTTAAATTTATATTTCCACATATATGACATAAAGTCAAAAAAATCACACACATTATCACAATACAAAATACACTATCACTAAATTCAGTCACAAGCAAGTGAGTAAAATGTCAACTTGATATGCAAAACCGTGTGAATTAACGAGAAATTATGTTAAAATTGAAATTCTTAATTAACTTTAAAAACTAGTATTGGATTTAAAAAAGTATACAAATTTTGCACATTTGCAATCACAGACATCTAAGAGTTATTAAAAAACGTTGCACCATAAATTAATACCAAAAAAAGTTTAATTAACCAATTTTTGGATTGACTATTTCTGCACGAAAAAAATTGTGTCTAAACCAAAACCAAATCATTTTTAAAACATTTTAAAAACAAAGCATCGATGCATTATCTTAATCATTCACGGATTAAAGTTTTTTTCATTAATTTAATCAATTTTTGTGTTACAATAATAATCCACAATTTCTGTGATTGAAACTATAAGCAACGAAATAAAAATTATTGTCAAAGTTCAAGTATTAATAATGTAAAAAGAGTTTTATCAAAAAAAGAAATTCTTTTTTAATTTAAACTATTGTTAAACAAGAAAGCAAATACAGACAATACTTTCTAAATCTGAATTTGTCAATTTTTTTCAAAATAATTAACGAGTTTAGATTCTTTTATCAATTTAATAGTAAAAAGTTTATAAAGTTGTAGTAAAAATTTTTTAACTTAATAGTAGAAATTAACTAAATTAATTGAAAATTTTACACAATCCCATATTCATAAAATATCTACTAATAAAATAAAGACTAAAGTTTCACTCATCCGAATAATTATAGACACTCTACTATAAATTTATAGTAATTTTTTGCCAATAAATTAATATCTTTCTACATTAAATTAGTAAAATATTTACTATTTGACTGGTAAACGAATTAACACTCTGTAATCAGTAAAAAATTACTAATCCTGATTCAGAGAATATAAAATTTATTATTGTTCAAAATTTCAAATAATATTACTAATTATTATTAATTAGTAATATTAATCAACTAATAGTATTATTAACTAATAATAATTTCAAATAATATTTGAAAAATGTAATTGTCTAATATAAAAAACTTCCATTCATTTTAATTTATTGTAAAACAATAAAAAAAATGTCAATCTTGTTGGATTAAAAAATTTTTAAATTCACAAAAAACAGTTATTTTTATATAAATTTAATATTTATAGAAATTTCTCTGACTCGTAATGAAAGTCTCTGACATTCCCTGACTTTTCCCTATCCAAAAAAAATTCCCTAAGTTTTTCTGGTCGTTGGAGACCATTGTAAAAACAAATGTGTAATAATGTGCCTAAATATATGTACATATCTCTGTGCATATAAACATAGTAAAGTGCACTACGATAATACACTTCCTATGGAATTCCATGCACTTCCTTGTGTGTTCTCAGATCTGGAACACTACTTTATGCACTTGAAGTGCACAATCCACAGTAAAAAGTAAAGAAGTATAGTTGAAAATTTAAATAGTTTTATTTAAATTTTTAACGTGTACCCTATACAGAAGTCTCATACAATAAATAATTTTTATAAGAAAGAAAAGATGTAACAATTAAAAGTTTTAATAATTGAAAACAAAGGTAAAAGAAAAAAAAATGGATGCAACTATTACATGGAAACCCATTCACAGCTTATCCCCACACCATTCTGAAAAATCAAATACTTTCAACTTTGGCAATAAATAAACTAACTAGGTAACTCAATTAAAAAAATTGAAAATAAATAACAAAATTTTAAAAAACTATCAAAAAACAACATAATGTATACAAATATAAAAATATAATCGATACAAAATTTTTTTAAAAATATTGCAAAGGTCATTTGTAAACAGATCTGTAAAGAGTACACGACAGTAAAAATTAAATCTTATTTTAAAATAGGGCTGAGATTAATTTAGTCTTGAAAATCAGATTTTATCTTAATTTAAAATTAAATTTGTGTAAAAACAATTTTATTATAAATAAATATAAAATATTAATTTTACAACAAACGTGAAATTTATATGAAGTTAGATATTAATTTAATAGGCGCTGTCTTAAATTCAGTAAAAGGTTAAAAAATTTTGAAGAAAAATGTCTTAAATTTATTACATTTAAAAAAACTAAAAATCAGCATTAAAAATCTATTCTGAAAATCAATTAATAAAAGCAGGTTCTATATAAAATGTTGCGACCTAAAATATGATTCTTTTCTGCCCTTAAAATAAGATTTCATTTTTACAATAATCAAACAAGTACAATATAATATAACGTGATACACAAAATTATCAAAAACATATATTGTGAACAACATAGTGACAAAAATAAGTTTCATGCAAAGTACTCACTATGTTACTGATAAATCCAGTAATTGTGACTCAAATTATGAGTCTAAAGGATCCATCGCTACTGGTAAATTCCAGTATTTGTGGCTCAAATTATGAACCAAAAGGATCCATCAGTATTGGCAATTTTCATTCTCTGTGACTCAAATTTTTAGACGGAAATATTTCCGATTTTTCCTACCTACAGCTAGTCCTACCTACCCGATTTCTACCTTCCCGATCATTTTTCGTTTATCTAAGCGTCTATTTATTGCAAAACTATTTCTGACTAACGAACCGCCTGTAAAAAAGAACATTCTCAATCACACTTCTAAAAAATTTACCTCGCACCCTAAAATTAAAAATTCACAAATTTTATACTCAAATTTATATGATTAAACAAAATACAGTCACTCCACGATCCTCTCTCATACCGCCAAGGTGCAAACAGCCTACACTAGGGATAAAGGGGCACGTTAGGCTCACCCATACGTCCCGGGACGCATCCGTCACCTTAGCTCAAAAACACTCAAAAAAAGAAAAACAAAATTCCTGAAAGAAAAAAATTTAATTATATCTAAAAATGCCATTTGCCAAACTGCAAAAGTTCTAAACATTCAAAGAATGAAATATTTTTTGGCAAAAAGGTTTTCATAAATTACATACTAATTTTCATTAATAGCAATTAATACAAGTAATAAAATTAAATTTTACATTCAGAAATTATATATTAAATTTTTTTATAGTGACGTAAAATTACTGCAACAACAATTTAATTTAAAAAAGAAATTAATAAATTTCGTTCATTTTAACGTTTAGAACTTTTCAATAATTATTTAATAAAAGTTGAACCTTAAACTAATTCTTGAGTAATAGATAAATTAATCGAATGAAGTTTTAAATATAGTTTAGTAAAACAAAAGAATTGAATAAAAATGTAATGATCTGAATATGAACAATTTTAGTTGCAAAGAATTTGAAAATTAGTATAATATTACTTGAGATAAAAAATGAAAAATAAAAATCTATTTTTAACAAATCTTAATCATAGAAAAAAGTTACTTGGCATCATAGCAAAAATTGAAAAGTATTGCAAATTAAACAATCAAAAAGACACATAACAAATAATAAAATAAACATTGATAATAATATTATTCTCGTTGTAACAAAAAATACTACGAAATAATAAAAATTATCAATGGTGTCACTATGTTGTTCTTCTTTCTTCCCTGTTTTTTTTAGAAATTTACTATCGGCATTTAATAATACAATATATTTATTTATAAAAATTCAATAGACAATTTAAAATCTGAAAATTTTAAATTGACCAAAAAATTAATTTTAATTTATAATTTAATTTTAACTGTATTTAAGTAAACAAAATAGTCTCAAAAATTTTAAAAAATTAATATTTCAATTCTCAAAATTAATTTACCATACCAATTTTAATTGAAGAAATTTAATTAAAAAAGCGCGTTAAACAGGGAAGGTTAAATATTGGAAATGGAAATTTGTAATATTGAGCCGATTGTTTAATCGACTCACTTGTTTAGTGGCATCACAGTTTGTGATTGACCACTTTGTGATTCCCACGGTGGATGATGAGCCCACGTTGAGGCGATGGGATCCTACGACATCACCCTTTCTGGGCCACCCCTGAAGATCCCTGGCTCTTGATCGCACTTCTGCGCCAGGTCAAGGGCCACACGGAACCGTGAAAGTAAAATTTAAACAAAAATAATTTTAAAAAATTGACTAAGTACACTATTTTGAAAAAATAAAAAATAGACTATGTAAACTACAAAAAAAATATTTAAAAAAAACACGGCAGTGTGCAGGGACCACTTTTCTTCTCCACATCTTTCTCGTCCCCTCTTTTTACACTGAAAAAGAACAACTGATTAGAATATTAAAGAACTTTAACCCTCTACCTACGACTTCGATTATGGTCAATTACTTAGTTGGCCGCTATCGAAAAATAAAAAAAAGCCCCTTATAATTTGAAAATTGCATTCAAAAGCATTAGAGTGGGGATAAATCAGCATAGGCAGAGTGTTAAATTTTAACTAAAAAGAAGAGAAAATATAAAAAACTTCCTCATTATAGCTTCTAAAAAGCCATGTTTTACTTACGCCAGATGTGCACTACTAAATTTACAAAAAACAAGGAAATATAAAAAATTACAATGTTGTGTGCAAATTTGTTTCATACTTTCAAAACTAATTTTACCAATAAAAAAAATTCTTACTATTTCGAGTGAGAAGCGTCGCAATGGAAGGTACGGTGACTGCATATTTTTTCTTTGAGTAGAAAAAATTGTCTTCTTTGTAGCGCAGCTAAAAAAAATAAGATACATTAATTCCTTAAACATAAAACTGTCATTTCTAATTCTAAATCTTATGTAAAATGTATTTACTTTTTTTGCTCGAACTACATTTTAGGAATAATGAGCAAAATTTTCTACTGATACCTATACCGCACAGTTACCAAGCAAACCTTTACGGATTTTCCGCATTGTGAGAAAACCTTCCTCCTTCTAGCACAATTAACTGAGAATTAAAAAAAACAATTAATTTATTTTAAATAAAATAAAATAGAAGAATTAAAAACTGTATTTTGTAAATTAAAAGAAAAAAAAATTTTAGAACATTTGTAGAATTTCAGGTCTCGATCTTGTAAAAATATTTTTAAAAATGTGGACTTCACGGACTAAAAATTAAAATTTACGAACCAATTACTGACAAAAAAATAACCTGTCCGAGTCAAATAAGAGAAAATTGTACTTAAAACTATAACTTAAATTTTGTCATATAAAGAAAATAACAATTGTATGCAAATTTTAACTAAAAAGAAGTGAAAATATAAAATCTTTCTCATTATAGCTTCCAAAAAGTCATGTTTTATTTACGCCAGATGTGTACTACTAAATTTACAAAAAACAAGGAAATATAAAAAATTACAATGTTGTGTGCAAATTTGTTTTATACTTTCAAAACTAATTCCCAAATCTAATTTTACCAATTAAAAAATACTTATACTTATAAAAAATACAATAAAACCATTCACACTGTTAATATTCGAGGAGAAGGAATTCGGAATGACAGAGAAGACCTTCCTCCTTGCAGTCTAACTAAATGAAAATTAAAAGAACAATTGATTAAAAATTTAATATAACATCCACACTATAAGTGTGCAAAATTCGAATCGAGAAATTTTGATTCGAACTTGCCAACTCGAATTCGAATTGGTCGATTCTAATCGAAAGTTAACCAAGTCAAATTTGATTCGAATTATCCCCGATGAGAATTAATATCTAAAGTTTCAACTGAAATTCATTTTTTAAATAATTTTTGTCAGAAAATTCTAGGAGAATTCAATATTATTTAAACACAAAAATAAATTATTTATTAAATAAATGGAACTTTTCTTGAATCGGAATTTTTAGAAATAATTGTATGAACAAGTTTAAATAAAAATTGATTTCTTTTGACAAATTTTAATATCATTTTTAAGAATAATTGCATTTTTTGAAAAATGTTATTAAAATTGTATTAAAAATAATTAAAATTTTGTAGTTAGTTTTATAAAATAAATTAAATTAATTTATAAAATAAATGAATAAATAAATAACTAAAATTCAAAAAAAAAATTATTATTTATGAAGAAGATTGAAATATTGCTATAATTTATTATAAAAATTTTGCCATTAATTGAATTTCTGTGAAATGTTTACTATTTACAAAATTACCTACATAATGTTTGCCTAGATTTTTTGAAATAATTGAATTCCTTTAAAAAAATTTAGTAAAATAGTAATTATTGAAAACCATTTACTGACCTTGACGAGATATACAGATTTAGTTTTTGCACTGAAGTAAAGACTTCTTTAACCGGCGAGTCCCACATTGACTGATGGATAACCTGTCATTACGTCTCCTGTACAGAAAAATGTACAGATGATGAACAGCTCCTGAAGATCCTTACATAATTAATCCACCTCTGCGAGTCATTTTCCTTGTCCACATCCTTCCACTTTTATTTGTCCTTTAAATCATTCTTTGAACATATACTCAAAAACAGAAAATAGAAAAAAATTATCTTAAAAAAATGAAAAATTAAAATAAGAATATTTATGTAATGAGAATAGATTTTAAACAACAAAACTCTTTTCTCATTGTAAATATTTCCAAAATTATTATGTAATCGCGTGTGGCCAAAAAGTTTAATAATATTGCTATTAAAAATAATTATTCAAATACATATGTCAAATTAACCTTGCTGCTACAATGTCTTTCGGAAAACAGTATCGATATGTTGACATCAATAAAATCTAATCCGCTATGTATTGTGGTAAAATCCTTTGTCAAAACGCATAAAGAAACTATTATATATTCATAATTCACAAACAAAAATAGTAGAACCCACAGTCATGACTGCTAAGAATATCATAATTGAGGATTACCAACAATAATACTGCCATACACACTCGAATCCTTTCAAAATTATGACTGTATAATGATAAGAAATCTCCGGGCGGTCGACAATAATATAGAAAATTTCTAGGTTAGAAAATGTGCGAAACAAAATATATAATCGCTCAAAAGTACTTAAACTCGACGAATGCTAAGTATGAATTTGAAAGATAATTTAATAAAACTATTTACTAATTATTACCAACCATACACAGTGAAACGAATGTCAACTTTACATATATAGTATGACATGGTTATGTCAGATTCTATTTTATGCAATTAGTAACTTTGATAGTTATTTGTAAACAATTTTTCTATTTATTATGCTTTAATCGCTATGATAAAACAAGTAATAATTTTATATTTACCTCGTTTCCATTGGAATGTAATAATATGTCATTGTTTTGATCATCTGTATATATAAACACATAACAAAAGAAAAGAGAAAAATCAATGATGGAAATCAATCTCCATATTTACAAATCGCTCATTGATATTTTTGTTAGTTCCTTAATCTCAGGAAAAATCAATACTATTGTAAGATAATAATAAATTACACAAAACTTTTTTAGATTATGAGACCATAAATAATGTAAAAATCTTTGCAAAGAATATTAAAAACGTGACATTTATCGTAATTGACATTTAACAGGACAAAAGACAACGCAGCCAATAAGAAAGAAGCATTGAGAAGTTGCAAAAAGAATAAAAAAATTTTTTGGAGTTGCGCAGATGCTTCGTCGTGAAGCGCCACCTGCGAATTGCTGCCGCAGTGCAAAATCGGCGAGTATTTACGTGGTTCGGGGTGAAGACGGCGCGGCCAATCAGAATGCACAGAAGACAGTGGCGCTTTCTGATTGGCCGCGCCGTCTTCACCCCGAACCACGTAAATACTCGCCGATTTTGCACTGCGGCAGCAATTCGCAGGTGGCGCTTCACGACGAAGCATCTGCGCATCTCCAAAAAATTTTTTTATTCTTTTTACAACTTCTCAATGCTTCTTTCTTATTGGCTGCGTTGTCTTGTATCTCACTTGTGCTAAATATAAACTGTTTTTTATCGCTCTTTGCTGTTTGTTTAAAGTATTTCGATAATAATGATACCTGAGTGACTTGAAGAAAATATTTTTCGTGTATTTTACAGATTAATTGTCATAACAGCACCACCAATGCTGTCATAATTTCTACATGAAGAAAGGTACATTCTTCGTTTCTCTGATAGGTGAGTTATTAAAAGTGTTGGAGAAAACAAATCGTATTAATTGTTAGCGTTTTTCATTGCTAAATTTCGTATTACATAAAGTATTTATGGAACAATAACTAAACATTTTTCCTTTTTTTGTTTTGATGTGAAGTTTCATAACCTAAAACGTATTGTGAGAATTTTATTATTTTCAAAATATTATTCCTTTTTTTAAGTAAGTAAATTTAAAAAAGTAAAAAAAATTGAAAACTTATTCAGATACCTACCGATTTGTCGGTAAATTATCTTCGGTAAAACGAAAATCTGTATAAACTTGCCACTTGTTCGGGTGACGTAACATACATTTCGGTAAGAATTTTTCTGATTGGCAGGCTGTCTTTCCCAAATTATGAAATCAAATAGCCGCCGTTTGTTCGCATTATACGGTAAATCCAGAATATCAATTTTAAAATTACCCGACGCGTCGTATTACAATGCTATAGACAGTGCAATAACGCGTCGACGATTAGAAAAATTCCATTCTGGACTTACCTTTATTGCAGAAAACCGTAGATGGCACTATGCGACTTTAAATGTGCAATTCGTGTTGATAACAACAATGTCGAGCTGAAAAGTGACTCTTTGCATCAAGGCGTTCTATCAATGGAAAAAATAAGTAAATTCTCACGGATTCAAACTAGTTAATGTACAACATTCATTTCTTATAACCAATAAATATTTTTTTTACATAATTGGGACCTGATTTCCAATTTTATAGAGTAAAATAGCAATAAATCATGATTCTCTTGTTATTGTTGCTAGACAGTTGTAACAATTACTATTTATATCAAAAATAATTAACTGTTTTACTGCAAATTTGGTTATTTTCGATTAAATTAATTGAATTATGTATTACGATCGTTGTTTTCGAGTAATATTGTCAATTTTTAATTCATAACAGTTTGTTTATAATTTTCTAACCTAAAAATGTGTTCTGATATATAATGACCGGAATTCATGCAATATATTTGTCACAATTTAATAAGAAAGCTAAGGTAAATAACCTAATGTAAAATGTATTGTATTCTTTTATAAATATTTTGATTCTTCGGTTTTTCAGTTTATACTAAAAGAAGAACATTATTGGAAAAATAAGGGTTTTGACAAAGGAAAGTGTCACCAAGAGATGAATCAGGTAAAATACTGGCAGGAGTGGTTTCATTAAGCAAGTATCCTCAGAACGGTTCATCATCTACATATTCCTGAATAGGAAAAGTCATGACAGGATATCCACCGGCCAACGTGAAACTCTCCCGATAAAAAAGTCTTTACTCCAGCTCTCGATTCCTGTAAAGGTCAGTATGTAAACGATTTTCAATAACTACTATTTTCATAAACTTAATTATTTAAAAACATTTTGATAAAATTCTACGCATATATTTTGTTATTTTCATAAATAATAAAACTTATTGCAGAATTTCAATTATTTTTAATACAATAATTTTAATCGAATTCCTCGAAAAGTATAATAATTGTTCTTAAAAATTTTATTTATATTCGTCAAACGAATTCAATTATTTTTAAATTTATTAATAAAATTCTTTCTGGAAATCCAGATTTAAGAAACATTCAATTATTTATTTTTAATATGTATATATTTAATTGACGAATAATTAAAATTTCAAAAAATTAAATTCTAAACAGATGGATTTAAAAATTCTCAAATTCATTAAAAAATATTAAAAATAAATGAAGTAAAGTACAAAGCAGAATTTTTATAGTTCTGAAAATTTTAGAACCTTTATATACTACTGAAATTGAGATATTTGGATTTAAATTTTTAAACTATACTGTGATTTTGTTAAAAGTTAAAAGTTTTGTTAAAATTTGAATCGAAGTTTGTATACAATTGTTATTTTCTTTATAAGACAAAATTTAAGTTATAGTTTTAAGTAAAATTTTCTCTTATTTGACTCGGACAGGTTATTTTTTTGTCAGTAATTGGTTCGTAAATTTTAATTTTTAGTCCGTGAAGTCCACATTTTTAAAAATATTTTTATAAGATCGAGACCTGAAATTCTACAAATGTTCTAAAATTTTTTTTTCTTTTAATTTACAAAATACAGTTTTCAATTCTTCTATTTTATTTTATTTAAAATAAATTAATTGTTTTTTTTAATTCTCAGTTAATTGTGCTAGAAGGAGGAAGATTTTTCTCACAATGCGGAAAATCCGTAAAGGTTTGCTTGGTAACTGTGCGGTAAAGGTATCAGTCGAAAATTTTGCTCATTATTCCTAAAATGTAGTTCGAGCAAAAAAAGTAAATACATTTTACATAAGATTTAGAATTAGAAATAACAATTTTATGTTTAAAGAATTAATGTATCTTATTCTTTTTAGCTGCGCTACAAAGAAGACAATTTTTTCTACTCAAAGAAAAAATATGCAGTCACCGTACCTTCCATTGCGACGCTTCTCACTCGAAATAGTAAGTATTTTTTTTATTGGTAAAATTAGTTTTGAAAGTATGAAACAAATTTGCACACAACATTATAATTTTTTATATTTCCTTGTTTTTTGTAAATTTAGTAGTGCACATCTGGCGTAAGTAAAACATGGCTTTTTAGAAGCTATAATGAGGAAGTTTTTTATATTTTCACTTCTTTTTAGTTAAAATTTAACACTCTGCCTATGCTGATTTATCCCCACTCTAATGCTTTTGAATGCAATTTTCAAATTATAAGGGGCTTTTTTTTATTTTTCGATAGCGGCCAACTAAGTAATTGACCATAATCGAAGTCGTAGGTAGAGGGTTAAAGTTCTTTAATATTCTAATCAGTTGTTCTTTTTCAGTGTAAAAAGAGGGGACGAGAAAGATGTGGAGAAGAAAAGTGGTCCCTGCACACTGCCGTGTTTTTTTTAAATATTTTTTTTGTAGTTTACATAGTCTATTTTTTATTTTTTCAAAATAGTGTACTTAGTCAATTTTTTAAAATTATTTTTGTTTAAATTTTACTTTCACGGTTCCGTGTGGCCCTTGACCTGGCGCAGAAGTGCGATCAAGAGCCAGGGATCTTCAGGGGTGGCCCAGAAAGGGTGATGTCGTAGGATCCCATCGCCTCAACGTGGGCTCATCATCCACCGTGGGAATCACAAAGTGGTCAATCACAAACTGTGATGCCACTAAACAAGTGAGTCGATTAAACAATCGGCTCAATATTACAAATTTCCATTTCCAATATTTAACCTTCCCTGTTTAACGCGCTTTTTTAATTAAATTTCTTCAATTAAAATTGGTATGGTAAATTAATTTTGAGAATTGAAATATTAATTTTTTTAAATTTTTGAGACTATTTTGTTTACTTAAATACAGTTAAAATTAAATTATAAATTAAAATTAATTTTTTGGTCAATTTAAAATTTTCAAATTTGAAATTGTCTATTGAGTTTTTTAAATAAAATATATCGTATTTTTAAAAGCCGATAGTAACTTTATAAATAAAAGAAACAGGGAAGGAATAAGAACAACATAGTGACACCATTGATAATTTTTATTATTTCGTAGTATTTTTTGTTACAACGAGAATAATATTATTATCAATGTTTATTTTATTATTTGTTATGTGTCTTTTTGATTGTTTAATTTGCAATGCTTTGCAATTTGTGCTATGATGCCAAGTATCTTTTTTCTATGATTAAGATTTATTAAGAATAGATTTTTATTTTTAATTTTTCATCTCAAATAATATTATATTAATTTTCAAATTCTTTGCAATTAAAATTTTTCTTATTCAGATCATTCCATTTTTATTCAATTCTTTCGTTTTACTAAACTATTTAAAACTTCATTCGATTAATTTATCTATTACTCAAGAATTAGTTTAAGGTTCAACTTTTATTAAATAATTATTGAAAAGTTCTAAACGTTAAAATGAACGAAATTTATTAATTTCTTTTTTAAATTAAATTGTTGTTGCAGTAATTATACGTCACTATAAAAATATTTTAATATATTGTTTCTGAATGTAAAATTTAATTTTATCACTTTTATTAATTGCTAATAATGAAAATTAGTCTGTAATTTATGAAAACCTTTTTCTAAAAAATATTTCCTTTTTTTGAACGTTTAGAACTTTTGCAGTTTGGCAAATGGCATTTTTAGATATAATTAAATTTTTTTCTTTCAGGAATTTTGTTTTTCTTTTTTTGAGTGTTTTTGAGCTAAGGTGACGGATGCGTCCCGGGACGTATGGGTGAGCCTAACGTGCCCCTTTATCCCTAGTGTAGGCAGTTTGCACCTTGGCGGTATGAGAGAGGATCGTGGAGTGAATGTATTTTGTTTAATCATTAATTTGAGTATAAAATTTGTGAATTTTTAATTTTAGGGTGCGAGGTAAATTGTTTAGAAGTGTGATTGAGAATGTTCTTTTTTTACAGGCGTTTCGTGAATTAGAAATAGTTTTGCAATAAATAGGCGCTTAGATAAACGAAAAATGATCGGGAAGGTAGAAATCGGGTAGGTAGGACTAGCTGTAGGTAGGAAAAATCGGAAAAATTTCCGCCTCAAAATTTGAGTCACAGACACTGGAAATTGCCAGTACCGATGGATCCTTTTGGTTCATAATTTGAGCCACAAATACTGGAATTTACCAGTAGCGATGGATCCTTTAGACTCATAATTTGAGTCACAGTTACTGGATTTATCAGTAACATAGTAAGTACTTTGCATGAAACTTATTTTTGTCACTATGTTGCTAACAATATTTCTTTTTGATAATTTTGTGTATCATGTTATATTACATTGTACTTGTTTGATTGCTGTAAAAAGAAAATCTTATTTTAAGGGCAGAAAAGAGTCATATTTTATGTTTCGACTTTTTATAGAGAGTCTTTATTGATTTTCAGAAGAGATAAGTTTTAATGTTGATGTTTACTTTTTTTAAATGTGATAAACTTAAGATAATTTGAATTATCTACAGAAATCATTAGCCGTCTGCTGAGTTTAAGACAATGTCTGTTGAATTCATGTTTATATCTGAATTTCAGGTCCTTTCTAAAATGTATACCTATTTCATATTTATTTAAATATTAAAATTATTTTTACACAAGTTCTGCCCTATCTTAAAATAAGATTTATGTTTTACTGTCGTGTACTCTTTACAGATTTGTTTACAAGTGCCTTTGGCAATATTTCTTAAACATATTTATGTAAATAATATTTTTTATATTTACATTTAAATTATTTGTTTTATTAGTAGTTTTTAAAATTTTTGTCATATACCTATATTTTATTATTTTAAATTGAGTTGTTTACTTTATTTTTCGCTAAAGTGGATAGCAATGATTTACCAGAGGAGTCTATTTTTATTTTTACTTCTGGAGTCAATTACATTAATTTTTGATTGATAGTTAACTTTATTATTGGCTTTTTTAAAATTGCGCCAATATTAAATTAATGTTTGCTCTCAAGTGTTAAAACTTAATTCTTACAAATTTTTTTATTTATATAAGTTATTTAATGCATTCTGTAAAGGGTACACGTTGGGAATTTAAATATAACTATTTAAATTTTCAACTATATTTCTTCCCTTTTTACTGTGGATGTCCTGGTTATATAGTCCACTTTTATTTGAACAATAAAAATTATAGAAAAATTATTTGCTTGCAAACTAATAATTCTACTCCAAGACAACAATATTAAACTATCAACAAATTTAATTTATTTAATTGTAAAAAAAAGTGTTAAATAATGGACGGCTACTAAGACATCTACGGTAAATAACCAGGATATCACTGCAAAGAAAACAATAATGCACTTGAAGTGCATAAATTGATGTTCCAGTTCTGAATACACTTTTAAAGTGCATGGATTTCTAAAAAGTGTGTTATCGTAGTGCATTTGACAATGTTTTTGCAAAACACAGACGCGTACACTTAGGGAATTTTTTTGGTTAGGGAAAAGTCAGGGAATGTCAGAAAAATTTCTATAAATTTATACAAAAATCAAATTTTTTGTTAATTCCTCTGAATCTGGAGTAGTAATTTTCTATTAATTAAAGAGTGCACATTCGTTAGCCAATTAAATAGTAAATATTATACTAATTTTTAGTAAAAAGATAATAATTTAATGTTATAGTAAATTACTAATTTGATATTAAAATATCTAATTAGTTGAAAAAATTTACTCTTTTGATTAGTAGATTATAAAATTATTTTTTCTACTATTTAATATAAATTTTCTTCTAATAATTTAGTCGCTTTCTACTTTTATATCAGTGTATAGTTTTTATTATTTAATTACTAGTTTTCTACTAAAATTTTGTATACTCTTTACTATTGAATTGATCGACGAATTGACTTTATTAATTAAGTAGAAAATTACTGTTATTCAGATTTAGAGACTATTTTCATACAAAGTCACATTTCAAATGTGCAAAATATTTTTTTTTAATTTTCGCAACTTTTTTACAGCAATTATGAAAAATGCAGAACAATGCAAAATTTATATTGCAAGTATTTAATAAGAATACATATTAAATTTTATATAATTTTTTGGCAGTTTACTTAATTTTTTTCATGTATAATAAAACTTTTATTGTGTATTGCGATACATATATTCTTCTCGAAAAATGATATAATAATTCCGATTGGCTTGGTTTTTATTTACTTTTTTATAAACAGAAGAAATTTCAAAAAAATACTTTAATGAGTACATTTATATTATAATAGATTCTTTTGTTATTAAGTTTATTAAATTTTTATGTTTATTAATTGGATTTGAATCTCTATTTTGACTCTTTTGGGAATAGTTCATTTCATATATTGAGCCTGTGTAATAGTGTTCGTGTATGCTGACATGATATGATGGTTGCTATTATGCAGGCGCTTTTCTACTACTAATTTTTACCATAATTATTACTCGTTTTCTAATGAAAATAATTACCGTAATGTTGTTTTGTTTTGAAAAATTAAAATAATAAATTCTTATATCATTTTATTGAAGTAATTAATAACATCTGAATATTATTTTTTTTTAATTAAAATGTTAATTAACAGAAATAATATTTTCTATTCCATTTTCTTATCGATAATTCAATCATTTCTCTTTAATATAACTAAGTTATTAGCATCATCTGACATTATTGATTGCAATTATTTTTTAATTTCTCTTACTCTCGAAGGAAGAGAAGCCTTTTGCACCTTGCTAAAAGAGCAAATAAAGATCAAGAATTCCAGTCTCTCTCTCTGGTTCCAATCTGATTCCACATCAGCTCTTCGTAATTAAGTTATTAAACTCTAATTGCATTGATTTTATATTGAATGTGATCCAGTGATCCTACCCTGAAGCAGTGTATCAGTATTTTGATCATCATTATTTATCAGATGAGCCTGTCACAATATAATTCAAATTTAATTCCCAATTAGTGAAATAAATAGTACATTCTTATTCATGAAATTAATTTTGAAAAAAATTTAGTTTATTTGTTTATGAACAATAAAGGTATTGTTCATAATGTGGAAAATGATTTTAATACTCTCCAAATCTGCATAATTAGTGTTCACTCAGATCTCTAAATCTGAATTTGTAATTTTTTAATCTCCAAATCCAGAGTCGTCTCTTTTAACTAATAAAATAAGGAAAAATTTATTTATTGAATGAATTAGACAACATTTTGACTAATACATAGTCCAAATCTAATAATTAGAAATAGAAAACTGCAAATTAATTTGTATTAGTCTGTAAATACGTACTGGTAAAAATGTTAATTAAGAATTATTGACTGATTTTTTGCTTTTGAATTAGAAAATTTTACTAATAAATAGTAATTAGTATAATAGTACTAATAAATTAGTAAAATTGATAAAAAGATTTTTTCTAATTCAGATTAGTAAATATATTATTACTAATTTAAATTTAGACTTTTTTTTATAGATTTTAATGGAACATTATTAAAAATAAGTCTTTTATTTTTTAATAAGTAGATATAATTGAGGAGCAAGCCGCCAAAAGTTGATAAGTCCATTTTTAAAAAAAATTTTACTTTACATTTTCTGCGAATGATAATGAATTAAATTTGCAAATAAAGATTGTTATATTAAAAAAATATATTGTTATTAAAAATTATTAATAAATTATATTGATTTAAAAATTTTTTGTATACTTTACCAACAAGATTTAAAATGTTATTTTTTTAAACTAAAGAATGCATTTAAAAGCATAGAAATATAAAATTCGTCAATTTTATAATTTACTTTAATTAATAATGAGACTATTAAATCCAAAAAAGTATTCCGATATAAATAATTCAGTATATATTTTTTCTATTTTTAAATTAACTTTGGTTATGTGTCAAATTGCATTTGTTTAAATTTCTCGAAATAGTAAAAAATGGCATTATCCACTTTTGGCCGCTTACTCCTTAATTCATTATTAAATCAATCTTTTGAAAACTCAAATGTTTTAGTAAATTTTAAATGGAAATTTTTGTCAAAGCAGTTGTTTAGTTATTAATTAATTAACAACTGATTATTTATTAAAATACTTATTTAGTAGTTCTAATTTTTTTATGCAAGTTTATAATAGAAAATTAGTAAAATTATCTGTTTAATTAATAATTGCAGTTAATTATTAAATTACTCATTTAGTAATTTTAAATCTTTAACTTTAAATTCTAATAGTAACTGAGTAAAGGATATTTATTATTTAAAACTTACAATTAATTAATAAAATAGTCATACTTAGAAGTTCTAATTGGATTACTTAATATTTTTGATACACTGAAAAAAAAATTTATTTGATTCAAATAACCGATTATTTGACTATTATCAAATAAATATTTACTTGAATCAAATAATTTTTATTTGAATCAATTAAATAGTATTTGCTTCAAATACTGAAATATTTGATTCAAGTATATATTTATTTGATAATAGTCAAATAATCGGTTATTTGAATCAAATAAATTTCTTTTTCAGTGTAGAAAACAATAAAAAGTTAGTAATTAATTAACAATTGTAATTATTTTGAAAATTACTTATTTAATGGTTTTAGTTTCTTACTTTAAATTAGTGAACTACATATTCTTTAATTTGTTACTAACATTTAGTAATATATTACTAATAAAAAAATTCGGCTTTTGAATGTAAATTAGTCACTTTTTGACTATTGAAATAGTACCATTGAATGGATTTTAGTAATCATTTCGACTAATTCTTATTCACGATCAGACTAATAATTGGTGATAGAAAATTAATAATTCAGTTTTAAGCTTACTATTTCAATAAGCAAATTTTACTAATTTAATTAGTAGCTTTACTCTCTAAATTTGAATTAGTGAAAATATTTACTAATTTCAATTAGTGACTGATTTTTTGCTTTTGAATTAGTAAATGTATTTACTAATAATAGTATTTTTTTACTAATTTATTAGTAAAATTTACTAATTTGAAAACAAGAAGCCAGTCACTAATTTAAAATAGTAAACATTTTTACTAATTCAAATTTAGAGAGTAGCAAATTAATTAATTTTTTTTTCTTAAAAATGACTGTTTGTTAATTTTAATTCTCAATTTAGATAGTATAATTTAATAAATTAATAATTATTTTAATAAAGTATTGTTTAAGTAGATAATACTGATCTAATATAATCAAAAACTGGCTTATAGAGAAAAGAGATAATAAAGTCGCAATTTTAGACTATAAAAGCGATGCTTCAGTAAATAGAAGATGAGATATTCCCATCCTTTTTCCCATTAGAAGTATATGCAACAAGCAATTTTGCCAAGTTCTTTTTAAGAGTCAATATAAGTCAATAATTATAGATGTTGATGTTGTTCTGATGATTATATTAGTTACATTTGCAAATTGTGCCCCTTCCAATATGTATTTTAAGTCCTTTCATCAGAAACAGGGTGATCCTTTCACCATTCACTCTTGATTATAAATTGCTTCTTATGGTATTTTTGAGAAGACTTATATTGATACTCTTTCTCTCTTACTCCGATCGTGTCTATTCTGTATAGCCGGAAATCGAGAGACTTTACCTGAAGGATATATCAATACGGAAGTGATAGTCCTCAAAACAAAATTCATTTTCTATCCTCTCTCTCTCGCTCTTTCTCTCTTTCTTTTCTGAAGAATAAAATCGATTTTTGTGCAATTAAAAGTATTCCATTGTTTGGCTGAAATGATTATTCAACCAGAAATTGTGGTTTGTAATTTTAACTGTTTGTGAATTAATAATAATTTTATGCTGAATTTTAGTTGTTCATTATATTTTTATTAGTTGCCTCTTCTTAATATTTTTCTTTCTTGGTAGTGAGAAATATATTATTCTATCGTGTCGACAATATTTACAGTTTAAAAAGTTGAATTTCTCTCTAGCTTTGAGTTAGTAAAATATTCATTTTGATAGTGAAAAGTTACTCACTGATTCAAATAGTAATGCTTTACTAATAAAATAGATAATTTACTTTTAGGCTATGTTAAAAAGTAACTATATTTTTTGTAACTAATTTAATTAGTGATATTTGACTATTTTGTACTGACAATAGAGCCAATAATAAAAATCCGATAGATACTAGAATTTCTTCTTTTAAATTAACGTGATTAAATTAAAGTTAGTAAAGTAATAAAAAATAGCAGCAATATTCAAAATAACACTTCCTAAATTACATTTTGTTAAATTTTCTTCATCCAGGAAATGCAGATTAACGTATGAAGTAAAGTTTTAAATTACTTAAATCACAGTTAATTTATAGTTACAAAATAAATTTCTTTACGTGATTCATTTCTCTTTCTCCTTTCTAAATTGGTAAAAAAGATATTAACAGATGAGAAAAACGGATATTTAGAATTAATTCCTAAAGAAAATGTAAAGATAATGAAACATTAAAAATTTAGTAGTGAATCTGAAAAATATCTTTAATTTTTATTTAAAATACAAAAAATTAATTAAGGTTGCAAATTAACCAAGGATAATTTTTCTTTAGTAACATATGCAGCTGTTGCTAATTTATTGGTTGTGCTTGAAATTTTTATTAGTAGAATTTTTTTATTAGTTTACACTTATTCTGAATTAGTCACTTTTGACTAATGAATTTGGAACAATTGTATGTTTATAAAGTTAATTAGTGAGCATTTTGACTAATTGTTTGTTAAAAACTACTATTTGGTAGTAGAAAATTACAAATTCAGTTGTTAAGGTAACAATTTCAGATAGTAACGTTCACTATAATAATTAGTAGCCTTAGATAGTGAATTAGTAGTTTTCTGCAATAGTTAGTAAATTTTAAAATATAATTAGTCTAAACGTTTTCTAATTATTGAGTAAAAAAATCGTTCAAGAGGTACTATTTGTTAGTGGAGACGAATTGTAATTTTTTTTTTCGTTTTCAATTTAATAAAATTAATAATTGAATAAAATTAATCATTATTTTTGCAATAGTATTCCCGCATGCAGTTGTATAAAATTTTTGTTATTATTAAACTATTTAGAAAAAAAACCTTATATATAAGATCAACTATTCTATTGAAATAGACAATGGATCATGAGAGCTTATCATAAAATCTATTTTATCAGAATATAATAGTCAGTTCATTGAACTTGCTCGAAGGGAGAAATATTTTTAACTAGATTGTCGAATGTAATGTAGTAGGAGAGTGCTTTCTTCATGAATGACGGTGAAGGTCTTCGTATATAAGCAACAAATCTGATCTACTATTGTCAGTACGGCTCTTCTTTAAGATTATAAATTGCTTTATATAAACATAGTGAAATGACGTTGAATATTGTAAGTTTTGATTCATTTTCAAAATTAATAATCCACTTAATCTCTCAACATTAATTTTAAATAAGTGTCAATGTATAGAATTCCAAACATAAATATTAGTGAATCTTAATTTTTTTGGAAATACATTCTTCAATTTTTATTATTATTACTCTATTATTCTTGGTTAATTAATTTTCTCCGAAATTAATAACTTGAAAGTAATTTTCAAAGGAATCAATAACTTGAAATTAATTTCCAAAGGAATTAATAATTTGAAATTAATTTTCAATGAAATTAATTATAACTTTCTAATTAACATTAACTTAAATTCATACATAATTTTAAATCTTTAAAATTTATTAAATTGATTTTTGTAAAAATGGAATTTTTTGAACAGTTTGTTTTAGATTAAATGTTTCTTTTTTGAGGAAGAGAAAAAAAGAGAGAAGGAGATATAATAATGAAATCGTGTAATTGTTATAATGAGTTGTATTTAGTTTTTAGTTTTGACGGTCGCGGCCGTGGTAAAGGCCTCTCACTTTGAATTTGACAGTCACGCTCTTGATCAGTTACATATTCACCCGAAGCTCATCTCGCAGTCGGTTCAATTAAAAGAAGTGCCAACAAAAATTATCAAAATCACCAAAACGGTTGCAATCAGAGTTCCTGTTCCTTACCCTGTTCAGGTATTATTGACTCATATTTTTTGAGAATTCAAATTCTCAATTTGATTCTAAATTTTTAATGGAAAATGATTAAAAATACTGGTTAATTAATAATTGGTAGTAATTATTAAATCACTCATTAAATGTTTCCGTTTTTTACTAAAATTTTTAATGAAAACTTAGTTAAAGTTGACAATTACTAATTATAATTAAATAGCAAAATGATCCTTGTTTGGTTCTATTCTATAAGTGAATCTATATTTTTTTAACAGTTTTAATAGAAAATGACAAACAAATAGTAATTAATCAATAGTTGTAATTAATTAATTAATTATTCATTTAGTGATTCAAATGTTATACTAAGACTTTAATGGAAGATTACTATAATTGATGGAAATACTAATTATAAAATTTATGGACTATTTACTAATTTAAATTTAGAATGTGCTTCGAATATTACAATAAATATTCTTTAAGTATTTTTTAATTGATAATTAATATTATTTGTTAATTAATTGCAAATATACAGTTTCGGTTATTTTTTTTAAACTCGTTACTTTTCCTGGTGAAAGAAATGAAACATTAACTTTCTCAATAATTGAAAGCAATTAAAAGGTGGCATGCGTCGAATCAAACTTCAGGGGGTCTCATATATTTTAGGGTAAATATTATTTTTAATTGCGGCAATAATTCACTTACGAATTTATGTGGCCTTGTTGCAGAGATTTATAATCATTATACACCCTTCAAGTACATATTTATTACAATAGAGTACCTGTAAAGCATTTTTTTTTTCTTACTTTCATCCGAAGAAAAGAAAGATCTTGATTAAAAATTTTAATAACGAACATAAAAGTAGAAAAACAAAATCACCAAAAATAATTTGGTTAGGAAATGAATGAAGAATTCATGCAAAACATAAAAAAAAAGAAAACAAACATTCATCAACAAAATATTAATTCGTTAATCTTTAATGTTATTGTTAGTTTCGTTGAATCGAATCGAAAATTATTTAGTAATTTTCTGTTTAGATTCCTCATCATATTCCAGTTCCAGTTCCAGTGGCAAAACCTGTTGCAGTTCCAGTTCCTCAAATAGTAAAAGTTCCTCATCATGTTCCGGTTGAGGTTCAAAAACCTTATCCAGTGGAAGTACATCAACAAGTGCCTTTACTTGTCTCGAAACCAATAGCAATTCCTCATCCAGTTCCGGTTCCGCACCCTGTAACTATTAATAAACCCGTCTATTATCCTGTCCCTCATCCAGTGCCTTATCATCATCAATCTGGCGAATTATCTCACAATGATTATAGTGACAGTAATGGAGGAGCTGATCACAACTACTTATCAAGATCTTTTCATCGTGATCATCTGAAAGATTCAGCCAACGAGGGAGATGAATCTAATGCGCAAACATTTCAAGTTTCACAATCTGATTTAGAGCAGGAAAAAAATTATGGTACTGAACGGGAATTTTCATCGGCGAGCCAAAATTATAATCAAACGCCACAAGATTTTTCTAAAGTATCAAAATCTGCTAAGGATATTGCTTCTGAACAAGATTATTCCCCATCGAGTCAAAATTATAATGGCAAAAATTATAGTGAACAATATTAGGTAATTAATTATGTTGTTTAGATTTCATTGTTATTTCTTTTTTTAGGAAGAAAGGGAATGGAGTGTTTTTTAATACTTTTGTGGTAAAAGGCAGGGATTGCAATTTGTCTCTTTTTTTAAGTTCTTTTCTTCTTTTTGTCCTTTTAAATTAAAATTTCCCTAAATTCACCGAAAATTATGCACATTTTCCTCTTTTCTTCTTTTTTTAAAGAAACACTCTTAAAAATTGTCATTGTTTTGTATGCTAGACAAATTTTTTGTTCTGTTGAAGAAAAAATTTCTACTTTTTACAAATTTTGGAAAAAATGTGGTTTTTTGAAAACTACAAATCTTTTTATATTATTTACTCCGGAAATAATAATTTTTAATATATTATATTTCCAAAGTCAATATTTTTCTATATCAATTTTTGAATTTTATTCGACTGCAATGCAATTTGTTACTAAATTATTTTCAGTGCAAAGATTATTACTTTTGAGGAAAATTTTTTTTCATTTGCATTAGAAAATGTTCTTCTGAAATATAATAGCAAAAGTAATTTTTATCAGTAAATTTTATTATTTTTGGATGGAATTTAACCAAGTTGGAAGTAAATTTTACAAATTTTTTACAGAAATTTACTTCGGATATTTGAAAATAAAAGCAGACTTCTAACAAAAATTTTGATTTAAATTATCAATATTGGAAAAATTGCAGAATAGGGGAAAGATTTTTAAAAATAGGTATTAATATAACAGAAAAAATTAAACAGTTGAATTTATTTTGAAAAATCATCTTTCTGGACATGATTCAACTTTTAAAAAATCTAATATTCCAATTTTTAGCTAAAATTACATAAAATATCATTGTGATCCCTGGAAATCCGTGGAAAATTCCAAAAGGTTTAGGCATTAAATTCTTTCCATTTTTTGTAATTTTTTATTTTTTAATTAAAATTACAGTAAAAAAATGAATTTTATTTTGGAGGTAGTAAAAATTAAAAAATTAGTAATGAAAAAATTACTCTAAAATTAGTATTAAAAGTGGACATTTTCCGTGTAGGAAAAAAATTGTTATTGATGCAAAAATTTAACAAATAAAAAATATTTACTTGAATAGGATTGCCAACAGGCAAGTGAAGTTTCTAAAAGTTACTAGTAAAATATCATTTTAATACAAAACCTTAAATTATTTTCTATTTTTGCTTTTTGTTAAAATCGTTTTTTAATTATTTCATAAATATTATTGATTTTTGGAAGAATTGCAGTTATAATTTTTTCAAAATAATTGAATTTCAGAAGGTTTTAAATTGAAATTTTTTAAAATTTGAATTCCTATAGGAAATATTTTTTCGGTTTTTGGAAAAAAAGGTCAAAATTTTATCTAAAAATCATGGGAAAAAAGCAAATAAATTTTTGAGATAACCTTATTAAAATGTTATTTTAAAAACTTTTTACTATCTTTCAAGTGAATTTTTTCAATTGTTAAAATTTTTGTCTTGTTTTCTTCTTTATGTTTGTGTAAATATTTTGAATAGTGAGAATAATTATTAAGTTTAAAACTGTTTTTACACATATACACTGGTTATTGTAAAGAAAAATAAAATTAAAAAAAATTGTTTTATCTTGTTGCTTGTTCTGTATAATAAAATAGAGAGATTCTTTTAGGTTTACTTAAAAACTAAATCATTTCGTACATGGATCGCAATAAATATTAAATTGTATTCATCCAAGCGAGGCGAAGTGATGAAAATAAAGAGAAAATTCGATACTTAAAAACACGAATGTCTTGTAATTTTAAATGCATTAATAATTCCTTGAAAATATTGATGAATTCGATTATTGGTTTTCTTAAATGTATGGAAACTATATTTGCGCCGTTTGATTTAAATAGAAATTGTTTGGTACAAGTAAATAGTTATTTAAATAATTAAATTGATAAAATTATACGAAATTTTTAACAGATTCGGAAAATATTTACTCGTTTATTTTTCTTCTTCACTAAACGCTTGAAATAAGCAAATTGAATCATAGTAACTTTTTTCTGGATCGATAATTTTTATCATTAAATAGTTTAAGG
This sequence comes from Leptopilina myrica (nomen nudum), assembly GCA_032872475.1. NCBI lineage: Eukaryota > Metazoa > Arthropoda > Insecta > Hymenoptera > Figitidae > Leptopilina > Leptopilina myrica (nomen nudum). Next base: position 18,602,876 of record CM065458.1, on the reverse strand, counting down.
GATGTGGTTGGAAAGAAAAATAATGCTGCAAAATATTTTTTTACGAAAATTGTATATTTAAATGAAAATAAATTCGTGTCAAAGATACATGACAATGAAAGTTCAAGTAAAAACGTATAAACTAGATCAATAGAGAAACGATCTTCTTGTTTTACTCCTAGGCACTTGAGACGTAAAGTTCCTTTTTCAAAGTGAAGGTCGATATGGAAAAGTAATGCATAATTACTTGTTGATATACTTTACAAATTTGTTGCTTTATAAGTACGTTTTTTGCCTTGAATTACCATTAGAAATAAAACTGAACCTTAAAAATTAATAAAAACATTAAAGAGAATCATAAATTGTGATCACACTTCACATTGATCCTCAGTCAAAATTGTTTCTTTTATACAAGTCGCGCAATAATTATTATTCTTAATGATCCCTGAAATTAGTTTTTTCTCATCACAAAAATCAAAATTTTATCAATTTATCCCGAGATTATTGAAGTGAACTTTAAAAATCTTGGGGAAAAATTGAATCTACTTTGAAAAGTTTAGTTCCAGCCAGATGTGTAGGCTTGTTTCTCGACAACAAGTGGTTGGGTGTATTTTTCAACAACAAATGGTTGTGGATATGGTACTGCAACATGTTTTACATAAGGGACTGCATAAGGTTCAGGAACTTTAACTGGATAGGGGGCTGGAACTGGAACCTTAACTGGAACCTTGACAGCGTACGGTACTGGACGATCAACTGGCACTGCAACGTGTTTTGTGACCTCTACTGGGTATGGTTTTGGTATATGGACTGGATAGGGTCGATCGACTGGTACAGCATATGGAACCTGTGAACAAATATGTTGACCTAATTTTAGAATTCTTGAAAACAGATATTTTTATTTTCTGAACTTCAAAAAAAAAAATTATTTGAATCAAAAAAATTTTTTGTTGAAACAACTAAAATGAGTGCTTGCTATATAGTTAACTAAGCGTTTGTTTAGTTCAACCAGATTTTTCAATTGTATATTTTTGATTTATGGGCAAATCTCTGGAAACTTTAACATTTGAATTTGAATTTTAAAAAAAAATTTTTTGTGTGCACAATTTTGATATTTTTAGTATTACATCTTCGACCAAAATAGATTTCATTTTTATTACTGTACAACCATTATTTGGTTGCCTTCTATTTTAAAATATAAATTTTTGGAAAGAAAATAATGTTAGGTTATCTAAATCTGTAACAAGATATACATAAACATTTTATCTCCTACACTTAAGTAAGTTATTTTTCAGTATCACAAAAACATAATTAAACATGAAAATAAATATAATAAACGTCTAATACAACTAATAAGGACAACATTACAATAAAAAAAATTAATGAAAATTTTTTACGTATAATTATTTGAATTAGTAACATGAACTTTTCTAATTATTTGATTGGCTGAATTGTTTTGAAAAAATATCGAGGATATTAATATAACCTTGAAAAAACACTAACAGTTTCATGAACGTTTAATAAAAAATAGATAAATATTACTTAAGTGCCTTCCGTTGATTAATTTTTCATTCCGCGTTTCCTTTTTCTCGTTTTTTATTTTCTTTTCTTTGATTTTCTTTCATTTTGTCACTTTTTATTCCATTTTTGGTTACTTTGTGATAAATATCATGGAGCAAATAAATGCGAAACTTCAGATTGTTTGGAAAACGATTGATTTGACCAAGCGACATATTTGACAAGCGAAAATTTGAATATCCACGTAAAAAAATAATTAAATAAGAATTAGAATAAATAAAAACACATGCACAGTTTTAAGTACATCTAAAGTAATGTGTGCCCCAATTTTGGAGCAAATTAAATAAGAAACTTTGGAGAAATTAATGATTTGACCAGTGACATATTTTTCGTACTACACAAGAAACCAACAATTATTTTTCTTAAAATATAGTTGAAAATAAAAATCACGCACATAAAATTTGAATTACAATTCAATTGTGCCTCTTATTTCAAATTTTTTCACTAAGTTTTTTAATGTTTATTTTATAAAACCATTTTGATTTGACCAGCGACACAAAAACTGAGGGACACTTTATAGAAGATTATATCTTTTATAATTTTTACTTTTTATTTTTCTTAAGTTTGTTTATGGAATTCTTAAGATATTCTTAAATAATTTATAACAGAAAAAAACGTGTTTTCCAAAAAAATCTTATTTAAACAGTTAAAATACTTTTAGAAAAAATGAAAGTGACACTTGCAAAATCATGGTATTGTGAACTTTAATAAAGAAAAACATAGAAAAAATAAACAAAATAATTTATATCAATGGTTAAATCGTAATCCTTATTTTCTTTTTAAAAACATGTAAATATTTAAAAATCATTAGTTTTCATATTTAGGCTGTTTAAGTAAAAATAATGTGAGGGACATAAATGTTAAAAGTTCCAGAGTTATTATAATATTTTCAATAAATAATGTTCAATAAATATAATAGTTTTTCAATTATGAAAAATTTTCCAAACAATTAAAATTTGATAAAATATTTTAAAAATAATTGAATTTTTGAAAAATATATAAATAAAAATGATGAAATTGTTAAAGAATTTTAATATTATAAATATGACCATGATTCCTCAAAAATTTTAATAAGTCCAGAAAGTAAATTTTCATAAATTTTAATTTACATTGTTCGAAGGTAATCGAATCTTAAGAAATTATTATAAAACAATCCTATAAATTAGTTTTTAAAAATATTTTAATGTAATTTTTCGAAAACAATTGAATTTCTTAAAAGAATTTTTGTATTAATTAAGAAAAATTAATTGATTTTTTTTATGTATTTCTATTAAAAATATTGAACATAATTGTTTTCTCCAAAATATTAATAATAATTCTAAAATATTATTATCCTATATATTTGAATTTTTGGAAATATCTAATTGAAAATATTGAATTTAAAAAAAGTAGATTTTTTCATAAATATTTTTGATATTTCAATTATTTTCAAAATTTGCAATTAAAATTGTTTAAAAATTTATTTTCAAAAATTGCAAATAAATATTTAAAATAATTGAATTATTTTGAATTAAATTTTACAAAATTTTAACCATTCAAAAAGATATTTATTAAAGTTAACTATATTCGAAAAATTTAATTACGTTGAAAAATGATTTAAAAATAATTTTTTAAAGATTTGTTTATAATTATTTTTTGCATTATAAAAATCAAAATGAGTTGCATTTTTGTACTAAAAATTGTTGTATTTTGTTGCTATGTTTGGAAGAAAAAGTCAAAAAGTCTCAATTTGATTGAAATAACCGTTTATTTGACTATTATCAAATAAATATTTACTTGAATCAAATAATTTTTATTTGAATCAATTAAAAAGTATTTGCTTCAAATACTGAAATATTTGATTCAAATAAAAATTATTTGATTCAAGTTAATATTTATTTGATAATAGTCAAATAATCGGTTATTTGATTTAAATAAATTTTTTTTCAGTGCAATTATTGCATTGAAATCCGTCTTTCTTTTAGTTTTCGAATTGAGCAATTTTGAAATAAAGATCACTTCTTCTTCTTGTGAATGATGAATTTATAAGTACTCTTCATATTCATGTGCTCTAATTGCTAATAATATGTTTTGCGATCAATGAAGCGTAATTTGAAGCACAAGGACTTACACGGGGTGTTAAAACATCTCTATGACCTTGTATCAAATTACAACGCCGACTACTTTGTGCAAATCTCTTTTCGATGTGTTTCTTCTTATTATTATTTGTTGATATGCAAATGGTAAATGGTTTTTTATTGACTCCAAAAAAAGTGGTTTTATTTCTAGAAGATATCATTGGACTGTTACACAATTTAGAGTTTGCAGAATATTTTTTTGTTTAGTTTCATTTTTATTTGCACTTTACATTTAATCTGTTAACAATTGATTGGAAAACAAAAAGTCAGTGACTGATGATTCAAATTGTTTTAGTCGAAATGATTATTTATTAATTAAAAATAACTAATTGGAATCTTTTCTAATAACAATAAATCTGTTGAGGTTACCAAAATATTTTGGAACAACAACAAACAAAATTTCTTAGTCCTATATTAACAATTCTTTTTTCTCTGTGTATTCCAGAGAATTCTTAGCTACTGACTACTATTTTAATTAATTCGTCAGTTAGTTTCTCAGAGTAAATCAATTATTCTTTCATGAAAATTAGTTTTACTGATTGTAGGATGAAAAAGTCGGTCAAGATGTAACGTTTGAAAATGACAATCAGTTTCTTTTAACTGATCTAAATTGAGAGAGTTAAATGTATTTATTGATGTTATTTATATATCAGTTATTTTTAACTGATTCAAACCAAGAGTGTTATATATTTACTGGTCGGTGTATAAGTTTAATGATTGCTATATTATTTAAGGATTAGAGTAGTTTACCTTGACGGCGTATGGCACATGTTTTTCAATGGGTACTGCAACAGGTTGTGGAACTGGAACCGCAACTTCCTTAGTGATAACGGTGTGAGTGTGAGTTGAGGGTTCACTTAACTGATAAGTCGAAAATGCAGGTACTGCTGCATATGTATTAAAATCAGAGTAACCGTAGCCGAGTCCAATCAATCCTCTTTTTGGTTTTGCCTTGTCATCGGGTTTCTTCTCTTCCTCCTTCTTCACTTCTTCGGCAAAGGCCAAAGCGAGAAGTGCTAAGAGAACTAAAAACTGTAAACGGAAAGAATTGATTCATCAGAATTGGAGCACTAGATTTCTTATAACTCATTCATTTCCCTTCGATTTTGGGAAAATAAAAATTGGATGACGATGATGATATTTATAATACTACAACTAGATATTCAAAAGTAGATATTGAAAGCATATATTAACCCTTATAACATATAAAATATTAAACTTTAATATCTATATAGTTGTCCTTATGTTAAAGAATAAAAAAAATATTTAAACTTTAACATCTAGATATTATCCTTAAATATCCACTTTTCTTATTAAAAACTATGTAATATTACATTTTAAAAAACTAAAAGATAAATATTTTTTATATTGATAAAAATTATTTTAAAAATGTTGAAAATATCAACAGTGATTGTTCTACAAACTCTACACAAAAAAGCAACAATTTGAAACTGTTTAAATCTTAAAACCAAAATAATTGAAAACTATAGCTTTTTTAGTTTTTATTCTTAAAACTAGACTAAGTCAATTTTATGACTTAAAATAATGCAAAAAGATTTGTTTGCCCTGCAGTTAATTTTATTAAGACAGCTGAATAATAGTTAATAATAGTTTTAGGGAAAAAATCCCAGTACAACTTTATATAAATACAGTAAAACCTTGTTAAAAAGAATTACATATATCAAACTTCTTCATAAAATGTTAAACAAATCTATAAAATAAATTAGTTATTACATTAAAAAAATATATAATAAAATGATAATTAATGTTTAAGGAAGCGTTCACAAATGACGTTCCCTCTTGTCATGCAATTTCATGCAATTTCGCATGTAAAAAAAACATTGTGTCACGTTTAGTAAAAACCCCCTCCCTTCCCTTAAAAGAGTGACATCATTTATGAACGCTCCCTAATAATCATTACTTGCTATTGTTATTAAATGAATATTTACATGAATCAAAAAGTGTTTATTTAAATTAAATGAATTACATAATTGAGTCAATAATTGCAGTATTCGAATCGGTAATCAAATACCTCTACTTTTTACTCGATTTTAGTAAAAATTATTTTATAGTAATAAATATTTATTTGAAAATAGATAAATTACCATCGTTTATTTTTTACACTAAATCAGTAAGTTGTTAATTTAAGTAATTTTTACTGAGAAATTTTTATTGAGAAGAGCATTTTTTTGTAATGTTTCAACTGTAAGCAACAATTTTGAGGTTATGTTTTTAATTTTCCTAATGAAAATACAGAAGGACAATTAATTAATTATTAAAAATTATTTATCTTCAATATAAAATTCGTTTGCTTCTTAGATTTCTTTCTTGGCAGCGCGTCACATATACATTTTTTTTGTATTTTAATTTACTAAAACCTATTTTTTTAAGTCCAACATTTTATTAGGAGTATTTTTTAAATAATTCTAAATAAAATAAATAATTCTAAAGAATTAATTTTTGTTCTGATTGTTTGTAGAATTTTTTAAATTAATTATTTCAAATTTCCTGAATAAATATTTTCATTGTTAGTATTATTATTTATTGGCATTCTTCTTATTAAGTGCTGTCATTATTATTATTATTATTATTATTATTATTGCTAGTTTTTTTTCTATTATCGATTTTATTATAGTAATAAAATTTATCAAAATAATACAAACAATCATGATGATGATGATGATAATAATATTAGAAATGATTAATAAATTGATGAATGATAATTTTTATGCTAGAAATATTTTATTATTATAAAAATTATCTATTATCTGAATCGTTAATAATTATTTAGAATAATATAATTATTATTAAAATTCTTATTAGTAACAATTATTAATAATATTAGTTTTTGTTATAATCATTTTTATTATAGCATCAATACCATAATAATAATAATGAAAATAATAATAATGAGAAGTAATTAATTAGAAAATGATAAATTATCATTAAGTTATTTTGTTTAATTGAAAGTAGTTTGTAAATTCAATCCCTAATATATATAGAAATAGTTATTATTTGTTTGAGAAATTATATTTAAATTAAACATATTTTCTGTTTCGATTTAATCAAAAAATATGTTTAAAAATTTTATGTTTAATTTCAACTTAAAAGTTGATTATAAATAATTTAAAATCAACCATAATTTATGATTGAATTAAATATATTATTTCTTTAAATAAACCAAAAATTATGTTTCAGTTAATCTTTAATATGTTTGACTGTATATCAATGATATTTTAAGTTTGATTTAAACAAAATAAATTTGAATTAAATAAATCGTTTTCTCAGTGTAATTATCATTGTTGTTGTTGTTGTTATGGGCATCCCCTATACATAATGTGAATTAATTTTTCGAAAGGTGTTTTGTCTTAACATTATTATAGTTTAATAATTAAAAATAATTTAATTTATTTATTGTGACGTGTTCTGAAAAGAGGTTCCTAGGAAACAAATCATTTTGAGGTTATGTTTGTTTTACTTTCACCCTAATTAAAAGTTTTTATTGAATTGTGTAAAACTAAGGTCAGGTGTTATTAGTTATTTGAGACGTAATGAAGACTTAAAAATCAGTGGTATGCACTAAGAGTTGAACCCCGTTTCTGTACTTCAATTCCAAACATTACAAACATAACCTAAAATGTTTGATTCTTAGATACCTTTTTTCAGGAACGCGTCACACTTAATTCTAATTTAAATTAATTTTTTCTAATTATTGTAATTAAAATAAAATTAGACGAAAAGTGAGAAATGAAAAAGTTATATTATTAGCCGAATTCGCTAAATAATTTAGAGACGAAAGCAAAAAAAAGGGGGTTGTTGCAAATATTTATTTACCTTGGAATTCATGATGTGTTGATGTGGTCTTGATTTGGAACTGAAGAATTTTGCGAGGACACCCGCTTATATAGGAATGGTTCTCAAGAACCCTCATATATGCGATGAGGCGGTGGGCATAGCGGTGGCGATGTTGGAGGTGGACCCCATATGAGTGGTCAGTATGGGGAGGAAAGGACCAAAAAGAAATCGACTGCATTTATATATGTGTATATATGTCCGAAATTCACCTGTATAAGAGGAGTTTCAAACATTTCTCATTTTATTGCACAACTACTTTTGCTACTTACATACATTTTATAATACTTGAAGCCCTGTGTATATAGTGTTTATATACGCATATATACGCGGGCGTAAATGCGTCAATAAAGAAATTCATCGCGATTACGTTATATTATTATATATACAAACGCGGGATTTCGTTTATATAGAATTTGACAGCAATTTATTGGCTCCGGTTTTTTTTTTGTTATTTGCACTTTGGATATTTCGAGAATAAAAGTTATAAAATTTTACGTTCAGTCACAAAATAGGTTTCACTCGTGATTCTTGGATCATTTTTTTCTGCGATTCTATCCTTCTTTTTGTATTGTGTCCTTTGTGAAAATCAGAATTTTTCGTCTCCAAAACTTTTTCTACTACTTTTTTTGGAAAAATCAAAGAGTTTTTTGTTTAGAAAAATTGTGCCAGTAATTTTTTTGATGCACTGAGAAAACATTATACTAAATTTAAATAAAAAAATAAATTTAAGGGATTTTGTTTAATTGAAATTAGTTTGTAAGTTTAATCTCAATATATAGAAAATATCTACTGCATTGATTCAAAAGTATTATTTGTTTGAATAATTATGTTTAATTCAAACATATTTTCTGTTACGGTTTAAACAAAATTTATGTTTGAATCAAACTTAAAAGTTAACTACAGATAATTTAAAGTCAATCACAATTTATGTTTGATTTCAATAAATAATCTTTTAAACTGAACCAGAAAATATGTTTGAATTAAACTTAAATATGTTTGACTGTATAGCAAAGATATTTTAAGTTTAATTTAAACAAAATTTGTTTGAATCAAATAATTTTTTTTCTCAGTGTGAAAATCAGAATTTTTTGTTTTCGATAACTTTTTCTACTACTTTCTTTGGAAAAATTAGAGAATTTTTCGTTTAGAAAAATTGTGCCATTATTTTTATTGTGAAAATAAGAATTTTTCGTTTAGAAAACTTTTTCTACTACTTTCTTTGGAAAAATCGTTTAGAAAATTGTTTATAAAAATTGTGCCAGTATTTTTTTGTGAAAATCAGAATTTTTTATTTTGAAAAATTAATTTTCGAAAATGGAAAGAATTATTTGTTTTTGGATTTTTGAGTTTTTAATAGTGTGTGAATTTTTTATAGTTTGTAAAAAAAGGATTTTTTTGTCATCGGTTTTGTTTTGTCTTGAGGAAAAATCGTTTAGAAAATTGTTTAGAAAAAATACTGCCAGTATTTTTTTTTGAAAGTTAGAATTTTTTAAATTGAAAATTAATTTTCGAAAATGGAAAGAATTATTTGTTTTTGGATTTTTGAGTTTTTAATAGTGTGTGAATTTTTTATAGTTTGTAAAAAAAGGACATTTTTTTTGTCATCGGTTTTGTTTTGTTTTGAGGAAAAATTATATACGAGTCGATAAGTGGCTAATTAGTGGAATTTGAAATGTCCTGAGTGATTTGAAGGATATAAAAGAACCCTAATTTTGGACCTTTGGGTTCCAGTTTATAATTGACCACCTGTAAAAAAGAAAACGTCCCAAAAAGAATTTTAATCCCGACCTCTCTTTACGCATTGGGTCCCCTTCGAAGGCCCGAATTTTGTTCTATTATTAACTTTTATAGGACATAATTTTCAAAAGTACTAACACTAAAAAAGCATGATTTTCATTTTTTTTTCTTTTATATATAAGTGTCTGCTTAGGGTACAAAAAGATAATAATTGGTAATGACAACAACTGAAAGAAATTCTAAATTATAGTACTATAACCCTCTATTGTCAAAGTTGAAATTCGAAAATTAAATTTTTACTTTCTTTGAGTGACAATGAAAATAAGTTGGAAATGTATTTTTTTCATATATAAAATAATTTTTTAAGGAACAAAATTTTCTTTTTGAAAAATGTAGGTAATTTATAATAAATGATGTGTTTATAAAATAATTTTTCCATTGTCTCTAAAATAATTATTAATTTCTATATTGCTTATAAAATAATTTCTCTGTTTTCTAACCAATAATTTTTATATTGTTTATAAAATAATTTTTATACAATTTGGAAAAAAATTAATTTTAGTGAAATAATTAATTATTTGTCTAATGTCAAATAAATTTTTATTTGAATCAAATAATTTTTATTTAAGTGAAAATTAAATGGTATTTGAATAAATAATTTTAGTATTTGAAGCAAATACCATTTTTAATTGATTTAAATAAAAATTATTTGATTCAAGTAAATATTTATTTGATAATAAAGAAGTATAATTGGTTATTTGAATCAAATACAATTTTTTCGGTATATTGTTTATAAAATGTTATTTTTATTATCTATGAAATAGTTTTTATATTTTTGGTTAAAATAAATGTTTTTACTTTCAAAATAAAATTTTTATTTTTAAATTAAACCGGATGGATTTAAAATAATTTATTAGTCTAAGTTGTTTAGTGAGTAGAATGCATTTTTTTTTTGATTCTGTATTCCTAGAATATCTGAGATTAATCAAAATTCATGATTATAGCGCAGGTCGAAAATAATATGAAAAAGTTTTTTCATTGATAAATTTGAAGGAAAGTAATTTAACTACGATTCTCATTGACTTTTAGATAAAAGATTTCTGTCAACAATTTATTGTTGAGTTCAACAATAATTTTTTAATTATAATTAAAATTTTTAAAATAATGAATATGATAATAATTAACAAATTAAATATGTATTACTTGTAAAATTAATTCAAAATTCAATATTAAACATAAGAAATTGAAAAATTATAAGAATAATAATGAATAACAATAATAATACTTGCTTTTTCTTTTAAATAAATTAATTTTGGATAGATTTTAAAATCTAAAATATCAAAGACAAATTAAATATATTAGAAAATATTTATATAAGTGTTCAATGTTAAATTCAATTTCAAATTTCAATTACAAGTGTTAAATGTTCAATAAGTGCATTTAAATAGAAGAATTAAGTTTATAAAAAAATCCAAATAACAATTTAGCCGATTATGTTAAAATACTCGATTTTTAATAATATTCAGGAAAAAAACTATCGATTTGAAAGCAACAAGATTTTTTGTCGCCCATTATAAAACGTAATATTTAAGTATTCAATTTGTCATGATTACAAAAATACTGATGTCAGAAAAATGTTTTTTTCACTTTTCTCTATGTTATAAAATGCATATTATAAAAACGATTAGAAGGTCGAGTGAATAAATAAATTTTTTGACTGGAAAAAGAAGTTGCGGATGAAACAACTGGTTAGTTTGTTTGGGTTGGTCAGGAAAAAATTAAGTCTAGACTTCTCTTGAGGGAATATTTAGACTGGATAGTATAGGCTTTATCACCATTTGGTAAGCTGAGTCGAGTGTGTTGTTGCTTTTTTTCTTCTCCTTCCTTCCTTTTTTTTTTATTTTTCGTTCTCTGATGCAGATTCTATCCTCTCCTTAATTTGACTGAAAATTTGCATTCGACATTCCCTTTTAGAACTAGCTGGCAAAAGGCAACACTAGATTCTTCTGAGCTTGTAGGCATTTGCATTCACATTTTTGCATCTGCATATTGCATAGACTATATATTCTATCCAAGAATAGAAGATATAGTTTCGTACAAATATATATATATATATATATAATAAATATGTAGTCGGGGCTTTGAGGATTTATTTTTTCCAAGGATTTGTCCTGGCAAAATGCATTCAGTCGAAAAGACAAGGAATTTTAGTCGACAGGTTTTCTGAAGCGTCCTTGATCCTTTTATCCGAATTGGGAGGATTTTCGGACACCAGAATCCGTTGATCTTTGTTCTGATTAGGGAATTAGTTTTTATTAGGGAAGCTGAAGAAACTTTCTGTAATTACTGTGTCACTTTGGTTGTCATTCTTTATTATTTCGTTTTTTTGTCATGTCTTGAATGTATTTCTATTAGGGATAACATAAAAACGTTAGGTTATGGAAATTATAAATTTTTTACACGTTACTTTTGTTTGGTTTATTAAATTTTTGTAAATCAAATTGTTCAATGATAAAAGATAGTAAAAAATTGTTATATAAACAAATTTGTTTCAAAATTAAGAAAAAAGGTTTTCTATTATCTAAATAAAAATAAATAAATGAAAATTTAATAAAAAAATATAATCATAAAATTTATCTACAGTGGAAAAAAACTGTAGAATAAAATGATGTGAACATTTTTAAGATTAATGAGTCTTATTTAATTTTAAAGCTTCGAAAACAAAATTCCTTTCAATTTCCATTTGTGCCAGATGACAATTTTTCAAACTAAATCCAACGTAAGCGAAGGATTATGTAAGAAGTACATTTTGATATATTGAGGATAGACTAAGCGCCTAAGAAAAAATTGGTTCCAGAAAGGAGAAAACGAGAATCGGAAGTCGATTATTCTATCTCAATAGTAAATTCTTTTTTGAATACATACTAAAGAAAATTTTTTTTAAATATATTTTTCTACGATGAAAAGTATAATATCTTTTATTTGAAATAAATTTCTTCGTTTCTCGTTATTATTTCGAGAAGGTAGATTTTTTTCCTCTGTAGATTTTGTTTGGAAAAAATGATTCTTGCAAAGAAAGGAGTGTTGCGAAATTAGGCAAAATTTACGAAATATAAATTTTTACGAAACGCCGTAGGACACTTATATTGTCATGCTAATCATCGTGACATAGTTCCTGTTTAAACGAAATTACGCGTTCGTTCTTATGATAATATCCTTCCTAATGGACATGACAAGTGTCGTTGGTTGTCGCGTCGACAGGATTATTATTCGTGGAAAGTTGATATCAATTTTATAATTCAACTCGAGTTCAGGAGAGTTTTGCAAAATGTGTCGCACACACACACGGTTAAATTTTAAAACAGGAAAAAAATTGCTTTCACTGAATTATTTCAAATTATTCTTTAAAAAAATTTTCCTGTGAAATGAGTTTTTTTTCTTATTCAATTATAAATAATTTCATTGTATTTGAAGCAAATACTATTTAATTGACTTTAAAAAAATACTTCAAACAAGTTTTAAAAAAAATAAAAATAGTAAATAAATAAATATTTATTTAATTATAAATATTTATCTGACACCTAATAGATCGCTTATTTAATTGAATTACAAATTTTTTATTGAGAAATTCTTTTTTTTATTAATCGTACCAAAAAATTTAAATTGATTTAAACTAGTGATCGACTTTTTGTTTTCAAATCATCTAAACTTAACTGATTGTTAGTAGACAAATTTTTTAATATTAATTTTTTTACATTGGCTTTCATTTTCACTTTCACTTTGATAGAATTTTTTTTGCATTTTCACTTTGATAAATTTTGACTCTAACATTAAAAGATTTTGATTTACACTTTCTATCAAAGTGAAAATCAAAATAGAACTATCGAAGTAAAAATTTGTGATTAAAGTGTGAATAAAAATCTGTTAATTTGAAATGAAAGTTAAAAGCAATTCACTTTTAGTTTGATGAATTTTTATTTTTAATAAAAATTAAAACTGAAAGTGAAAACGAAGATCTTTTAAAAGAAAAATGAAAGTGAGAATAACAATCTATTAGAACGGAAGTAAAAATTAAAATCTTTCAAAATGAAATTTGAAAAATGAAACTTACTTAATCGACCTCTTGACGAAGTTTTTATACTTATGTTTTACTATTTTTATTTTTTACAGCTAATTTGAATGTAATTCAAAAGCAAAAAGTTAGTAACTATATTAAATACATATATTGAAAACAAATTTATTTGATTTAAGTATACAATTACTTGACTGTTATAAATATTTGAGTATTTAAAGCAAATTCTATTTAATCGACTTAAATGAAAATTGTTTGATACTTTAAATATTTATTTTATGTAGTTGAAACATTAATTATTAATTATTTTATTTTAAACATAGGTAAAATAAAAAAATTAAAGATATATAAATATTTATAATACGGGAAAAATAATAAAATTTCTTGTTTAAAAACGTTTCTTTTAAAAATCGTCGATCAAGAAATTTTATGAGAAAATTAGTTAAAAATAATTAATTTAAAATGGATAGTATAAAAAATCAGTCACCAATTGAAACGTATTATGTAAATAAATTTTAAAAAATTATGGAATTAATAGAAATATTGTAAAATGCCACTGAAAATATGTAATCAAATTTGTTAAAGAATTACATTAGAAACTTTTTAACAAATAGAAATTTTTATGTATTTTAATTTAATAATTGATTAATAATTGAATTTTATAAAAAGTCATATTCTAATATTCATATTTCTAACGGCGATGATTAATAATTAAACTTTTTATTAGTTAATTTTAAAAAATATACATACTTAAAATTGTTTAATAAAATTGAGCTTTCGCAAATTTTTTTTAAATCTGAGAAATAAGAATGTAGTAATTTTTCAATTATATTGTTTCAAGATAATTGAATTTTTATAAGACAATAATTGAAATTTTTTTACATTTTTTGAAAAATAATTAAATTCTTTTAAAGAATCTTATTTAAATTTTATGTAAATTTTTTAAAAATAATCAAGAGAAGCTGGTGACCGTAATTATAATTTTATTTTTTAAATTTAAAGTCCCTCTTACAGTTTTAAATTAATTTTTTGTTTATAAAAATTATATTATTCTATTATTATAATTCAATAAATAATTATAATTATTGAACTTCCCTTAAATTTTTATAATTTCAAATTTCTTAATGTTTATATAAATTATATTTATTTATTTCTTGAGCATATTAAATTTTATTACTTATTAAATAAATAATTATTATTGCTTTAAATATTTTCAAACATTTTAATAAAATTCATCACAAGAATTAAATTACTTTAATAAATAATAGCATTGTTTAGAAGAATTGAATTATTTCTATAAATAGTATTCTTTGCAGAAATTCAACTATTATCAATATAATTTTTATAAAACTGAAAAATCAAATTTTCAATTATAATTATAAAGAGACAAGTTTATTTTCAACTAATTGAAAAAATTCTTTGTTTAATTAAATTATTTTCCAAATTATCAATTAAAATTATTAAAAAAAACATTATTTTCAAAACATTTAAAGATTTATTCATGTTCGAAATCACATTTAAATTTTATGAGAAACAACCGGAAAATAATGGGCATGACCGGGGAAAACCGGGAATTTTATTGAACAAAAATAGTAGACGCCCTGATTTTTGTTGACCTCGAAAAAATGAGTAAAATAAATAAATAAATCTGAACGATGCAAACTTTACTAAAGTGAATATAATAAAAATGATTTGATTCAAGTAAATATTTATTTGATAATAGAAAAGTAATCGGTTATTTAAGTAAACTCTTTTTTTTAATGTAAGTTAAAATTTTTATGTCATAATTTTATTAAATTACGAAGCAGATTATTGCAAAACGGAGGATGGTAAAAGTTTATACCACACATAAAGTTCAGATTCAATGTAATAAAGAACCTTTTTTTCTATATAGAATAATTTCATCATCTTTAACATCATCGAGGAGAGATCAGATAAAATTGAACGTACCCTTATCATGCATTAGAGAACATATTCCATTTGTATTTAATTATTATTCTTTGTGCTACCACCAAAGATGTCGAAATCATGTTTCCTTTCGTCGTATGCATATAATTTTATAAATGTTTACTCTGTATAAACGTTTATCCTCTATAGAACGTCGCATTAAAATCATTCGATTAGCAAATGATGGAAAAAAGTGAAGAAAAAGATCAAGAATAAAGTAGTTATGCAAAAGTAAAAGATTGCGAGAGACAAGTGCATGCAATCCGTCCGTATGAAATGTATTGTAAGAAAATGTCATGTGGGAAGGTTAATTAAAAAAGAAAACATTCCATAAATTTTAAACATAAGTTTTATATTAATTTATTTTTTTCAAATCGAACATTTGGCGTAACAGTTTTGCCCTTTCTTTCTCCATTTTTCCTCGATCCACATGCATATTATTTATTGACTTTCCTATTTTGAATGTGGCGATGACATATATATATATATATATATGTAAATGTGAGATCATGCACATGATTTTCTTTATAAAAGAATGTCAAGACACTAATTTTCAGTCAACGCTGTCAGTATATAAAATATAAAAGATAGTTTTGATCGGATTGTCAAAGATGATAACACACATCACATGATAAAAAGAGGCAGTAGATGATGATTTGTTTTTCTTTGAGGTGTGGAATGAGTGAGTGATGTGTTGAAATTTTAACTTTTCTAATAGTGACCATAGAGACCGTGTCCGACTCCGTGTCCGACTCCGAGTCCATGTCCGACTCCGTGTCCGAGACCAAGTCCGTGACCGAGTCCGTGACCATGACCGTGAACAAGAACTGGAACTGTTTCCTTTACAACCACGGGATGTGGAACTGCGACTGGAACTGGAACTGTGTGATGAACTGGTACCTAAAAAATAATTTTAATTTACTGAACTGTTCTCGGAACTATTTACCTGAAAATTTATTATTATATTCTTTTTTCGCAAATTGAATTTTGAATTTTTTCGGTTAATTGAATTTTAATTTGAAAAAAATTGATGGAAGCGAATTTGAAAATAATTATTACCTTGACGGGGTATGGAGCTGGAACGGCAACCTTGACAGGAACTGGAACATGAACTGGTCTGTCGACATGAACTGGAACTGGCACTGTTTTTGTGTGAACAACTGGATAGGGTTGAGGTACTGGAACAGCTACTGGATATGGTTTGGGAACAGCAACTGGTACCTGAGATGAAAAATTAATAATAATTATTTATTATTTTGGTTGGAAGTACTTAGATTTATAAATTTATAATTTATGCGTGAATTTATTATTTATTTGAATGAAATTGGGTTTAAAATACGTTTATGGTAGCGCAAAAGAATGACAAAATTTACTCTAATTTTTATATTTTTATAAATTATTAAGTGATTCAAAAAGTTAATTCGATTCTTGATTTATTATTTAGTTTTATTCAAGCAAAAATTATTTTATCTTGAACAACTTATAATTTTATTATATTAGCGAAATTTTTAGTTGTTTCAGTTAAGAGTTTCGCTCTTTCAGAGAAAATTATCGCTCTTCTAAGTAAAATATTTTTTTCAGTTATTTTAAATTAACTTTTTTCAATCATAAATAAATATTTATGATTTAAATAAATATTTGTGTGATTTAAATAAATATTTGCTTGACTTAAATAAATATTTATTTGATTAAAACAATGATTTATTTGATTTAGATGTATATTTGATCCACTTTAACAAATATTTATTTGAATCAAAAAATATTTACTTGATTTTAAGAAACTTGTGTTTGTATAAATACACATAGAAAAAATTGGTTTTAAATAACTTAATTTTTGTTGAATCTTGTAAATAAATGCATTGTTATACAATTAATTAAACATTTGTTTGGTTAAATTAATATTTAATTTACTTCAAACGACCAAATTGTTTCGTGGAACGCAAAATTTATTAGACTGAAACAAATATTTATTTAAATCAAATAAATATTTATTTGGGTTGGAAAAACTGGGTTTACAATAATCTAAAAATATGGTTTATACAACAATGTGCAATATTTAATTCAAGCATAATTTTTTCTCTGAGTGTAAATATTTCTTTAATATTTTAAATTAAACAAATTTCTATTTCAACCAGAAATTTATTTATTATTTTTATTAAATATTAAAATATATATTGGTTTTAATTACAAATATATTTTGTTTATTGAAAAATTTAGTAATTGTTAAAAATATTAATCAAATATTTATTTGATTTGAACAAATACCTATTTGAAAAAAGAAATACTTATTTGACTAAAATAAATTTATTTATTAAAGTGAAATAAACATTTTTTTGATTCAAACAAATATTCGGTTGAATTCAAAAAATTTTTCAAAGAAATAATTTAATTGTTTGAATCAAAATCTTTAGTTAAACGAGAGAATTCTTTGATTAATTATATTCAATAGTGTTGCACTTATTTGGTAAATTAAATCAAAAATTTATTTGGTTGAAACAAATTTTTCTCTGAATTTAAATTAATTAGGTATATTTTCTTCTGCGTTAAAAAGTAAATGAGAATTAGGATAAATTCATCTACACTAAAATAATAAAATTATATTAAATTTAACGGCCAAAAATGCAAAGTATTTAAAATAAAAATTAATTTTGCAATGTTTCCAGTAAAAATTACGAAACATTCAATCGATGTCTTCTGTTAAAATCGAAAAAAAACCGTTTCCTAATAATACCGTTGTGATATAAACTTTCGGAAATTATACCGGAAATTACAATTGTTTTATGTGATAATTTCTATTTTCTACCTATAAATAAATTTTTCTTAAATAAGCAAAAAAAAACGTGTAAAAACAAAGCTAAGTTTATCAACTTCTTTGATCGGAATAAATTGTTGATAATAAATAAATAAATGAATAGTTAAATAAATAAATAATTATTTAAAATAATTAAAAAATTGGTAATGAATCAAATAAATATTAATTTAAAATTAATAAGAAAAAAGAATCCTGGAAATGATTGGAAATTTTAAATTAATTCAATAATATTATTAAATCAAAAGAATTGAAAAATAATTTTCCTTTACTAAATTATTTTTTTTTATTTCTTACCTTTACTGGATATGGTCGATCAACGGGGACATGAACTGGGACATGAACAGGGACGGCATGTGGTACGGCGACAGTTTTAGTCACAACAGTTGTGTGATGATCATGTCCATGCGCCCAGCCTCCATGTGACCAACCACCATGAGCCCAGCCACCATCAATTACTCCATGTGCCCCATATCCTCCATATCCATATCCAAGACCCAGGAGGCCTCGTTTTTTAACATTTTTGTCATCTGCTGCCTTGTCCTCCACGGCATACGCCACAGTGACAAGCAATAAACAAATCTAAAAAAAAACAGAAATTTATTTATTACACATTATGAAAATATTTTTCTTACAATTTCTTATGATTCACTTTAGTCAACAAACTCTGTCTGACATATTCAATAGATCTTTTAATCAATTTGATTGGCGAATTGAATATGAATGTAACCAATTTGATTGCTGTTATTGATTAATTAATTAGTTGTAAATTATTAATTAATGAAAATTTAAATTTTAGTAATTAATTGTAAATTAAGTTAAATAATTATAAGGTCCATTAAGTAATTGTAAATTTAACTAAATAACTACAGAGTTTATTAATGAAGTGCAAACTTAATGAATTGTAAATTTCATTCAATTACTGTAAAGTTCTTTAAATAATTATGAATTTAATTAATTAATTGTAATTTGTAAATGTAATTAAAGTAAAATTCTAAATATAAATTTAATCCTTTGTAAATTTTATTAAATAACTGTAAATTTTTGTAATTTTAAATTGTTGTTCATGAAAAAATTGTAAATTTAATTAATTAAATGTAAACAAAATTAATTAATTGTAAATGTATGTAACCAAATGAAAATTAAATTAATTTATAGTAAAATTCAATTGTAAAATTGACTAAATAATAATAATAAGTAATAACATTGAATAAATAATTGTAAATTCAGTTAATTAGTAGCAAATATAATTGATTATTATATTTCTAAATTTTTTTTATTAACTATTTAAGTACTTAATGATTTTAATAACTAAATAATTAATGAAATGATATTTTATTTTAATGGCGTTAAAACTTTAATTTATTGGTAGATGATATTGAAAATTTTTTGTTATTTATAAATAATGTTTTTTTTGCCAATTTCACTAAATCTGGCAAAAAATATTAGGAAATATTTGTAACTAATTTGAATTCAGTACTTAAATTATTTATTTAAATTAGTAAAGGACAATTCCAACTTAGTGAGTTAGAAATGTTCTATAGCTAAATTAATAAGTAATAATTTAGTCACTGAAACATGAAATAGAAATATTTTTACTGATTATTTAGTTTTAGGTAATCATTAGTTAAATTGACTTTTAGTTTATCTCAAAATAGCCAAAAATTGTTTTTTGTAGTAAAAATTAATTATTGTAAAAATAATAATTCTTTACTAATTAATATTTTTTCTAATAAATTTTCTACTAACTAATATTTTTTCTTATAAATTTTTTACTAATTAATATTTTTTCCAATAAATTTTTTACTAAAATTTGTTGTACTAATAATTATTTTTTTATCAACATTTACTTTTTATAATAAGAAATATTTTTCACAAATAATTATTTTTGTCTACTAATAATTAGTTAATTTTTTTTTATTGTTAATTAGTTAAATTTTTTACTAATTTCTGAAGCAAAAAATTCAATAAAAACATTAATAACTGTTATTTTGAAATTAAATTCAGATTTAAAGTAACCATCACTGTATTCACTCCGAAAAAAAATGTGCAAAGTTTTTATTAGCGCATTGTCACAATGTAATGTTTGAAAAACACGCGAGTTTGTGAGAAAAAAAATTCGAATTTGAAAAAAAAGAAAAAAAGCGAAATAAACGACAACACGTACCAAGAGCTTCATGTCGACCGACCAATAATTTTTATTAACTGACAGTGTTTAATGGAGATAAATAAGAATCGTTCTGTTTGTTAATGGCAGAAAACAACCCTTTATATAGGGAATGGACTTTCCATTTGAATCGTGTGCGCACCCCTCCATTAGCTGTTTAGTTCTCTAACGCCACACCTACCAATGCACACACTATTTACCCACGATACAGTACGATAGTGCAAATACCATTGTAATACATAATGTGACTTCACGATTGTATAACACGTTAAACTTAAGCCGCGACTAGCCTCTTGTCAATAGACTAGAGATGTATATGTGGGCGTTTTTTAAGCAACTTTTCTCACTTGTAAACAGTAACTATTTCAAGTCTGATCAAATTTCCTATCGGACAACACTTTCTGATTTGTGTTTTTTTTTATTTTCACATTCTTAGGTTGCACTTGCTTATATATTACGATTTTTTGTAATTTGTTTTGAGAAGAGAGGGAGGGAGGATTATAATTTTTTTCTTGAGGATTAGAGATTTTTTTTACATTTGTTTGTGTAGAGGTATACATTAAGAGACAAATCTATACTCTATCTAGAGAAATATTTTGTTTAAATAAAAAAAAAATTAGTGTTATTTGAATAAACATATATTTGTCTCAGAGAATAGTTTATTTGCATAAAATATTTAGAAAAAACAATTTATCTGACTCAAATAATTACTTGTTTATTATTATTATGAAATAAATATTTATACTTGAATAAAAAAAATAATAAATAAATATTAAATATTATTAAATAAATAATATTAAATAATATTACTAAGTAATAAATAAATATAACAAATATTTATTTTTTAATAGACATATGTACTTTATTTGAATCAAAGACATTTTTTTGTCAGTGAAGTAAAAAATTTAATTGAAACAAAAAGTGTTTTTTGATGTCTGAGACAAATACAGTCGACACTCGATAAATTTCAATTGAATCTCAAGGGGCATAAGTTCCCTAAGATTCGATTTGTCAAGAGTCGAATGTAAATGATTAAAAATAAAAATTATTAATAGATTTTATTTATGGAATGTTTTCAGTCTAAACATTCTTTTAGGGCTCAAAATTAACTCCAATTTATTAAGAAATTCAATTACCCAAAGTTTAATTCGAGAGATAACTCGAATAACTGTACCTACATCTAATTTTTGGGTTTACAATATATCAAATCTAATTAAGTGGAAAATATTTATAATTAACAAATTTTTAAGGTTCAGACAGTTTCTTCGTAATAAGAAATATTTCAGAAAGAAATTCAACTGATTTGAAGAGCCTCATACTTAGAAAGGTTTTTTCGAATTCTTATTAATTTAGAATTCGTGGAATTTTTCTCATAAAAAGATAAAAAGTATTTTTTTTAATCAAAATGTTAAAAAAACATTTCTATTTGGCCTCAGAATTATATCTACCAAAGAAACTAAAAAATTATTATTGCAAAATTAATTTTTTTGCAACTTTTTAAACAAAATTTTCTAAAAGTTCTAAAAGTTTTCGCAAAATTAATTTTTTTGAAACTTTTCAAACAAAATTTTCTTTTTCCTAAATAAATGAACCGATTTAAATAAGCCAAGCAAGAATATAAAGGGGTTAAAATATATATTCGTTTTGAATTAGAAAATTTTTAAAAAGTTCATATTTCAATAATTATTTAATACTTTTTTTATTAACAATTTATTTTTTTAATTAATGACTCGGCATGATCGTTAAATTCAGTGTTTAGTAATTATTTTTTTAATGTTCTGTGCCATTTAAAAATTTGAAAAAAAATCTCAACATACAAACTATCCTTATAGTTTTAATTGTATGTTGAGATTTTTTTTCAATATTTAAAAGGCGCAGAACATTAAAAAAATAAATTGTTTATAAAATAATGTTTAAATAAATATTAAAGATAAACTTTTTAAAAATTTTCTAATTCTAAACGAAAAATTTTCGGTTTAAGAAAAATACTTTTTATTTTTTGTGAAAATTTCACGATTTCTGACCCTATAGCTGTTTTATATCTGTTTTAATTTTTTTACAATTTTAAGATATGGAGAAAATTTTTGTTTTTCTTTTGCATAATTCGTTTTCCTCTATTATCAATATTAATTTTTGTTGCTTTGTTTTTGAAATAAAATAAGGCACTTCGTCTCAATTTAAGAGAATTATTTTAGTGACCTCAAATATTATTTATAAAAAATAAAAATTGTTGTTTAAAAATGAGAAAAATTATTTGTTTTTTCGGTTCAGATGTCAAAGATATTATTTTTTTAACTGTGGTATCTAATTATTACTAAAAAAACATTTAATATTTAGTAGAAAAACTGAAAAATAGTCAAATTTGACTAATTAAAATTAATTACAAGGAATTTTAGTTATTATTTAGCATGTATATTAAAAGCTGTTCTAACAGCCTATTCTTTTAGTAGCTAATTCTCTTTTTTGCAAACAGAAAAGAATATTCTAAATTCAGATATAAATTAAATATAAACCAAAATTCAAATTCAAAATTGTTGAAACAAATTCAGTTTGTAGTTCTTTTCTTCTTCTAAATTCTTTTCCCCTTATTAAGTACTGAAATAAAAAATAAATTAAAAAATTAAAATCAGATTGTAAATTTTAATCATAACTTGAGGTAAATAACGTGAAAGATAATTTATAGTAAAATTTGCAATTACTCCTTTTTTATGCCGTTTTTTACTGATATCTTCTTTTAGAAGAAAATTTACGGATGCAGATTTTGATTTATGAATTCGTGTCACATCATGTAGTTGTAAAACTAAATTTTGCGAGGGTATACCTCGAGCGAGTAGCGGTTGTAAATTACATTTTACTTCAGGAGTTTAGTGACCCCACAAAAATAAGAATTTCGTGCAAAAGAATTTTAATCATATTCGTTAAACGTTTATATGTATAAATAAAAATTCGGCATACACAAGACTGCAAATAAAGTTACCGCGCATGTTATCCATTTGTCTTAAAATCTTTTAAATTTATAATTACTTTTTAATTTGTTTTCAATTGAGTAGATATATGTGTACAATTTAAATCAAACGAAAAAGAGAGTGAAGACCTTATTAAATTTTTTTTAATTAAAAAAAGAAGCGTTTATCATAATTTGCACATCATTAAAAATATTTATGTACGATACGTATATATTATGTGTGTATACGTGTGGAGGGATAATTTTAGTATGTGCGATGATGATAATAATAAAAGTGTGTTACATAATGAGATTGAATTATCTTTCGACTAAAAAAAAGGAAAGTTTCCTGAAAAGTTTTATAAGGTGTTTTAAATTGTAACGAAATGAAAACGTTTATCGAGAAGCATCTAGAGAGAAAAGAAATATTATTAAGTGTTATTTCAAGTTGACAAACAAGTTTTTTTTTTCTCTGAATAAAAATTGTAATTGTGTTAGTATGTTGCATTTGTAATCATATACACCAATTATCGCAGGAGAAAAAAATATATGTATTTACCTTATGAAATTTTCCGCAAATGGAGAATAACTTATTAATTATTATTCAGTAGCTTTATTTGTATATAAATAACGACGACTTATTTTTGTTCTTAGAAAATTTCATGATTATGAAATAGACAAATTTTAACTAATGTTCCTTTTTTAAATTTATAATAATTTAATAAAATTGATTGATTAGTTAATAACAAATAAATATGACGAGCTCCGAAGAACGGTACCTAAGAAGCAAAAAATTTTAGGTCATGTTTGTAATTTTTTGAACGAAAATACATAAAGGTATTTTAATTAACATAAAAATAAAAACTTTAAAATTCTTTGTTTCTTAGGTATCTTTCTTCGGAGCGTGTCACATACAATAAAACATTGCAATATTTAATAAATAATTAATTAATTTTGTAAAAAATGTATAATATAAAAGTGTTATAATTGATAAATAATTAATGAATTTTCTAAAAGAAATCTATTTAAAAAAATATTTCTACACAATTGTTGTATTTAATTAAAATTTTTTTTTATCTTGTAAAATATTTTAATATTCATCTACATTTGTAATAGTTTACAAATATATACATGAATTTACACCGGAATTAGCAATAATTCTTTAATTTATTATTTTTAGACTTATCGTTGCTCTAATAAGTTTGAATATTTTTCTCATTTAACGCTAATCTGTACTACATAGTATAGCACATTTGCATCCGTGAAATTACAAAATCTAAATGAGTCACTCGACAAGAAGTATATATTCTTCGGAAAGAAAACGCAGTTTTGTACTTCCACTTATAAATCGTTACTATTTTTACTATAAATCGAATCTTTTTTTTATCTGCGACGTAAATTATTTAGGCCACGAATTTACACGACTAATTGTATATTTTGACACTTTTTTCACCACATACAATTATTTAGCTACTATTTTTATGAATTACACTCATTTCGTTAAAAGACCATAAATAATATTTTTAATTCTGAATTGTAAATTTCAATTTATTTGGTGAAGAAATTGATTCTAAGATTCTAAAAAAATAGAAGTAGATATGCTATTCTCCACCTGCGAACGCCAAGGTCACCGTCAGATGACAGTTCAATCGACAAAACTAAATTCCTCGCCACCTGGTGGCGACTTTGGCGTTCTCAAGTGGAAAAATTAAATCACCCATTTTCTCCCTTGAAAACTTTTTTCTAAATAAAAAAATGTTATTGTGAGAATAATTAAAACATTTTTTTAATGCACATTTATAACGCTTATTATTCAAACACAATACTTGTTTTTAAATAAATATTGTGCTACTATTTGCAACTATTGCAAACATTTTATGACGCACCTTTGATACTAATTTTTATTTCTAAATTCAGCCCGTGTCTTGTAATAAAAACCGGAATTTGGAAAAATATTATATACAAGTAAATTGCTCCTTGTTATGAATTTTAAATTCGGGAAAAATAAAACACGGTATATGACAAATATATAATTTACGATATGCAAGGCACATTTTTTTCTCGCACTTCATTTACCAGCGGTGACTTTAATCGATTATTAATTTGAAAGCGCATTTTTCGATTTCGTGAAGATTACTTATGATGAGAATATTTAATTAATTCAACTTTTTAAATTACTTTTTAAATTATTAAGTGAGGAGGATATTATTTATTGCTTTATTGAAAAAAAGTATGCAAAAAACGAAGAAAGAACTTTGTTTTATTATCTTATAAATTTTGTTTTTGATTTCTGTTATAATAAACAACTTGATGATTTTTTGAAAAATACATAATTATTACACGATTTTTCGTTTGGAAAGAATCGAATCACAATATATAGTTTGAATCAGAATAAAGTTTTGAAACAATAGAGATTTTTCCTCTTGCAATTTGTGGCTTATAGACAGTCAATGACCGATATTATTTCCTTTATTCTCGAGTTATCGGAAGTTTGGTCTAAATTCGAAAGCTGTCTGACACGTTGATCGGGTCACATTCGTGAATCAGTTTCTATATTTACTTCCCATGTGGAGGTTTCAGGAAGTGATATGTATACTTTGTAGTATATATTTTATTTATCAATGATTTAATAATATTGAAGAAAATTTTCGGAAATTATTTTTTGCCTCTACAAAGTTTAAAAGAATTATTTTTACTTATATTTATGGGCATTGGTTTCTTCGCTTTGCGGTTTTGGTCTTGGACCAATATTAAATTCTATACATTTCTTTTCATTAAATTGTTACTGCTTGGAATTGGTTCTTTTCTTTTATTTTGAAAATTGGTTCGTTTGATAAATTAATCTTGAAGCCAGGTACAATATTTAAAAATAAGGATTAGCATTGATTAAGAAAAACAAAAGCTTGGTTAAAAATTGGTTCTTTGTATTAGGAATTAATTTTTGGCGATTATTGGTCCAGAAGCGAATTTCGAAGCTTAGAATTAACTTTTATATTTCTGATGGTTAAAAATTAGTTCTGTATAAAAAGTATAAATTGTTCGACAATTTAAATTTGAAACTGAGTTGCAAATTGGTTCTTTCAATTATTTAAATCTGCAGGATAATAATAAACCCAAAACTTGCAACAACTTCTCGTATTTGCAGCCAACAAAAATTTGTCTTCAACAACAACAAATATTTCTCCTATTGTCGATTATTTTTTTATAGTTGTATATTTTCTTCTTAAAAAAATAACGCTTATGACTTTGTTGAATTTTTAAAAAAATGCTTTATTCAATTAAAGAACTTTTTCATCGCATCGATAACTATATCTGTAGAATAGAATTTTATCGTGAGAACTTTCAATTGTTCCTGAGATTGTCACGGTAAATGTATATAATAAAAGTAATTCTTCTTTATTTCTTCAAGAAGAGATGTGAGGAGATTTCTGATAGAGTGAAACAGGTTGCCCACCCAATGAAGCGAGTAACCTGTCTTATCAGAGGTGACGGTCTCTTAGTATGAAAGAAAGAGTGAGTGAGTGAGTGAAAGAGAGAGAGAGAGAGGACTTGTTTAAACCACCTCATTAATATAAATGTGTTCAGGTTAATGGAACCTCGATGAACAATAGCAAGGTTAAAACTCGATCAATTCTCTCACTATTAGTGAACTATAAAATAAATGCAACACAACATCGCGCACTCCTGACCGTGACAGCGAATTTCTTTATTGTGCTAGGTCATATTTTCCAATTACACTGAATATTTTATCACTCTTTACTTATCTCTCGATTATTAATGAGAAATCGAGAAGGTAAATTTCCTCTTTAATTATCAATACAATCAATATTAAACTACAACAAGAATACTATAATAACAAAAATCACTGTTAATCCGCTTATAACTATAATCCCTTTTCTTTCTTTTTTCCCCTCTTTTATCTCCTTCAATTGATAAAATCTCCTGAAATATCTAAAATGATGAATATCTTCTCTGTTGTCCTTTAAAAAGATAAGCTTACAAGAGTTTATGTAATGCTAATGTCATGTTATTGTTTTTTGTTTAAAGATTTATAATTTCACTCTCATTGTCACGTTTATAAATTTTTGTTTCTATATATTTTTATTTTCACTTTGAAAAAGTTTAATTCCTCTTTCAATTTTAGTTTTGTTGGATTTTTAATTCAACTTTGATTTTCAGTTTGATAGTTTTTTAATTACACTTTCATTTTTGTGCATTTTATTTTCACTTTCTATCAAAGTGAAGTAATCATAAAAATTTTGATTGACTTCAAATTACACCTTGACATTATCAGATTTCATTTTTACTAACTATGAAAGTAAATGTGAAAATTAAATTTTTGTTCGATTTCTAATTACACATTCACTTTGACGGATTTTATTTTTCCTTTCTGCGAAAGTGAAAATATATATTGATTTTTAGTTACATTTTCACTTTGACAGATTTTATTTTTCCCTTCTGCCAAAGTGAAAGTGAAAATATAAATTTTTATAGATTTCTATTTACACTTTCACTTGGACAGATTTTATTGTAACTTTCTGTCGAAGTAAAAGTGACAATATAAATTAAATAAATATTAAATAAAGATTAAATTATAATACTGACCACCAAAATAATTTTTACAAAGTTTGATTGTTAGAAAATGTACTCTGAAAGTAACAATAATTATTGTCAATGGTAAATTTTTCTGTTTCCAAAGTTAATTATTGTTTATTTATTTACTTATAAACGGGCAAATTTTTACAGAGCCCAATCGCACATTGTATATAATTTTATTTGAATTATCTTCCAATGTAGTATAATTTTTTACTAAAAAATATTATTTTCAGAGTAAACTTTACTATTTCTTAAGTAAATTTTTCATAACTTTTATAAAGAAATTTTCTTCAGAAATAAAAAAAAGTAGAAGAAGAAATAATAAATTATAATAATAGTAATAGTAATAATAATTATTATTATAAATTATTTTTTTAAAAGTTATTCTGCACATAAAAGTTTTTAATAGTAAATTTTACTATTTTTTGAGGAAATTTTATCAGTAGTCAGGTAAAAATATTTTTTTAAATATTTTATTATATAATTAAAATTTTTATTACAAATTTCAAGCGATCTAAATTTGAAAGCAATAATCTGAATCATCTGATGTTAATTTTTACGTATATGCTTTTTGTAAATATTTTTCCGAATATAGGCGTAAAAGGGAATTATATTACATCTGCTAATATTCCTATATGCAATAAAAAAAATTCCAGTTACGAAAACTCATTTTATTTTTTAATACTTTTATTACATGAATTAAGTGTCCCTGGTTCCATAATATAATATATGACTCTTATGAAATTAAAGATTTTTGTATAGCAGATGTGAAATTGAGTTTCTTTTAAAAATTTGAGGTTCTTCTTTATTGCACTCCCCGACTGTTTCTGATTGAGTGACAAATTCTAAAGCACAATTTCTAATAATGATGTTGTTAAATTTTTTTGAAAGAAGGTTTATTATAGATTTGAATATTTTAGGAATTTTCTTATTCCTTAAATTTAAATTAGTTGAAAATAAATTATTTGATCAAAAAAACAGTCACTGATTGAAATAATATACTTAAAAAAAACATTTACATCTTGAAATCAAAAGTGGACTGAAATTAAGACTCATTTTTACAGATGATTATTTTCCATTAATAATTAGTTATTTTCTACTATTTTCTGAAGCAAAAAATCAGCTAAATACATACGAAATAATTAAGAAAGGGTAGATTAAGAAGAAGAAAGTTAATTTTTGAAATTCACAATTTTATGCTATCATAATTTGCTTGAAGATATCAAATTGATATCAAATTGGATTCTCGATTGGATCAAATTGATACCAACAATTTGCATTCAATTTCATTCTCGCTTTTTTGCTATCAATTCGTTACAATTTAATACTTTTAAAAGTTGACAGTGAACATTAATATATACTATAATTTATTTTGGTTGAATATCGCATATTTTTAAATAATGAATAACAATATAAAAGTTGGGGGAAGAATAAATGAGAAGAATTTTTGAATGGTAACGTCTCATTAAATTGATTCGAGTCTTATTAGAGGAGAGATTATCGAAGATTGGAATATAGTGTATTGAGAAGACAAGAAACCCTTCCACAAGACTATGCTCGTTAATCACCTCGATCCATGTAGAAGCTGGACATCTGTGAGATTCCCAAGACATACACCTACTCTCTCACATATGTGGACGGTTTTGCGAATGGGAATATTTTCAGGTGAAGGGCGAATAGGATATTCAGTGCCGGATGAATTATTTTCTTATTTTATCAATATGCACATATATAGATTGTGTACACTAATTGAATGACAAACCATGAAAATGTCAATGCAAATAATTCTCAAATAATTGCAAAAAATGTTAATTAAAAATTAAACTCTATTTATATTGGTTGTTAAAGTCGCTAGATTTAATATCTGATTATAAATAATTATGGAATTAAGAATATTTTGAGATTCTAGATATGGAGGTGCTATTCTCCACCTGCGAACGCCAAGGTCACCGCTAGATGGCAGTTGAGTTTACAACAGTGAATTCCACGCCATCTAGTGACGATCTTTGCGTTCTCAAGTGGAGAAATTAAACCACTATTTTAATCCTTAAAACTTTTTTACAATAAAGAAAAATGTTAGTGTGAGAATAATTAAAATAGTATTTTAATTGCACATTAGTAAAGTTTTTTATTTAAGCACAAAATATACTTATTATCGGTAAATAAACAATGTGCGACTGTTTGCAAACATTAAGAACAGTTTATGACACTTTTGAAACTATTTTGTATTTCTAAATTCATTCAAGGTTTGAAATTTGACAAATTGAATTAATTACAACAAATTTTAGTTATTTTCAAGTAACTTAAAAGTAAATTTAAGTAATAATTAGTTATTATTAAGTAGAAATATTAGTAGAACTATTTAAATCTGTGATTGATTTTACTAAATCAACTTATTAACTCTTAACTAATTCGAATTTACAGTTACAGTATGATGTAACTTATCAGTTTTTTTGAGGATACACAGAGGGAAAAAAATTGTTAATACAGAAGTAATAAATTTTTTTGTTACAAAATTTTCTGTTATTTCAACAGATTTATTGTTATTAAAAAAAATTTGAATTGTCAGGACAACAAAATAAATTTTTTAGTTCTATGTTAATAATCTTATTGCCAACTTAACAATCCTTCTTCTCTGTGATCTCAAATAAAGACAATAAACGCTAAAGAAGGTTTTGATACATTTTGTTGTTTCAATTTAATATCTTTAGAAAAACTTTAATGAAAACAATGATAAAATAATTATTTAATAAATCATTGTTTAAAATACAATATGTATTCTATTGTTAAAAATAACAAATAAATAAATACTTGTTTAAAAACACAAAACTATATTCAATTTAAATGATATCGCAACATTCACTTTATTTTATAATAATCATTGTTTTCACTTCTATGAAGTCATGTTTCGTTTTCTCGTTTCAACTATGCATTTCTTTGTTTATAACAGCCAATATCAGAATGTGGTTAATGCTCTCTTTCATCAAGGGAATGGATTAATTTTCAATCAATTTACGGTGGTGCGAGTGTAAAGCAACCACTGCGAATTTTTCTTTTTTCCATTTTTTTCAACAAAGATATTCATATTCCTGTATTACTCAATTATGAGTTTCTATTTCATCGTTTCGCAACGGAGATTCTATTTTACATCCCGCGATATATAACCAATATAAGAAATATTGCTTTCAATTATAATAGGTTCACAAGAATTCTGCTGTTTCAAATTTTATTTGACTGTTTTCTCTTTTCTATAACTATATATGTATTTTATCAAATATCACAAGTTTGCTGTTCATTTGATGAAATAAGAATGGAGTATAAATATGAAAAGTCCATTTTTAAAAATAAGAAAACTAAAGATTTATTTAGCTGATTTTTAGGTAATATGTTACCTCCAAGAATTTTGACAAAGGTAAAATAATTTCGTGTGTTAAAATTAAAATTAAACAATAAGAACCGCATAAACATTTTACATTAGTATTTATTATTAAAATTTTTGATAAAAATTATTACTATTTAGCATTATTTTTTTGGAGGAAGTATTTAATTTTCTATTACAGTAAAAAATGTTAGAATCAATAATCAAAATTGTAAGTGTATTCCTGTGTTAAAACAGGGAGTTTAAATAGAAATAGACGTTCCTGACTTTATTCCTTGTACTTTATGAGTGCAATGTTTACCTTTCGAAGCAGCATAAATGCATAAATTTAACTTTCTGTGAGAATAGCATACAGCTCTCAGTAAATCCTGCTTCAAATTATCAAAAGGTTGAATAAACCATAATAAAAATCGTGTAATTTATAATATAAATTCGTCTTTTTTAAGGACATTGTTCTAGTTGTGTTATCGAAACGTGATTCCACTCGTATAGATACTCTCTCGTATAGGATTCTTTCAAAAATTATTATTTAATGTATGTGGCTAACATCTTATCAAAAACAGTTTATAGTTTTAATAGTTAATTTACAATTTACGTTTTAAAAATTAAATTTAAACGGAAACAATTAAAAATTTTAGAAACTTTCAATGTTGAATGAATTAGAAGTTTTAATAGACATAGATTTTTAAAAAATTTTAGTAACTCAAAATCTTCATAAATTAGTTAAATTTGTCAGAAGATATTTAATTAATTATTGAAAATAATTGATAGCAGAAATTTAATTTTGTTCTTAAATTTTCCCTGATAACATTTTTGTTAAAATTTTCATTATATTCAATAATTTTTTTACATTTCCGTCAAAATTTGAATTATCTTTAGAAATAATAAAATTCTTCTCTAAAATTGAATTAGTTTCAAAAATTTTTCTCAATTCAAACATTTTCAATATCTATACTATTAGAGTTATTTAAAAGAATTTAATTATTTAAAAACAATTTTAATAAAATTGTAAACAACCGTTTAATTATTTTCATATATAATACAAATTTCGCAGGAATTGAAATATTTACAAATTTTTTGTAAATTTCTTTACAATAATTGAATTGTTTTCAAGAATCAATAAAACTCACAGCAGAATTTCAATTATTTTTAATACAATTTCTATCAAATTCCTTGAAAAATGTATAACTATTCTATACACTTTTATTAATATTCGTTAAAAGAATTCAATTGTTTAAAAATTTGTTAATAAAATTCTTTATAAGAATTAAATTTCATGATACCTTCAATTATTTAATAAATAATCTACCTTTGTATTTAAATATTGAATTGTCGTAGAATTTTCTAATAAAAATTGAATAAAAAATGAATTTTAGTTTAAATTTTAAATAATAATAATAGAATATGAAAATAATTTTTAAGAAAGTACATAGTATAAATATGTTTATAATATAAATGATGATTTTATCAATCGATCAACTTTAATTATTATAAAACATGAAGAAATCGATCGTTAATTAATTGTTATCGTTATGTTTTATTACAATATTATTAAGGTTGATTAATTTTAAAGAGATTTGACTTTGAAATTCTTAAAAATCTTAATTCTCATGAAAAAATAATATTGATTAAATATTTACAAAAGAAATGATTATTTACGAATTTTATTTAACAGAATATTAGATTATCAAATTTTTATTTAACATTGTTTTCAATTGACCATATTTATTTAATTATTTTATTTAATTATTTTTATTTTTTATTTTTTTATTTATTTATTTAATTTAAATATAAAAACGAATATAAAATGAAAATATTTATAAATTTATGTATAAAACATGATATTTAACATGTAAGAATTTTCAAATTGTTTAAAATTTAAATTAACAATTTCTTTCAACAGAATTTAATGATTTGAACTTTAAGAAGACAGAATTTTCATTATATCGAATTTTTATTTGCACGAATTGTCAATGTATGGAACTTTCAAAATAGGAAAATAGAAAATAATACAATTTTCACCCTATACGCGAACAAACATGAAAATCCAATCGAAAAAACTTTTCTTTTAAATGTTCGACTCACTAAAATTCCCTTAAATGAGGTTTTTTTAAATAAAAAATTTGTTAATTACAATATTCTCTTCTATTGAGAATTTTGTTGAATAAATATTTGAATTAATTTACTCTCTAAATCTGAATTAGTAGAATTCTACTAAGAATTAGTAAAATTTTACTAATTTTTAGTAGTTTTCATGAACGACTTTTCACCTTTTTAATTAGTAGAATATTACTAATTTTTAGTAAAATTCTACTAATGTTTTAGTAGAATTCTACTAATTAAAAGTCACTTCTTCACTAAATAAATTAGTGAAACTGTTTTATCGACTATTAATAAAACAGTTCTACTAATTGTTAGTAGAATTCTACTAATCAATTAGTAACGCTCTACTAACAATTAGTAAAATTTTACTAATTCTTAGTAGAATTATTACTAAATCATTTAGTGGACGACTTTTCACCATTTAATTAGTAACTTTCTACTAATTCAGATTTAGAGTGTAAAGTCGTAATTGAAATATTTATAATATTTTAAAAATTTAAATATAAAAACGAATATAAAATGAAAATATTTATAAATTTATGTATAAAACATGATATTTAAAAATTTTTTGCAACAAAACTATGTCTAATAAGTTAATTAAACTAATAATTTAGATAGGATATTCATGCGCCCTTTTGTTTAGGTATATTTGTCAAGAAAAGAGAAAAATATGTCTAAATACGTGGAAAAATTTAATAACTGAAAAAATAAGTGTTGCATTTCCGAGTATAATAATTTGCGGATAATTTACGGAATTTAACGAACACGTAAAAAGAGGGTTGAAACTGGTGTATAATGTAGATAAAAGGAAAAATGGTCCGAAGAGCTTTGAACGGCTTTTTTCCATGCGATTAAATCCTTCACGGATATTTCCTGCAACTATGCATATAATATTTTCTCTCTCTCTCTCTCTCTTTCTCTCTCTTTTTCTATCTCTTTCGACTCGAGGAAAATATCGGCAGCGATTTTACTTGTGTATTTACTTGGTTCAAAATATGGGGATAACGTTTATGCAATTATGGAATAGGAATTTTGATGAACGGCCGTTGAAGCGCGATAAACATGAAAGGGAAACCTCGGCTTTTAAAAAAGATCCCTTCGATTTCCACATGGACGATTCGCTTCTTCACAGATCTCTTGGTTGCGTGCGGTCGCTATTCCCAATAAGTATATATTCTCTCTCGCTCTCTTCTCTCGCTATGCCCGAAAAGAATTCACTACTGCCGCGCGATATTTGCCCGAGTGGAAAGGATAATATTTGTGGAACTCCCTCTATTTTGGCGATAAATACATTGAAAAAGGAAATAGAACCGAAGAAATTCCTTCTTTATGCCTCATCTTGATAGGATCTCGAAAACACTTTCTTTCGTTTACTTTTTTTCTCTTTTTTCTTTCAATAGACGGAGAGAGAGAGATCTTAACGCCAGTTTGGTCATTTTGTTATTTGGGCAATAATACCGAGGCTAAAAGTTTGATAAAAAAAAAGTGACAAGTCTTTGCTCTCTTCCAGTATTTGTGGAAAACTGTTGGAGGAATTTTTCAGTGTGGAATTTTTTTTCATTTGTACGGACAAAGGAGAAAAATAACTTTTTACTATTTTTATACGACAATCTGATACGTCTTGAATTTATGAGCTTATTTTTGTTTTGGTAATTTTTTACTATTTCCAGAGTGAAAATAATTTTTAACTCTTTTGAGGTTTTATCATTTTTCAATTTTTCAGGAAACAAATTTATGTTTTTGTTAAAAATTAATTTTGACTATTTCATTTTTACTTTGTTACTTTGGATATTAAATACAACAATTTACCTTCTAGGAAATTTTATTCAATTTTATTTATAGGACTCTCAAATTAATTTTTTTAAATAAATAAATGAAAGATACATTCCGAGGGTACCAAGGATAAACCATAGAGAGATTAAATATTTTTACTTAAATTATTATCAAAATTATTATAATAGCAGTTGAATACAAATTTTTTCCACCTTTTTTTCTCTGAAATGATTTTCTAGCTTGAATGCAAAAATCATACAGTGCACTAGTCTTTTTTTTGTATGTAATTTTGGAAAAAAAATTGGAGAAAATAATTCGAATTATAAAGAGGTTATTTGGTTCAATTAAAATTTCTTTGATTCAAACAAAATTTTTTTTGACCCAAGAAATTTGTCCTTTAAAAAAATAAATTTTTGATATACACTGAAAAAAAATTTATTTGATTTAAATAACCGATTATTTGACTATTATCAAATAAATATTTACTTAAATCAAATAATTTTTATTTGAATCAAATAAACTGTATTTGAAGCAAATATTACTTAATTGATTCAAATAAAAATTATTTTATTTAAGTAAATATTTATTTGATAATAGTCAAATAATCGGTTATTTGAATAAAATAAATTTTTTTTCAGTGTAGGGTCAAAGAAATAATAATTCCTTAATTAAAAAAATTAATATAGATTCAGATCAAAGAGAACCCTTTTAAAGTTTAATTTTTTTTAATAATATTGAATAACTTTTAAATATCTTTTAGAGAAAAAATTTTTGTTACTATATTTTAAAAAATTAACTATAATAAAAAAGCAAAAGTTCGCAAAAAATATTCATCTTTTTCACTAATTTGTAGTAAAAGAAAAACTACTAATGAAACAATAAAAATTAGTACTAAATAATAAAAATTTTCCTAGTTTTTATTAAAAAGTCAGTACTAATTTACCACAGGAATATTTCTAATTAAATAGTAAAACATTTATTTACTAATTAATTTATAAAATTACTAATTTAAAATGAGAGAGTAGAAATTATTTTGCACTTTCCCTAAAAAAATAAGATTTTGAAAAAAATGTTTCTAAATTAGAAAAATATATTCTACTTTTTTTGTATGAAATGGGTTTATCCGAGAACGCAAAAAATTTTACAAAAGTCAATAAATCTGCAATAAATCAGTCCGTATATATATTTAATCAATAAATGTTAATATTCTCGCTTTGATGTAATAATGATAATGATCTGTATAAATGTGGGTCGAGTCATTCTAGAAGAAACTGTCAATTTACATTAGCGCAGGATTCATTCGATTTACTTTCGTTTTCAATGTAAATGAAACCATTATATTCTTTTTGAAAAAATTATAGAGAGAAAAAAATCATTTTTTTTGTTTTGCTTATTTAAAGAAAGTGATAAAAGTTGGCAAGGAAAAGAGATTTTAGGTTACATGATCCGATTAATAAATCATAAAAAAATTATATGCAAATCACGCAAAGAAACATGAGAGTTTAAATGTTACGTTGCACTATTTCTTCGAGTTTTAAAAAATGAATATATTAAGTTAAAAATATTAATTTATAAATGGAAGTAAATAAATAATAAATACATAGAATTTATAGTAAATACTACGTAGAGAAATGATCAAAATAGAAAAATTGTAAACAATCACTGAGAAAACAATATCTATTAAATAGTATTTGATTGAAATACTAAAATCATATGTTTAAATACAATTTAATTGACCTAAAAATATTTATTAAAAAAAAAAATGAAATAAAATATTATTTATTCTATATAATAATAGACAAGCAAGCGATTATTTAAATCAAATACATTTTTTTCAGTGTAATTTACAGTAACTTTAGTGAACAGTAATTTACAATGTTAAATAAAAATTATTTGATACAAAAAATATTTATTTTTTAATAGAAAAATGATCTCTTATAATTTTATTCCAATGTATTGTTTATATTTTTGCATTTTTTATTTCTTTTTCATATATAGTTGTACATATATGTGTATGATTTTACTGCAAATTTTTTTGGATCGAACTTTTTTGTCTATACTGAAAGTGAGCGCATCGTGATAAAAATCAGCATCGGTATCGCGCATATAAATCTTTTTTTTTGGGGGGGGGGGAATAAAAAAAAGTATATAATGTTTTATACGCCATAAATTGTCCAAGCCCGTGAATTCCCTAAAGATCGCTGGCCGTTCTGGAACATGCTTATAAATAAAGTGCTAATAGGCAACATAATATTCTATATATGTGTATAGTATCGAATTCCTTCTTTTCTTCTTTTTTCTGTCTTTCTTTTTGTTAAAAAAAAAAAAGAAAAAACTAGTTTAGGGCCGTTTGAAAAATTTTAAATGATGATGACTAGTGTTTATTATCCAAAGTGTTTATTAAATGTCAAAATTATATATATTGCATTTTTATGCAAAACACATATATAATTAATGTGAAATTCTTTGTATTTAAATTGGACCTTAAAAAAGAATGTGATTAAAATTCATTGCAATTTTGTTCAATTTTGTCATTAATTGCATTTTAAATTTATTCGCACTTCAAAAAATTGATACGAAATTTATATGAATAAAAAACTGATACGAATTTATTGTTGATATAATTATTTGTTTATGATTGGATTATTAATATAAATATTGGTACAATTGTTAGTGATTTAATTGTTAATAAATTATTTTTATATTATTAATCATTTCATTAATAGCATAATTATTGATTTAATCATTTACGTACCTTATTAATAATTAATATTAAAAAATTGATATATTAGCATAAATTAAATTTTCTTCTATTTCCAGAAATAATTGTTTTCTTTAATTTGTCCTTAATTTGTTAATTGCGTTTTATAAAAAAATTTGAAATTTTTGTTTTTTTCAATTTCTATTTGTGAATCGCGTAATCGTGTGAACTTTTAATGAAAAAATTCGAAACTGTTTCTTTAAATTCTGATGAGATAATCGATTATGTCATGGGATTAACGATTTTTTTACGATATTATGGTGCAATTGTAATTTTATGAAGGAAAAAAAATTCGTATGTTGCAATAATGATTATTATCAATGTACAGTATTGTTTGAATCATGTGATAAGAAAAATAAGTAACGCTAAGTGATAAAAAGATAAGTAAGACAAGTTTAATTCATGGTGAAAATAACAACAAGTGAATTGTAACATTTGTGTTTCTTTATAAGTAACTATACATTATTATCGAAACCAGAATTCCGGAACTAAATGTTTTCTTTTTTTCTTTCGGTCTCGAAAAATCTGGTTCACTTGCAATGCTAATTTTTCCATGGGAGATAACGAAATTGTTCTGCATTGAATAGCCTTTGATTCCCGTCGATTGATTTAAAAGATAAGCAAACCTTTATGCAGAGTTTTCAAATAACTTACGTTTCTCCTTCTCTGTTCTTTTTTTCTCTCTTTCTCTCCCTCTGTCAAACGTTTTACTAAAGGTTCTTTAAATTCTTAACGAATTTCTCTTAAAAGTTGGAGTAAAACTCTGAATTAAATACGTTTTTTTCAATTTTGGTTTAGAGATTTTTTTAGAACTATTTTTATATGTTCCTAATCGAAAAAGTTCTGTAGAATTTTACCAGAATGATTCTACATGAAATCTAGTGAACATTTTGTAGAATTTTACATTTATTAAGAAAAATTTTCAAAAGACTTTTTCGGCATTAGAAACTTTAGTAAAAATTTTACTCTTGCACCAAGAATTAAAAAGGATTAAAAAGCAAATAAATAATATTTTTAACACAATGAAAATAAATATAATTTGTTGCAGAAAATTTATAAAGAAATAAAAAAATTAAAGGAAATAAAACGAATAGAATTAGAAACAATAAGTAAATATTTTAATGCTTCCAAATAGAAATAAATTTTCGTAGCAACAGGAAATAAAAAAAGAATGTAAATAAATTAGCAGTATTTTTTCATATATTGCTGTAGAACATTGAGGCAATTTTGATAGTATTGCTGCATGTTTTGAGCACTGTGGGAAAAGTGTCACCAACTTCCTAAAGAAGTATGAAAAATGAAAAAAATACTTTTAAAACAAAGAAAGGAAATAGTTGCGAAAATTTTGTATTTACAATTTTTTTTTTTTTTTTGAGAAAAAATTTTACATCCGGAAAGGGTTGAAAGAATTTTGCCACGCGGAATTTAAAAGAATGTGTAATTCACATAAAGCCAAAGTACATTTGACATCCTGAGAAATCATTAATTCATAAACTTCTTTAGTTACAGTTGGATGACCACATGTTCTACATATAACATACCCACGTATCTCATTTTATGCATCGAGAGTATCGATTATATGGACCTTACGTAATTTTTACGCGTATTCTTCTGCCAGATTTGATATATTATACACAGCATTAGTGTGTTTATTTTATTGTTAATAACACAACATAAGAAAATATTATTTTTATTTCTGCAACTTCTTGTAATTATTTTTACTGATTTTTACTGCTGTGACTGCTTATAATGATTTTTATATAGGTTTTTCAGTATATATTTTATGTTAAACAACCAAATGCTGAAGTTAATGTAAATAGAATAACTGATGACTACAACAATTATATGAACAATTGTACATCTATTCTTTAAATTTTATCTGTTCCTCTGCATTAAAAGTAAATTTATGTGGTTCTGACATTTGGCTAAGCCAAAAATCGTTTAAGAAGAAGAAAAGTAAATTTTTTAATAATGAAATTTTTTTAATTGATGGCAGAATGTAGAAAATATTTTTTTGCAAATATGGGAAAGCTTGAAAAGTTTGTCAGGAGGAAACAATGTCTGTCAATTATTTGTTAATTAACAATTAAGAAAACCAACTTAAGGAATTTTTTCACGCAAGTTCTAAGCACACATATAATTAAATTTTTAGTGCAGAAAAAATTTTTTTAATTGTCGTCTTGAAACAATTACTTCCGTACAGAAAAAATCGCAAAAATTTTCAGGAAGAAGCAAAGTGTGCAAAGGCAAACTATTCGTTTATGAATATTAAAGAAGCAATTCAACAAATTCTGCTTCAATAAACAAATTCGTATTTTTTTAATTTCGACGACATTCATTTAATTTTAATTTATAAATTAACAAAAAATGTTAGTGTTGTAAGAAAAATTAAAAAAACTATTCTTTTCGTAATAAATAATTGTAACTTTATTTTTTTTAATATTAAAGTTTTACGATTATTACTGACAATAAATATTAGCATAAATAATTCCTATATTAAAATATTACAAATATATAAATACTGAATTATAATAACAATTTTTATATATAATTATAAAAGTTATAAAATTATAAACACAATAATGATATTGCATTTATAATACGTAAAATATTATACGATTGTAATTCTTTGTATTTTACATGTGATGAGACGCGGTTTTTGGATACAGAAATAATACACGTAAATAAATATTTACACGCAGGTATAGCTAAAACATTTACTGAAAGTGGTAAATATTTTACTAAAGCAGCGATAGTTGGATAGTTATTTTAGTGAATGTTTCATCTGTCCTAAGTAAATTTTACTTCTTTCGTGTAACTATGATTAAATAAATAAGAAATTATAACTTTTATATTCTTTCGAGAATCAAGAAAGAAAAATTTTTCTTTCAAAAATAAATATTAGGTCTAGAATATTTGGAGATTGGAAATATATATATATCTTTTGAAAAATTGTAAATTTCTATCTACATTCAAATATTTTTTCGATAAAGTCCTCTGTTATTTTGTATTGAAATAAGAGAGATTGGTAAATAATTTAGTAATTTACATTATCACAAGTCAATGAGAAAACTGATAAAAATACTTTTCTAATACTTAATAAAAAAATGAAAATATTCATTTTACTTTCTAAATAAATTCAATAAATGAATATTAGCAAAAAATCGTCCAGTAATTAAAATTATTAAAATTTTTTATAATTTTTAGTGACATTAGAATTAGGATCCAAGATTCTGTTTGGACCCTTCGTTTTTATTTTATAATTATTACAAAAAGAGTTTAAAATAAACAAATTGTAATTTTTAGTGTGAATTTAACGCTATTTTTTTAGTAGTTGACAATTTTTGTAATGAAAAGTGACTGAAATTAGTAGAAATTTTTACTAATTGCAACTCCTTTTGACAATTTTTGTTCATTATTGTTTTATACTATATTCATCTGTTATTTTTACTGTTTTTTTTAAATAACTAAAATTAGTTAAAGTTTTCACTAATTTTAATTAGTGAACGACTTTTGAAAATTTTTGTACTAGTTCTGTTTACTATACTTTTTAATTATTTTCTTGTGAAAAATGCCCGTAATTAGTAAAATTTTTTAATTTCAATTATTGAACGACTTTTAACGTTTTTTGTTCAATATTTTTACTATTCCTTTTTTTTTAGTAAAAAATGGTAGAAATAAGAAAAAAAATTGCGACTTGAAGCAGTGACTAAAAATTACTGCACGATATTTTGCTAATTTAGATTTAGAGAATGTGAAAAATAATTCGAAAAGATTTTAATTTGAATAAATCATCCATTGCCGGATATTTTTTAGAATAAGAACTAAAGTTGTTCTTAACCTTTGAGGAATGCGTGAGATAATAACCGATTTTGAGAAATTCTTATTCTTCTTCTTTGTTGTCCGTTTAGCGAAAAATTGTTTTTTAAGTTTCATTTTCAACGTCTCTTTCGCTGGATGGCGATTCTGTTGGTGGTTCCGTGGGCCATTTGCCCGCTGTAGCCGCAGGATCAATTTCCGGAGCGGTCGTGATAACAATTGGTTTTATGAGCTCAACACTCGGCTTCTTATTATTATTTGAAATTTTGTCTTTTTCCTTTTCTCCATTGATATCCGTTTGCGGTTTACCTAACATTTCTTCAATAACACTTGAAATTCCCGACTGAGGAAGTGCATCTGGCTTTGGTGGTTTCAATTCCATATCCGGCATTTGCATTTCAAATTGACATTGACGACCGGAAAAGCCAAGTGGACAAATGCATCTAATTCAACAGAAAATAAATTTTTAGTTGGTTTATTTTTATTAATCATTTCATTATCTCATGTAAACTTTACACTTTTGCATAAAGATTTTAGAGAATTTAAAAAAAATTTGTTAAATTAAAATTAAATTATTAAATTGTTAAATTGCATTTAATAATATTTTGACTGAATTGTTATAGAAATTGTTATAGAAATTTATATAATAATAATCTTCGTATTTTATTCTTTCATTCTGTCTGTTGCTCACTTTGAATAATAATATTTTTGTAGAAAAATCTCAATTTTTTTTAATAAAATAATTTGCATCATTTCTATTTCTTAAATATAATTGCTTTCATAAAATTTAAAGTTTTTTATAACATCAATAACTTCTTTTTTAAAATAAATATTTAATTTTTATTATTTTTCCACAATAACTAAGATTGTAAAAAATATCACATTCAACCTTTTTTAAAATTAAACAGCTTATAAAAGTATTATTATTGTTTTATATAAAGCATATTGATACTGTAACTTCTTAAAAATTATTTTCATCATTTCAATTAAATTATTATTTTCAAGCTTTTAACTAAAATTCTTCTCTAAATCAAATATTTTTAATAATTTTTGATAAAATTCTTTGAGAAATTTCAAATACATTTGTTTTAATTTCACTTTTAAAAAATTTCGATTATTTAGAAATTTTTCAATTAAATACACCGTAAGAAAGTTTGACAAAAGCTTTTTAAACGTTTAGGAAAATTTCCTTATATAGAAAATATAGGAAAATTTCTGAGAATTTGAAAAAATTTCCATGTAATGTCAAATTATTTTAAAAGTAATAAAATTAAACTTTTCAAATAAAATTAGTTTTTTAAAATTAACACAGTTAAAAATATATCGAAACCTCAAAATTTTGAATATTTTAATTTGTAACCTATTCATAATTATTCAATTATTTAAATATAAAAGTAAATAATTTATTGTATAATTGAATGTTTTTTAAATTTAATTTTTTTAAAGAATTTTATCAAACAAATTTTTAAATAATTGAATTCTTTTGACGAATTTGATTCAAATTTTGATTAATAATTACACTTTTTAAAGCATTCGATTAAAATTTTACTAAAAATAATTAAAATTTTGCGATGAGCTTTATTATTATTTATGAAAATAATTGAATTCCTAAAACAAATTTATTATAATTATAAAAATAATTGAGTTCATAAAAAATGTATTATTTATGAAATTAATTAAATTATTTCGATGATATTTATAAAAAATTTGTTAATAATTGAATTCATGTTAAATTTTTATTTTTAAAATAATCCAACCTTTGAGTACAATTTTATTAAAAAGTTTTTTAAATAATTGAAAAATGTTGTGAAATTTATTAAAATAGTAGATGTTAAAAATCATTGATATGACGAAATTTAACTAATTTCAAGAATAATTTGAATTATTAACATTTTGCAAAAATCTAAATTTTAAAAAATTTTTAATTAAATTCATTATTAAAGATTGAAATTTTTTAAAAGTTGAAATGAAAACCTCTTGAAGTGGATTTATTTATAAAAATTGCAAATTGCAAATACAACTCTTTCACAATTGCATGAATGAATTTTGGAAAATTTAAGTACAATTTTCATTCATTAATTTTTAAGTTATAATTTTTTAATAGTTGTTCAAAAATTAGTATTTAGATTTAAAGTTATTTAAATTCAAGTCATTTAATATTAAAATTAAATTATTGTCAGAAATAGAAACAAATTATGGTTTTGTATTAGAATTCGTGGTGATTTCATAGTTTATACGTTAAATAAAAATGTCACCAAAATTCAGAAGTTTCTTAAGAATTTAAAAAATTTAATTTTTTCCTCTACTTTGTCTGACTTTTTCTTGAATCGCTTGTCTCAGAGTACCTATATGATTATTGTGGTTACATATAATAGTAGTAATCTACAATTCCAATTTATTATATTTTATATTTATA
Source organism: Leptopilina myrica (nomen nudum) (assembly GCA_032872475.1). Classification (NCBI taxonomy): domain Eukaryota; kingdom Metazoa; phylum Arthropoda; class Insecta; order Hymenoptera; family Figitidae; genus Leptopilina; species Leptopilina myrica (nomen nudum). Next base: position 18,558,824 of record CM065458.1, on the reverse strand, counting down.
AAAGAGAATTTAAAGTAAAAATTAAAAAATTTTTTTAAATGCTAATTTTATTTTAAACATATTGTTTTAGAATTCCTACTCTTTTTTCTACACTCACCTGTTTCTCAGTAGATAGTTCGAGAACATATTTCTCTTAAATCTAAATCAGTTATTACAGAATTTTTAACCGTAACTTTATTCACAATGTGAACATAAAGAATGATTTCTTCTGTTAATATTTCTTGAGTAGAAAAAAAAATTCCATTATCTTTTTCATTATTCATTTCTGAAATTCATAATTTTTTTTTGCTATAAATAAAATTATGATTCATTCATAATTTGCGACTAAAAGAAATATAGTTGAAATGATTTTGCAAAAAAGAAGAAAAAATAAACTTTTTTTTGGAAGACTTTGAGTGACAATGTGAGAAGATAAAATTAATCACCTGTAATTGCCATCTTCTTTCGTCATGCTGATGCAGGTGCCATTGTTTTTGCACAGGTCATCATGTTGCTCGCAGTAGGTGAGTTTTTCTTCGCAAAGGTCCCCTGTCCAGCCTGGCTGACATCTGCATTCCCACGGCCTTTTGCAGGTACCATGAACACAGCCAGGATAAGGAACGCACTCTGTGCAATTCGGACCCGTCCAGCCTACTCGACACCTACAAGTTCCTGGCCTCCGACAACCGCCGTGTTCTCGACTACAACCTTGAGCACATACCGCTACAAAAAAAAGAAGGGGGAGGAAAAAAGAAAAATTAAATATTTCCAATTTTATGGCATCATTATATCGATATGATGAATTTTTTTTCTCCTCTTCCTTTGCTTTAAATACAAGTCTTTCGAAATTTATTAGCTTAGCGCTCTCCTTTAATTAAATCATAAAATTTCCTTTTATCCTTGTTGAAAATGTTTATTGCTTCTCTATCGTTTGAAGAATTGTAAAATTCTCATTAACGTCTTTAGAAATTGTTGCTTGTACTTAGAGCATGTTATTTAAATGGAATATTTGCAGTAAAGTGCTGTATATAATATAATAAAGAGATTGGTAAATGGACCTACAAGCATTTAATGCATAGTTTAACAATTTTTTTTTCTTTTCTGAGGGTATTTCTATACTGGATTTCAATTTTTTTTACTTTTCGTATTTTAGTAGAAAATTAAAATTATCATTCTGTACTAAAAGTATGGAGTTAAAATTATCATTCTGTTCTTAAAGTATAAAATTAAAATTATTATTATTATGTACTAAAAGTATAAGGGCATATCCCTGGAACCTTTAACTTTTATGTCTCTCTGATAGTCTATAAACTTGAATTAGTCTAAAATAACTATTTTTAGTAAAATCATGGCTGACGTTTGCTTCAGCTTTTGGTATTTTAAAAACAATAAAATCTTACTGAAAAATAACTAATTATTTATTAATTATTAGTAAAAATAAATTACTAAGAAGATAGTTAAATTTGACTACTTAAAATAGTCGCAAGAAATTTTAGTCATTTTGACAAAATATTTATATTTTTGACACGCCGTTCACACACTCGGTCAATTTGACTCAAATTTTAACATCATGTCATTTTCAAGAATAAAAAATTAATTTAAAAATGGGTTATTTCTTTAATTTTGAATTAATTGAATTTATTCTTAATCTGGGTCAGAATGATCCAGTAGTGTGTCAACAGAAAGTTAATTAATAATTGTAACTACACTGAAAAAAAAATTTATTTGATTCAAATAACCGATTATTTGACTATAATCAAACAAATATTTACTTAAATCAAATAATTTTTAATTGAATCAAATATTTCATTATTTAAAGCAAATATTATTTAATTGATTCAAATAAAAATTATTTGTTTTAAGTAAATATTTATTTGATAATAGTCAAATAATCGGTTATTTGAATCAAATAAATTTTTTTTTCAGTGTACTTGATTTGTAGAAATGTTACCATTTGATTCATTAGCTGACATTTTACTGTAAAATTAATCCTTGAAATAAAAAAATAATCATCGAATCTAAACTAATTATTTAGAGAAGATACAGATAGTATCGAGACGTGTGAATATTCACAAAATCTTATTTGACATAAAACCATTTAACATAAATTTAATTTGACATAAAATTAAATCAATGTAAATAATATTTTATATATAAAACTCATTTGACATAAACTTTATTAGACATAAAATTTATATGTTATAAATGTCGCATTTCACATAAAATTTATTTAAGATAAATTTAATTTAACATAAGACTCATTCAGCATAATTCCCATTTTCAGTAAAAATCATACGACCTAAATTTTATTTTTAACATAAAAATCAATTGACAAAAGTTTCATTTAACATAACATTAATTTCATATCTTCCTGAAATTGTCATCGACATTAAGCGTCAAAAAAAATTTTTTCTTCGCCAATTAAAAAGAAGAAATAATTTTTTCGCAAATTTTATATTTTTCAAATTGCTCTAAAAAATTATGTGTTTTTATAGACGAACGAAAAAAGTGAAATTAGTGAAATTTTTATCTCTAAAAACCTCAAATATAATAATTTTCGACGATGAGTCCCGACGCCAACTTCAGACACCACATTTAACTTAAAATTCATTTTGAAATAAAAGTATTTAACATAATTCTCATCATTTGACATAAATAGTTAATTAACTTGATTTAAATTTCATTTGACATAAAAATTTTAGCACAAATTTTAAAAGTAACCAATCAGATAATGTGAAGAAAATTGCTATTGAAAAATTTTTAAATTCTGGTCTATCGTTTTATGTCTAATAATATTTATCTCAAAGGATACGTAAAAATCTATCGAATTTCATGTTAAATGAGAATTATGTTCAATAATTTTTGTGTTAAAAGAAATTTATGTCAAATGAGTTTGATACTAAATAAAAATTATGTCAAATGAAATTCATGTCAAATGAATTTTATGCGAAATGAATTTTATGTCAAATTATTGTCAGATAAATTTTATGTGAAATGAATTTTTTTTTATCAATAAACTATTATGTCAAATTATTGTCAGATAAATTTAATTTTAAATGAGTGTTATGTTAAATGAATTTTTTATCAATAAACTATTATGTAAAAAAAGATTTCGGAATAAGGTGTCTCCGTGCTATTCAACATTTTCTAGGTTGTCACAAATCAAGGATTTCAGAAAAAAAGATAGTGAAAATTGGTTAGGCAAATCCGGGAAAAATAAGGGAATTTTATCAAAAGTATACTGAAAAAGAGTGTTAAATTTCTAGAATTTGTAAAAAATAGGTACTGGTTTTCCTTAAGGAAATGTTGCTATTTTGTTGGTTCCTTCTTTTTAAGGGAGATTAAATGGTGGATTGTAAAAAGAAGTAGTAATAACAATGAGGAGCTAATCGGAGTGTGATGTGACAGCTGTGAGAAAAGCTTGCGCAATGTTTATCTTTAAAATGGAGGGATTGAAGTGTAGAAAATGATGTATCACATTTTCTGTGTAAATATGATTTTTATCTTTTACGTGCTCTCGAAACACATGACTCAGTTGATGTGAATGAATATTAAAGGACCCTTACGAGTTTGACACAAGAGTCCTGTCCATCCTGGATCACAGCGACATTCGAGAGGTCCTTGACAACTTCCATGAACGCATCCCGGTAAAACGGCGCACTGTTTACATTTTGGACCCTGCCAACCGAGTCTGCATCTGTTGCATTCAAATTTTTCGGAGTGAAGAGAGAAAATAGTTTTTTAAATAACGGTTGAAATTTTTTTTTCAATCTTGAAAATAGCGGGGCTTCTTAATTACATATTCTCATTATTAATGAGAAGGAAGGTATTACAAATAATAATTGATTGTTTAATTAATTTTTTGATTTATTAATAATTATCCACGTGGAAAAGTTTTCAGAAAATTTTCAGAAGTGACTTCCGGTATGAAATTTTAACTTTGACTCTCAATTTTGACTTTGGAATTGATTTTTTGAATCTGAATTTTACTTTGACCTTCAATTCAATTTTTATTTCAACATTAAACTTTGTACTATAAATTTGACTTTAGATTCAATTTTGACTTTGAATTTAACTCTGATTTTTACTTTCACTTAGATTCCGACTTTAACGTTGACTTTCACATTGATTTTTTTACTTTCACTTTCGATTCGATTTTCACTTTGACATTGACTTTTTGACTTTAACTTTGACTTCCGATTCAATTTCTACTTCAACATTAAATTCTTTACAATAACTTTGACTTTAACTTTGAATTTCGATTGGATTTTGTTTTTCACATTAATTATTTTACTTTAACTTTGACTGTAACTTCAACTTTAGATTCAATTTTGACTTTTACTTACACTTTGATTTTCTATTCGATTTTGACTTTAACATAAACTTTAACTTTAGCTTTCAATTTAATTTCTACTTTGACACTGACTTTTTGATTATAACTTTGACTTTAAATTTGATTTTGACATAAATATCCTTAAAAGTCGAAGTAAAGGTTAAAGTGAGAGTGAAAGTTAAAGTCAAGAAATCAATGTCAAAATAGAAAACTTATCGAAAGTCAAAGATAAGTTAAAATCTAAGTGTAGGTAAAATTTAGGGTCAATGTCAAAGTTGAAGTGAAAGTATAAGTCAAAGTCAAAGTGAGAGTCATATTTACAATCAAGGTTAAGGTCAATGTCAAAGTCAAAATCAAGTCGAAAGTCAAAGTCAAATTAAAAACTGCTCCCCGAAAGTAGTTTCCGGAAGAAATCCAGTAATTTTATAGAAAATTCACAACATGGGTAATTAATAATAAAGTACAAAGATGAATAACTATTGACTGAGTGTTGCACGAATTCTAACTGACAAGATTAAAATTCAAAAAGTATAATATAATTTTAATTTGTTATCGAATTGATTTCTTGAAATACTTGAAATAATTCTTTTTTAATGATCACTATATGATTCTAAGAAATAAAATTTAATAACGTTGGAAATCTCACTTGCACTCTCCAGGTCTGTCACAATATCCTTGACTAGGATTACAATCAGAAGCGCAAGCGGGCTCGTTACAAAATAATCCCTTCCATCCAGGGTCGCAAGCGCACTCAAAGCTCACATTACATCTGAAAACAAGATTTTTATCTACAGTAATCTCCATGGAGTTGAAATTAATGGAAAATTTTTTTCAATCAGATATAAAACTAATATGCCAATCACGCAAAGTGAATGAAACTTTTTTGCATGGCCAGATTTGTATGTATATCAAACTAAATACATGTGTACGCACTAGAATTGGGACGCACTGATCATCTTCGGTGAAAGCAAACTTATATCTGTATAAATACCGTTGAGAATAATGTTCTTCGTTAATAGAGTATATAATACAATTGCTATATGAACCGTTATAAATGACAATTATAATTATTGTACTAGAAACGACACATCTCATTTGCAGAGAAATTTTTTTCTTCTAAATTATGAATTACAATTTTTATCACTTCTTAATTAGGATCAAAAGAAATTATTTGAAGTAGTTAAAATTTTAAGTTTTAATCAGTGATTGACTTTTTACTTCTTCTATGCGAAAGATGTGTATACACTGAAAAAAAATTCTGGTTGGAATTACCAGAAATCCCAGTTTTAACTAAAATTTTGTGTTAAATATACTCTTACCAGAGCTTTTCTGGTTAGGTTAACCAGAATTCTAGTTAATATAACCAGAATTCTGGTTGTTTTAATTAGAATATCGTGTTAAATATACCCTAATCAGAACTTTTTTTCCGTGTAGTATTCAAGAAGAGTTTCCTAATTGTAATTTTTTACATTCATTAGAATATTAAAAAGATTGAAATTTTTCGTTTCTTTTAATAAAATTCTGGGTTGCCACACAGCCTGGAAATCTGGAAAACCAGGAAATATTAGAGAAATTTTATAAAAATTAAGAAAACCTGGAAAAGACAGAATTTTTATCGAAATCCTGGAAAATTGTTGTTTTCTAATTGTATTTATTTTTGATCTAGGTTAATAAAATTCTTCGTAAAAAATCAAATAATGTTCAAAAATTAACAAAAAGTTTAATCAAAATTTCAATCATCTGTATAAATAATACAATTTTTCTCAGAAATTCAATTATTTAGAAAAATTTTAATACAACTTTTTCGACGAATGTTAATAAAATTCTAAAAAACAATTACATTTTTTTTAAGAAATTCGATTAAAATTGTATTAAAAATAATTGAAATTCTACAATGATTTTTTGAAATATTTATTTTTAAGAAAAATAATGAAATGTTCTAGTAGAATATTATAAAAATGTTTGTTTAATAATTAAATTTTTTTACTATAAAAATAATTATTTTATTAAATAATTGAATCTTTTTTAAAATTGAATTTTCATAAAGAATTTAACCAACAAATTTTTTATCATAATTGCATTTTTGCTAAGAATTATATTACTTTTGAAAATAATTGATTTCTTAAGACGAATTTTATTAAAATTTCTTTTTAAGTAATTGAACTCTTTTGTTAAAGTTTTTTTTGAAATAGTAGACATTGAAAATAATTGAATTTTGACAAATTATTTTGAAAAAAAATTAAATGTATTTAAAATTTTTGAAAATAATTTAATTCCTTGAAGAGTAAATAAAAAAAAATATTTTTAAAAATCCTTATTTCTATATGAAAATATAATAAGGATTAATTATTTATTTGAAAATGAAGTTATTGATGTTTTCGAATACATTTCTAATTAATAATAAATGTAGTTTTAAAAATCTGGAAAAATTCCATTTTTTCAACTGGATAACCTGGAAATTGGAAAAGTCAAGGAATTTTCAAAAGAGCAAAAGCGTGGCAACCCTGTAAATGTCAGAAAAGATTACATCTCAATTTCCAATGAAAAAAAACTAAAAACTGCCTTTAATGACTCAATATGTATGTATAATATATAGAGAGAGAATTTTAATTCGAGAGGAAGGAGAAAAATGAAAGATCAAGATAAACGAAGTCTACCTGCCATGTTGACAGCCAGGAAGAGCGACACATTTACCGCAGGTATCACCATAGAATCCCAATTTACAGCGGCATTCACCGGGCCTTCGACAGTAACCTTGAATAGGGTCGCATCCCTTTCGACATAATGGAACGTCACAGAGATCCCCGGTCCATCCTGATATCGACAAATTGATCGAATTAAGTTGTATGGACTGAATCGCGATCCATTTTCTTCAAACACGAGAGTTAGGTCCAATTCACCTTGACTTACCCGGTAGACACTTGACTTCCCCGGCTTCATCGCAAACATAGTGTGAATTTGGAAGTTGCGTTGCTGGTAGTTCACATGCCTGCTTCTTCCACTTTGGCACGTATCTGTAAAAAAATTATTACTTTTATTTGCAGTATTAATGAATCATTTAATTTGTTTACTTATGAGGTGAGAGGTTTATTTATATTTTGACACTATCATTATTTATGTAGTTTGGAACCATTTGGCACTGTTTGCCACAATTTTGTACCATTTGATACTATTTAGAACTATATGGTACCATTTGGCACTATTTAGAAGCATTTGGTAATATTGAGGACTACTCTGCACCATTTTGTACTTTTCGGCTTAGTATAACATTTCGTATTATTTTTAACCATTTGGTACTTTTCTCGAACAATTGGGTACAATTTAGAACTATTTAATACTTTTTACAAGTATTGGCAACTGTTTGGTTCTATTTTGTATTATTTAGTATCATTTGAATATATTTGGCCCAATTTGAGACCGTAAAGTACTATTTAGGACTTTTTGACACCATTCAAAATTATTTAATATTGTTCAGGACTATTTTATAATGTTTGGAATATCTTTGAACCATTTAGTACCATTTTGTACTATTTAGTAATATTTGGCACCAATTAGAAAATTTTGATAATGTTGAGGATTATTCGGCACCATTTTGTACTTTTTGAAGTCATTTGAAACTTCTTGGTACCATTTGGCAGGGATGGGTAAATGTTACAAACTAGTTTAAAATGATACAAATGCCATTTGGAATCATTTTAAAGCATTTGATACTTTTTTTAAATATTTGGTTACTATTTAGAACTATTTCACACAATTTACAAATATTTGGTACTATTTAGAACTGTTTGTCACTGTTTTGTATTATTTTTAATTATTTGGATCTATTTGGTACGGTTTTGGACTGTTTTGGAACTATTAAAAACTGTTTGGCACAAATTAGAATTATTTAATACTATCTAGGACTATTTTTGATCATTTGGACTTTTGGTACGTTTTTTTCGATCATTTAGGTACTATTGAAGACTATTTAACATTATTTAGAACTATTTGGTATTATTTAGATTTATTTTTCACTCTTCTGTACTACTTGACACTATTTTGGTACTATTTGATAATTTGGTAACGAAACTTTTTTTGTAGCTTTGGTTTTATTGGCACTTAAAGTATCTTTATACTTCTCTTCATCTAGAATGTTTTCAGTACATGCAAAGAAAATTTGTATTAAGTTTTATAAAAGTATTTTACAAATTGGGGAAAAGGGCGACAAACCGCAATTTCGAAGTAAAAAATATTAACCTTAAAAAAATTAAGAGAAATTTAGTAAAGTTATATTAGAATTTAATTAATATTTTTGATATTTAATATAAAATAGAATAAGTATTTTTTATATCAAAATTTCTCTTTGTCAACTTGTCAAGTCAAGTTTTTTTCAGTATTTTTGGTATACATTTAATATTATGTGATAATTTCTTTTACTTATTCTCTTTAAACGATTTTTGAACTTCTACGCTTCTTATTATTTTTTATCCTTGTGCTACTTCTGGTACCACTTGAATTGTTAATGCTTCCGGATTTTTTTTGGCACACTTTACTATATTTTGGTACCGTTAGTATTTTTGTAAGTATTTTCATTTGTAAAGTATTTAAATTATAATTATAGTTAGTTGCAATACTAATAATACTAATACTAGTACCACAATGCAAAATTTTTAGTAGTAAGAAAAAAAATATTTCTAATTATATAATATCAAGAGCAGAATAATTTCCTCTACTAAATAGTGTACTGAGTGTACAATAAAGTAGGAAAGGGATCAAAAATATCAAAAAGTTGAAAAATAACGATAAAAGTATACCAAACTTTTCGAATTACAAAAAAAGGGGGGTTAAGAGTACCAAAAGTAAAAGTAGAAGAAATAATATTAGAAAATTTGAAAAAATATCCAAACTATCGAAAAAAATTATAGAAAAAATAAGGTAATAAAAATACCAAAGATATATAATAAATATCAGTTGAAAAATATTAAAGGATCCAAAAATACCAAACGTAGGAAAAAATAATAACATTAAAAATCGCAAAGATAAATAAAACACCAAGAAAGCCGAAGGTAAAAAATCAAAGTAATAATAAAATAGTAAAGGTCTGAAAAACCGATAACAATAGAAAAACACCAAGGCACCAAAAATACTCAAAATTCCAAGAATACAGAAACATATCAACAATAAAAAAATTGACTAAAATATCAAAAAATTAAAGAATGAAGAAATAACTTAAGTAAAAAATAGCAGTTTCCGAAAATACCAAAACCACAAAAAATAGCAGAAATATATACATAAGTAGAAAAGGTGTCTAAAATACTTTAAACTAAGAATAGAAAAAAACTAATATAGAATGATAACAAAGATAACAAATATACGAAAAGAACACCACAGAAAACTAATTTACCAAAAATATTTGAAATCAAAAAATCTTTGAAACATTCGTTTTGCACTTATAATCCCGTTGAGCACAACAAATTTTTCACTAGTCAATCTTCTCACTTGACGGATTAGGATAATTGTGGGATAATTGTTAGAATTTTTCCCCTCAAATTTCATGAGAGTGTTAAAATATAGAAAACAAAAATCAAAGATGACTGATTGTCCAGGAGGATTCTCCTCAAGTATACCTGGGACCTGCAGCAAATCCAATGGGCAGAAGTGTCAAACCCAAGACAGATGTGAAACTAGCTAAGGCTCCATTGTTCACCGGTGCTGTTTCGCGAGCACCAATTAAAAAGCTGATGTACACAAGAAGCGGAATCATCTTGACTTGACTTCCCAGTCAAGACTGAGGAAGAAGAAAAGTTCAAGACCAAGTCTGAATAACGGAATCATCTTTCAGGTCATGACACACTTTTTCTGTTCAGACTATACGCGCTTTATCTATATAGTAAAACATTGGCTGAATAATGCTTGTCACTTCCCCACGAATGTTTTTTTGAACTCTTCTGTATAGGAGTTCAATGTACGCTGCGCTCAACAATTTAGCGTACATAGATATGATCGAGAAGGAAGGAAGGCTTTTCGCGAGAACAAACAGTTAACAATGGGAAATTTTTATTGTGGTTCTTTTGTATTTTGAGGCGTTTTGTTGTAAATTCTTTGTTGGACAATTATTTTGATTTTGATTATGATTTTTGGTTTAAAGAAAGGGTAATGTAATTATTCGAGAAATAAAAGATGAAATAAAGTTTATACAAAAAAGTGCTGCAAGAATAGTTACAATAATTAGGTAACAATACTACAACATCGGTTATAAAAGATTTGTGAATATCTGGTCACCGTAATTCTGTATTGCAGTAAATGTCTGTGAAATAATAACGTTTTGGCACTACTATACGTAATAGTTGTTCAATAGTTACTTAGGTGAAAAATGTTGCTTACAGTTTGTAACAGTTTAAAAAAATAATCTACAAGTTGCATAAGAAAATGGAATTCATTAAAAATACTATAGGAAAATAATTATACAAAATTTTGTTACTAAATTGTTATCGAAAAATTCTGTCTCTGTGAAATAAGACTGTTTTAAAACAAGTAACAAGTATGCAACAGTTAAGTAGTAGAAAAAATAATAATATTAATATTAATTTTTATTTAAATTACCTGTTATTGAATTGGCGAGTTTAAAAATCACAATTCAGGAGAAAATTATTAACTGGTAATTTTTATTTAAATATTGTTATTCTTAAAAATAACTGGCTTCTATAAAGTACATTTTTTATTTGCAAAAGGGAATTTGCTTCTAAGTTAATAATCAACAACCAAAAAATAATTTTTCTTTTAAAATATTTAGTTCTACTGAATTATTATTTAAGTAGAATTCAAAATACATAATTATTGACTCATGTTATTTAACAAATCTGATAAGTTTTGTAATTTCGATTAAAGATGAGCATTTTCGAACCCTTCTTAGAATTTTTGATTTCTTAAAATTTAATCCCACGCAACTGAGATGAAAATTTAAATTGACAGATGTCCCCACGGTTATATATAGGAGATAAATTATTCAATTCATTAACTCCGTATAGAAATTTTTCACGTTTGGATAGACTTTATACAATTTGTAATTTAAAAAAAGGTTTTTTTTTTACTTTTAGTATATAAAGATATATATTATATACTGTAAATAGAAAAAAAATCTTTTTATTTAAATTACGAACTACTTGTCTATTGTCAATTAAATATTAAATTGAATCAAGTATTTATAATTATTCAAATAACCAACACGGAAATAATATTTCACCTAAAATAGCGATAATTTTTTCTACAATAGCAAATGCCTTAACTGAAATATCTAAAAATTTCGCTAATACAATAAACTTTATAGTTGTTCCAAATAAAATATTTTTGCGTTAATTACTTGTCTTTAATCAAATAAACATTTATTTGAATCAACTAATTTTTATTTAAATCAAATAAATTCTGCGTTTGAATCAATAATTTCAGTATTTTAAGCAAATGTGCTTAACAAAAAAAAAGTCTTCATTTGGAATGGCTGCAAATTTCACTAGACTAGAGAAATGTTTAAAAGTTTCTGTCAATAGTTTCGCTATTCTAAAGAAACTTATAACTGTTACAAATGAAGTTTTTTTTCTTTGTTTCTTTAATTAAATAAAAATGATTTGACACAAATAAATATATTATTCTGATAATAGACAAGTATTAATTTTTTTAGGCACAAAAAAAGTTTTTAATGTGTAGCTAAATGCTCGTAAATATAAATAAACAAATAATAATATAAATAATTTAATAAATTAATAAAAAATATTAACTTTATTTTTTTCATATTTTATATTAATTTTTTAAGTAATAAATCGTTTTTGACTAATAATAATTTTGTACCTAATTTTTAAAAAATATTTTTCTTAGAAGAAACTTATTATTTGTAACAAATAATAATTTTCTTATAAACAAAAAAGAATATTAATTTGAAGAAAGATATTTTAAAAATTACAATTTATAAGTTGTTTAGCTCTGAAAATTTATCAAATTATAATTTTTCAATAGGAATTATTTCTATAGGATTAATTTATAACTTAGGCGTTAAAAATATCTTTTTTTATTTTTTCTCTTATGAATTGCTTGAAAAAATATGAATTGTGTTTTACTTGGACATATAATAATGTTTATAAATGAGGTATTAACAGAAAAAAAATTTATACTGTAATTATATGTAGAGAATTTTTCGTCGAACAATATTTTTAAAGTCTTAATGTTTTTTCTTTTTCTTCTTCTTCTATTTTTTTGGGTGTCTCTAAAAGAAAAGAATAATTTGTATCGCATTAATCTGCATGACTGCTGAATGGTATAGGCGGAGAGACACATGTGTTAATACATTCCCGAGGATCGGGAGATCAGTAGTAAGGCGCTTATCCTGCGCATGAATAATTGAGAGAGAACTTCCCCATGTGAAATATTTCGTTTATATGCACTTTCTTACTATAAGAAACATATACAAATCCTTAAAATGTTTTTAAGGAGACTTTCAAAAAAATACATGTCGAGACTAATCTTCAAAAAAATGTTGAATGTTTCATTTCAACTATCGTATGACATTTTAGTTTTCGTATGTTTCACGGTTAGAAACTGAAAAAAATCAGATTTAAAATCTCTGTAAGCATGATGGTCATAAATCTAAATTGCTTAAAGGCGGATCATTTTGGGTGTGAAAAGTTTAATATTTGTCATGGGAAAGGAAAAAGACTTAAAAGATATTTCCAAATCAGAGATAGAATATTTCACTTAAAGTAAAGGAATAATTTTTGTCAAATATAATTATATACAAATTATTGAATTAAATTTTAAAACTAATTTTTCGAAAATTTATTTCTTACATGCTTTTTACAAATATGAACGCCAGAAAATTACAATAACAAAAAATTATTATCTACTTTTTTTTAAATAAAAAAATTTTGATTATAATTAGTAGGTATAATATATTGATTATAAAAATATACTTTTACACTTAAAGAGAAACGAGGATTAACTTATACTTACAAATTTTAATGAAACAATATAGATACTTAAATCATTACGATAAAAATTATAGTTTTTTTTAAATGCCAATCCTCCTCCAAAAAAAGTGACAATGTAAAAAATTTTCAGCCTTTTTTGAATACGCAATATTTTCACAATAATACAGAGCTCAGTTTATATTTCTAACTAAATTAAAAGCTGAATATGAAGTTTTTAGAATCTAAAAAAATAATTGTTTGAATTTTTGAATTTGCTTAATTTTCTTTAAGGAGTAAATTAAAAAAATTTATATAATTACTTTACAAAATGTTTCAATTGACATGGTAATTAGTGAATATCCAGTGAGCTGCATTGGTCTATTAGCACGCATCATGATTAATATTAATTTTTGCTTACTTTGTATGTTTAATAAATTCCAATCCATTTTGTATATTTCGTCAGCCACAGACAAGCTCTGAAATTAAATTAAATTATTATTTAAAATAATAATAATAATAATAATAATAAAAAGATATTAAAAATTAAAGCCTTTTACTCAAAAATACCTATATTAATTTAATGTTAATATTAAATTAAAAAATGATTAAATATTGATATAAATTTAATGGTTAAAAATAAATTTATAAATCAATTTTATAATAAATAATACTAATAATATGTTTTATAGAGTCAAGACTTTTAATTGTATAAAATAAATAAACAACCTTTCGAGTCATTAATTCTCCAAAGAAGCATTGAAGAAAAATTTGAAAAATAAATGTATTTAAATTAATTAATGCCACCCAAAAATATGCATTATCAGCATTCACTTTTGTCATGTAAAAACCAGAAACGCATAAATTTAATGTCGACACAAGAAATTGTACACAAATCAATAAACTGAAAATTTTATTCAATTGATGCTCCATTCTGTAAAATTAGAAATTTTTCATTAAAAAGAATTTTTTTTTGTTGCGAAATTTATCATAATTAGTATTAACTTACAAATAAATGAAATCGTGATGATTTATGCAATTTTTGAGAAGTCTAAATTCTTCTTGATAAATATTATTTAAATTCGAATGAGAATGAAAATAATTATTCTTTTTTTTTTGTCTCAATTTTGGAATTTCAAGAAGTCGTGATATTAAAATTTCCAATTGAATACATATTTGTTGCATCATTATGGATGGAAGTGTTTCCATAGAAGCGAATATTATTGTCGCTAAATAAATTGATATACATTCATAGAAGTAAACTCCCCAAAATTTGATTTGTGTTGAAATATCAAATGGAATCCAACATTCGTACGGCAATGAAACCACTGGATGTGATGTTAATGGTAGAAGGGTATATAAAGTGGAGGTTAGAAGAGCAAATATCACGAATATTCCTGAGTTTAATCTGAAATTATACTTTGAAATTGACATTTTCTTCTCATTTTTTGTATTCATAAAATAAAAGGTATTTTTAATTTTAGTAAATATTTTAAGAGACGGTCCAAGGATCACAAACTTTCACCTTCATCATTTTTTTTTATCTTTTTAAAATTGTTTCACCTGCTTTTAATTTTCCTTTAATTTTACACTTTTTACAAACCTTTCTTTATCAATTAGTCTATTAAAAATTTTCTTTTCTCGATCGTTACTTGGTAAACACTTCTTCTCCAAAAACATGTTTTTAAAAAAAATAATTTCTTCTCGATATATTCCGACATAGGTGATTTTAAATGCTAATAAAAATATTGATGAAAAGAAAAATAAGTTTTGTAAACGAACATCCTGATTGTCTCTATTTTGAAAAAGACTTATCAAAAAAGTCAAGGCATAATAATACTCGAAAGTCAAAATAAAGAAATTATAAATATTATAAAAACGATTCGACCATTTTGATGTTAAATTTTCAGGTTTCCAAATTCCGAAATATGTTAAAATTTTAAATGAAAATTCCGCAACCATTATAAATTCATATTTTTGGAAATTCTTCGTTAATTGAATATTTAAAGAAGTAAATATTTTAATAATTCAATATTAATTCACTATTATAATAATAGATATAAAAAATTTTCCATTACGAGAATCTTAAGTATTATAGATAAAAATATATTTCGAGATAAAATATTAAATGCTTGACAAAAGAATTTGTGAAATGAAACTGAAGAGTATTGTATGTGTTCATCTCTACATCGTGCAAACTACTGTCTTTAGTATCATTTGAATTTCGTGCAAAATAAGAGAAATAACTTAAAGAGAATTTTTAATACGTTTTTCTCTCATTTTCAGACTATACAATTAACTATAATTATGAAAAGTGAATAATAATTGCAGTGCTTGTGCATTTATAATCATTTCTTATTGATTAATGCAACTGACACAATATCTATTCACCGTGGAGTAGGGTTCGATTTTTTTTCCCTCAAAAGTCTCTAGTCAGTCGTTTAAAAGACGCCAAAGATATCACTTCAATTTTTCTTAACATTATAAGAAAAAGTCTTGGAAATTTGAAATATTTATTGTTATCAAAGAAAAAAAATTATATTCTTGTTGACAAAAAGTTTATTACATTTTTACATTTTAGTATTTTGTTTTAATTATTTATAATTGTAGAAAATTTTTTGTAAATTTCATAACGTCAGAAAAAGCTCATATAGCGAGTTCAATTTGAATTCCTTATTAAATTGTAAGCTGAATACGAAGTTTTTA
The DNA here is from genome assembly GCA_032872475.1 of Leptopilina myrica (nomen nudum). Classification (NCBI taxonomy): domain Eukaryota; kingdom Metazoa; phylum Arthropoda; class Insecta; order Hymenoptera; family Figitidae; genus Leptopilina; species Leptopilina myrica (nomen nudum). The sequence continues at coordinate 18,542,876 of CM065458.1, read as the reverse complement.
AAATCTAAATATGTAGAAAATTAATTATTATTAATTATTAGTGATTATAAAAGGTTTTAAAAATAGCAAATAATTGGTAATAATAAATATTATTTTAAAATGTTATAGAATTATATTATTTATTTTAATTTTGAAAATGACTTATACACTGAAAGAAACTGTATATAAAATTTTGTAAAACTATTTTGCAATTTGGGGAAAAAATGCAACAAACCGAATTGTTGATATAAAAAATACTAAACTTAAAATAAATTATGTGAAATTTAGTAAAGTTATATTAAAATTGAATAAAAATTCTTTATATTTGATATAATTATACTGAATTCCACTAAATTTTTTTTAAAGTTTAGTATTTTTTATATCAAAATTTCGGTTTGTTGCACTTCTTCCCTAAATTGCAAAATAGTTTTACAAAATTTAATATACAGTTTCTTTCAGTGTATAAGGCATTTATTTTTCTGGTGCGTAAATTCAGAAAATTTTACAAATATAAAAAAATTGTATTAAACGTTTTCAATACTTTGAAAAAAGTTTCAATGGACATTATAATTAATGATGATCCCGAAAGTTTTATTGGACGATTCGCTCGTATCATTATTATTAACAATGACTGTTTTGTTTGTTTATCTAATAAATTCCAATCCATGTTGTATATCACGTCAGTAAGAGACAAACTCTATAATTAAAGGAGAATTATGCTTTTTTGTTTTGAAAAACTTTTTGTCCTCTTTCTCACAAACTATTCGAAATTGTGTGATTTTTTGAGAACCTTTCGTAAAAAATTTCCAAATTAAAATACAAAAAATATAAAATTTGTATAAATTAATTTATTAATTAATTTTTTATTAGTTGCACTAAAATTTTTGAACATTGGACAAGAAGAAATTATGTACAAAAAAATTATGCAAAGTAAATTATCAAATTTTGTTAATAAATGAATTTAAAGAGATAAAAAAAGTTTTTAAATATTTATTTATAAGTTTTTTTAATACTTGTCCATATTATTTTATTTCTTAACAAATTGTGTTATCGATATTTTGTTTGATATCAATACAAACCTTTTGAGTCATGGTTTCACCAAAATAACAATATAAATAAATTTGCAAAACAAATGTGGTTAAAACAACTAAGGCTGACCAAAAACTTGGATTATTAATTTGCACCTTTGTTATATAATAGCCAGATGAACAAAGATTTAATATGGTAATGAAAAATTGCACAGTGATTAATAAACCAAAAGTTTTATTAAATTGTTTTTCTATTCTGAAAGATGAATATTACTTTTACTAACTTTAGACAATTTTAATCAATTTCAATAAAAATTTATGTTTCGAAAGAAATGTTTTCAAATTAAGAAAAATATTAAAGGAGAAAGTTATGTTGTTTGTTTCTTTCTTGACAATTATCTCATTTCAATTATTATTTGTTAGAAATAAATGTTTATATTTAGAATAATTGTCAATTTATAAATTCAATATTTAAACAGGGGAAAAGTTTTTTGTTTTCAATTTTTAAATAATAATTTTGAACTTACGAATATATAAATTCATGATGACTAATGCATTCTCTTAGAAGTTTGTGTTCGTTTTGGTTGATATTTGAACATAAATATTTTTTTTGTCTTAATTTTGGTATTTCCAGAAGTCGATTAATTACAATTTCCAATTGAATACAAATTTGCTGCATTATATTAACAGGAATTGTTTCCACTGATATAAATAAAAGAGTTGCCATAACAGCGGTAATACTCTCGTAACAATAAACTGCCCAAAATTGATTTCTCGTATTGATTGAAAATGGTATCCAACAAATATATGGTAATGAAATTACTGGTCCACCGGATGTTAGAGGTAGAGCTGAGTATAGTGTTGATGTAAGAAATGCAGAAATTAGAAAAATTCGCGAATTCAATCTGAAAATTTTCTTATTACTATAATATTTGTTATAAATCAATATTAAATATAATTTAGTTTAAAAAAAAAATAAAATATTGCCTTTTAAAATAAATTATTGGCTATTACACTGTAAAAAATTTTAAGAATAACATAGGGATCACACTTAGTGCGCCCTTTTTTTACCTTTTTTTACTTCCTTCAATTAATAAAATCCTCTAAAACGCCTAAAATTATGTATACTCTTTATTTTTAAACCCTTTCTTAGGTTGGTAAGTAAATAGTTTTTGGGCCTCAAACGGTAAAAAGAAATTTTAAACAAAAGACATCACAGGTAAAACAATAGTTTTTAGTTTTAGTCGATTTTCCTGAGTTTTTAAATTTAATTGTTTTTAGACAGAAAATAAACTAAAAATCAAAATTTATAAGAAAATCAATTTTGACCAAAAACTAATATATTTCCTGTGGGTCCTACGCTTAAGTCATATTCATAAGTTTGTATTTTAGGTTTTTTATTAACTCAACCCGAATTTAATGTCAGTTTTAAAAAATTCAAAATGGTAAATCCAAAATGTTGTCCAAAATTTAAAAAAGTTAATGTATCTGTCTAAAATCTTTATCGGGAGTTTTTTAAAGTCACTGCGTATTTAAATTTAATGTGAGATTTAAATCCAAAATATTAAAGACATTTTTTCCCCAAAAATTTTTGGTAAATAATCACAAACATTTTGATGTCATTTGCGTCAACAACTTTTTGGGAATTTTGCCCAAAAAATTTTTTACAGTGATAGTCAGTTCTAAATTACAGGAATCAATCTAAATGTCAAGTAGTAAATATACTTTATTATCACATTCGATTTTATAATTTTTCTGTAAAATTATCACTAATTAAGATTTGATAAAAATTGAAAAAAATCTTTCTAAACTAAGAAATAGTGTATTTTATGCCAACTTTACCTCTCTCTGTTCATTCGTATTTTACAAATTTCCATTTCATTTTTATTGCGAGGAAAACATTTATCATCTAAAAACATGTTTGTAAAGGATATGATTTCCTCTCGATAAACATTGAGATATGTCACTTTAAAAGTTATTATAAAAATTGAAGAACAAAGAAATAAATTTTGTAAGAGAATTTCCGTTTTATGATAATTTTGAAAGAGTGTAATTATAAATGAGAATGCATAGAAATGTTCAAAAAGCAACATAAAAATTGTACAAATATTGTAAATGCATTTTGACCATTTTGATCTCAAAGTTTGTGGTTTCCAAAGTCCTAGATAAGTTAGTATTTTAAAGGAAAATTCAGCAACCATTATTGATACATTAATTTCTTTTGTGGTAATTTTTTAATTTCTATTAATGTTAAGGCTTCTAGTTTAGATAAATGTTAAATCTTTCAATTTATGTTAACTTAGTTTGGTTCTTTAAAAAAAATATTCGTAACTACTACTATTCGATAGTAATCTTCTTGTATTCTTTACTTGAGTGATTAGTTTAAAAATAAAAATTTAAAAATTATTAAAAAGCTTTGTCTATGCTCTACATCTTGTGTGATACTGTCTTTAGGGTGGTTTGAACATCGTTGCGAAAATATAAAAGAGAAAAATTAAGGAAAGGGAGTTTAAAGGGAATTTTTGATATAGGTCTCAAGTATATAATTAAATATAATTGTGAAAAGAGAATAATAATTGCAGTGCTTGTGCATTTATAATCATTTCTTATTGATTAATGCAACTGACACAATATCTATTCACAGTGGAGTAGGGTTCGATTTCGTTTCCTGTGAAAGTACATAGTCAGTCGTTTAATAGACGCAAGAGAGATCACTTCAATTTTTTGCAAGCATTATAAGAATGTCTTTTGATTCGAAAACTATGTATTTGAGAAAATTTTTTCGAACTTCAAAAAAATTGACTAAAATTTGGTTTTAAACGAAAACACAAATTTTATTGTTTTTCTTAATAATTATGTAAAATAAATACTCTTCGTGTAAGTTTTTGCATTCATGAATTTTGCAATTGTTACTTTTTTGAATAGCTAAAAATTTCAAACGTCATATTACGAACAAAAATATATATTTATTTTTCAAAGTAGACATTAAGATTTTATTTTATTTCCATTCATTGCAGTATTTTATTAATTTTTCGGTGGATTAGTAAATTAAAAAAATTTATATTTAATTTGAATTTCTTAGTAAATTATAAGCAGAGTATGAAGTTTTCAATATCTAAAAAAGAACAGTATATTAATTACAATTAATTGTATGCATACTGGAAAATAAAATTATTTGATTTAAATATTAGTTGTCTATAATTAAATAAATATTGAATTGAAAAATTAAAAGAAAATAAAAACAGATGAAAATATACAAAAATAGATAAAAATTAAAACAAAATTGGAGATAAAAAATAGTTGAAAACGATAAATAGAAGACATATAGAAAATTTTAATAATTTACCTTTATGAATGTTTCAATTGACATTATAATTAACGATGATCCCTTCAGTTTCATTGGTTGACTAGCTCGTATCATTAATATTAATAATGTTTGTTTAGTTTCTTGTGACAATAAATTCCAATCCATTTTGTATATTACGTCAACAATATCTAAACTCTGAAATTCAATTATAATTATTTATTTTCATTATGTGTCACGCTCCGAAGAAAGATACCTAAGAAGTAAAAAATTTGAGGTTATGCTTTTAATTTTTCGAGTAAAATAACAGAAAGAAAATCAATTATCAATTAAAAATTATTGATCTTCAAGTCTTCATTATATCATATAATTAAAAATTAACTTTTATTCAAGATAAATCTAACACGAACCTAACCTATAATTCGTTTGCTTCTTAGGTACCTTACTTGGGAGCGGGATTTTATTATTGCAATATTTATTTTATTTATACAAATTTATTATTTGTCTATATATATTTACATTTTGAGTGCAGAGCATTTTTTTACTAACGTTTTTTTTATTATCTATATATTTACATATCTTTCTAAAACTGTATCAGTTAAATTTCACTGAAGATCAGTTAAAAATGATTGAATGCCAATTAAAAAATAATTGAAATTTTTAATATGTGTGACAGAAATTTCCAGTAACTTTTTCATTGGCCAATCAGTGAGAATAGAGTCACTTATTTTCAATTAAATTTTACTGATTCTCAGTGAAATTCTACTGATTCAGTTTTAGAAAGTATTTATAATTAGAATAGAATAATGCTGAATTATTAATTTTAACTTCTATATACCTTTTGAGTCATGACTTCTCCAAAAAAACAATAAAGAAAAATATGTGAAATAAAGTTCGTTAAAACCAATAAGGCTGGATAAAAATTTGGATCATTAATGTCCATGTTTGTTATGTAATAGCCAGTCGTGCATAAATTTATCATAGTCACAAAAAATTGCATAGAAATTAAAATACCAAAAATATTGTTTAACTGTTTTCCAATACTGAAAATTAAATATGAAACTTTTTGATTACTGTAGAAATAATAATTACACTGGTATAATCAAATTTTATTTAAGGGAAAATTATTATGGAAAAAATTGTATTTTTTTACAATTTTTTACCACCATATAGAAGAGGTCTGAGGTCTTTTAAAGAAAAAGAAACAAAAATTTTAGGCCCATCCCAATGTGTATGTTTTTACTTTTTTTAGTGACAACTTGTTAACAATTTTTTAAGTTTTCTTTGATTTCCTGAATTTATATTCACTGTTAATTCGAAAGTATCATATTATAAGGAATTGATGCCAAAAAGTGGAACAAATAAAAAATTTATCCAAATTTTTTGCATCAATTTAATTTAATTTTGTATGCTTTAAAAATTATATTTGATTAAATTTTGCGCTTTAAAAAAAACTGTGATTTATTTTTATTTTTTTAAATAAAAAATTACCTGCTTGAGCTTACATTAAAATAAAATTGTGATGATTTATGCAATCTTTTAGTAGTTTATATTCATCTTGTTGAACATTTAAATATAAATATTTGTCCTGATTTCTTAATTTTGGAATTTGAAGAAGTCGATTCATTAGAATTTCCAATTGGATACAAATTTCTTGCATTATATTGACTGGAAGAATTTCTATTGATGCAAATATAATAACAGTCAAGTATCCTAATAAACATTGAAAGCAATAGGCTGCCCAGAATTTGTTTCTTGAATCAATGGTGAATGGAATATAACCCATGTGTGGTAATGAATCTACTGCTTCCGATTGAAATAGGGGAAGCAGAGTATATGACACGGCGCAAAAGAAAAGCAAAAACACAAACATTCTCGATTGAAATCTGAAAATTATTACATTTTTGTCTTAAAACAATAAAAATGAATTTTTACTAGAATTTTTGAATTAAAATTTTACCTTTCTTTATCGGAAAATGTTTTATAAATTTTAATTTCTTCCTTATTGCGGGGTAAACAATATTTATTCATAAACATGTTCGTAAAAGAAATTACTTCCTCTTTATAAATATTAATATATATTAACTTAAAGGCTATCATAAATATTGTAGAACAAATAAATATACTTTGTAAAATGATTATTGTATTATGAATATTCTTCATAATGCTAATTATAAATGTGAATGCAAACAATTGTTCGAAAGTTAAAACAATAAATGTACAAATATTGTAAATCCGAATTGACCATTTTGATTGCAAAGTTTGAGGTTTCCAAACTCCAAGCCATGTTAATATTTGAAATGAAAATTCAGCCACCATAGTTCAATTTCTTGTCGTCTTGAATTATTTTTTATATTTTAAGGTAATAAACATTTTTAGTTTTCAATATTAATGAAACGAAAGAAATATTTTAAGATAAATGAGTATAAGTTGTAAATAAGCGAATCAGTCTTCTTTATATTCGCTATTCATCTGACAAGAAAAAATTGATTGTATTCTTCTTTATCTTCTTCTTAATGTTGTCTTTAGCATTGTCTGAATAGAGAAAAATAGAAAACGTGACGAATAATAATATATAATATTTTACGGGGAACTTATAGTATTAATCTTGACAATCATTGAGAATACAGAAGAAACAATTACAGAAGATGAATAATGAATGATCTGTTCTAGTGAATTTGAAATAACGTTTATTGATTGTAACGCAACTGTCACACTATATTAATAATTACTTATATAGTGGAGTAGGGTTTGATTTCATTTTCTATAAAATGTATATATAGTCAGTCGCTGAACTGACTGCAGAGGATTCACTTCGTCTGTTGTTTTGATTTTACTCTACTTAATTTTACTTATCCTTATTTTTACTATTTATAAATTATGTGGATTTTTAAACAAAATACAATTCTCTAAATGGTCCACACAGCACCGAAACTTTCCTAAAAAGTTACTAAAGATTTACTTGCAAAGTTTAATGAAAATTTAGTAAAAATTTAAATGTCCCACTTCAATAAATTTTCAGGAAAGTTTTACGCTACATTTTCGCTCATAATATATAAGAGAGAAATCGAAAATTTAATTTAAATGTTCTGGGAAGTTGTAAGCTAAATTTTAAAGAAAATTTGACGATTAAGATTTATTGAAGTGGGACATTTAAATCTTTACACAATTTTCACGAAACTTTGCAAGTAAATTTTTCGAAGTTAAGAAAGTTTCGATGCTTCAAATAGTAACAATTTACTGTACATTTCGTATTTGAAGAAAATTAACAAATTATGATTTATAATAAATTATGTTATTCATTTAAATAAATTAATGTTCATGATAACCGTAGAAAAATATTACGACAAATGGATACAGAAAAGATTTAGTGCAGTTTTAAAATTGTTCCACAATAAAGTTTGACTCTCGTTCCGTAACACTTTCTTATTTAAGGCTGAGATATGTTAATAAATATAAACTAAATTAATTTAATTAATTATTTAAATTAACTCTTTTATCGAATCAAACTATAAACATCTTTCACAGTATCTCAAAGTATCATCTAATTTGAGTTCCTTATTAAATTATAAGCTGAGTAGGAACTTTTCAAAATCTAAATAAAATATTAATAGTCATTAAAATAATCAATAATTATTCATAAGTATTAGATGGTGCTTAATTATATCAATTATATTTTCTGTCATTATTTAAAATCAATAAAATTTGAATAAGATCATTTTAATTTCTGAATAATGCTCTAAATAATTTGTTATAACTGGTAGAATTAACAATTATTGAGTTAATAATCATAAATACCCTTAAAAATGTTTCAATTGACATTACAATTACTGACGATCCAGTGAGTTGTATTGGTCGCATTGCACGCATCATTATTATAACTAATGTATGTTTCGTTGATGTATTTAATGAATTCCAGTCCATTTTGTATATTACATCGCCAATGGCTAGACTCTAATTTAAAAATTCATATATACTCGTTTATTTTCACATTAATTATAAAGAAACAAAAAATATTTTCCTGTTTCATTAAATAGTGTTTTTAATTGATTTGAATAAAGTGCGAATGTCATTAATCTGACAAACCTTTCTAGTCATTGACTCGCCAAACCAACAATACAAAAAAATTTGAAAAACAAATGTACTTAAGATTAGTAACGCCAACCAAAAGTGTGCATTATCAACATCCACCTTTGTCATATAATAGCCAGAGGTGCACAGATTTAATGTTGACACGAAGAACTGTACGGATATTAAAAAACCAAAAATTTTGTTCAGTTGCTTCTCCATTCTGAAAATAGAATTTTAATCCGAATTTTATTTTTGATTGTCAAGCGATTTTCGTTAAAAAAATATTTGAAACAACTGAATTTTGTCTCTCATTCCATGAAAAATCATATGTTTAACATGCATTTAATTTTTTCCAAACAAGAAGAGAAAAAGACATTTTAAATATTGTAGACTAAATTTCTTTCTTCTAAATGAACAATTATTTCCATTTTGTACAACGAAATTACCTTGAACTTACGAAAAAATAAATTCGTGATAATCAATGCAATCTTTCAAAAGATGATACTCCTCTTGATGAATATTCGACGAGAAATATTTGTTCTTTCTTAATTTTGGAATTTCAGAAAGGCGACTCATTAGAATTTCCAATTGAATACAAATTTGTTGCATCATAATTGCTGGAAGTGTTTCCATAGCGGAAAATATGAGAGTTGCCAAATAAACAGAAATGCATTCATATAAATAAGCACCCCAAAATTTATATCTCGAACTAAGAGCGAATGGAATCCAACTGATATATGGTAGTGAAGCGACAGGTCTTACTGCTGATGTTAATGGCAGTGACGTGTACAATGTTGTTGTCAGAAATGCAGAAATTACAAAAATTCGAGTGTTGAATCTAGAAATTAAAAATTTTTTTAAATTAAATATTATTTATTTAAAATTGAAGAATTTATATTAAATATAATATATAATATAATAATAATAATAATTATTATAATTATTATTATTATTATTATTATTATTATTATTATTATTATTATTATATATAATATAATATCTAATTTGTTACTTTTAAAATTCATGCAGATATTTTTATGTGAAATGTAATTATGTGTAAAATGAATTTTTTGACAAATGAGAATTTTGTTGAAGAACATTTATGACAAATAAAATTTATGTTAAATTGTTTTATGCTAAATTAGTGTACTATATCCAATAAGATTTCGTAAGTAGTCGTGCATCTCAAAATGGTACTTAAGTTTGGGAAAATGTGATTATTATAAGAGTAAAATTTATAAAAGAGAATGCCTGAACATTGAGAACGAAATATGCGTTATAAATAAAAAAAAAACATATTCTATAGATACTATAAAAGAATTTTATTTTTTTTTATAATTTTACAATAATTGCAACAAAAAAATTCTTAAAATCTTATAACTAAGGATGAATTATTATCAACGTAAATGTTCTTAAAACAATAGTTTACCTTTCTTTGTCCAATAGAGTTTTGTAAATTTTAATTTCATTCTCATTGCGGGGAAGACATTTTACATTCAAAAACATATTTGTAAATGAAATGATCTCCTCACGATATATTGTGACATATGTGGCTTTAAATGCTATTATAAATATTGATGAGAAGAAAAATATATTTTGCAAAAGATTTTCCATATTGTGCATATTTTGAAAAGCACTTATTAAAAATGTTAATGCATAATAGTATTCGAAAGTTAATAACATAAAATTATAAATATTGTAAAAGCGAATTGGCCATTTTGATGTCCAAGATTGTGGCCTCCAAACTCCCAGATATGACAATATTTGAAATGAAAATTTAGCAACCATTTTGAAATTTTATTTCTAAAACATTAACTTTTACACATTTTAAAAAAATATTTAATATTATTATTTATGTTTCAAAACTTTTTGAATGTACAGAATTTCGTTAATATATTTATAAAGAAAATTAGTTTAATTTAGCTTTTTATTCTATTTATTTTGAGAAATAAAGTTAAATGTGTTCTTCTTTACATTGTGCGGACTACTGTCTTTAGAATCGTTTCGAATTTCTTGCGATAATATAATAGTTTAAAGAGAATATTTAAATATTATTTTCTGTACTTTTGTGGAATATGTAATTAACAATAATTACAAAAAGAGGGTAATAATTACACTGCTTTTGAATATATAATTATTTTTATTGATTAATGCAACTGACACATTCTTTTCACCATGACTTATGTATTAGGGCAGGTTTCGATTAATTTCCCCTAAGAAGTGTGGGTATAGTCAGTCGTTCATCAGACAGCACAGAGTTCGCTCCAGACTTAAATTGTGTCTCTAGTTTTACACACAATTTTTTAATCATCTCTTAATCATTATTTTTGAAAAGTTTATTTTTTTGGTATAAAAAATTTCTCATGAAATTAAATGCTCTGAGCATTAATAATAAAGTAAAATTTGGATTTGAAATATTATAAATAAGGTAAAGTGGATTTTAATAAAAAAAAATTTTTAATCAATCTAAAATATATTAATGTTATTTAACTATTTAACGATCATCAACAAAAATAATTTATTATTACACATATTATTTATAATTTTGTCATTTATAAATGTGACGTGCTCTGCAGAAAGGTATCTATGAAGCAAGTCATGTTAAGGTTGTGTTTGTCTTCTTTTTTCCACAATTAAGAGTGTGTATTTAACTGTATATAAATAAAATCAGCTTTTATTAATTATTTTAGATAAAATAAAGACATAAACATGAGTAGTTTGTATTGAGAGTTGATTCACTTTTTGTATTTCAACTCCAAAAATTATAAACATAACCTAAAAGCTTTTGCTTCTTAGATACCTTTCTTAGAAACACCTCACAAATCATCTTCTTTGTAAATTCAACATTTATTCCTAACATTAATCAGGTATTAAATTAAATAATTATTTTTATGTAATTTTCTCTTTGTCTTTGTTGCTCAAATTAACAACTATTTATTTCTTCAACTTGAATTTCTCAGCAAATTGTAAGAAGAATAAGATGCTTTTAAAATCTAATGGTAAAAATAAAAATTATTATTTATATTTTTACTAATTATGATTACTAATTTCAGAAATCGATTTTTTTGTTTAATTTTGAAAAGTTAATTGCAAAATTAATTAACTTGATACCTTGAAAAAAGTTTCTACTGATAGAATAACAATCGAAGTTCCAGTAAGTTGCATTGGTCGACTAGCGCGCATCATCATTATTATTAATTTTTGTTTTGTTTCTGTTCCTAGCATGCTCCAATCCATATTATATATTTCATCTGCAAGAGACAAACTCTACAAAATAAAAAAAGGACAAATACAATTTTTTAAGTGGAATATAGTTTTTCTTATTAATCGTCTCTAATTGGAGACACATTGTTTCTTTTAACAAATAGAAAAAGTAGTATAATTTACCTTTGAGGTAATTTCTTCACCGAACAAGCAGTACATGTAAATTTCCAAAACGAATACAGTCATCATCATCATTACAAACCAAAAATATGCACCGCTAATACTTACTTTCGTTAAATAATAACCAGTTGTACATAAAATAGATGTGGAAAAGAAGAATTGGAGAAAAATCAAAAAACCAAAGGCGGAGTTTAATTGCTGTTGCATTCTGTATAGGAAAAAAAATAATTCATTAGGAAATAAATATTTTGAATTATGGTAATTAGAATTCATACTTTTTTTATTTTAATAGAAAATTAAGAAATCCCGTGAAGTTTAAAATATAGAATATTGAATTTTTTTTGCAGTAATTTAATTCTCATAGAAACTTTTTAGTTCTTTAAAAAAAAATTAATTTAGGAACAATTTTATTTTAAAATAAAAAAAAATTCCAGAAAATTTGAAAACAGTGTTATTTTTTGAAAGTAATTGAATGTCATGAATTATTCAATTAAAACTTCTTAAAAATTTCAATTATAGAGGGTAAAAAGTAAATAATATTTAAAAAATGTAGTTTAAAAATAGTTAACTTTTTGAACAATTTTATAGAAAAATTCTTAATAAAATCAAATTTTAGACCAATTTTAATCGAAAGTTTCAGTTCCTAAAAAGTTAAAATTTCTTAATGTTTGGTATTTAAAACAAAAAGTTTTGTAAAATTTTATTGAAAATAATTGAATTTTGAAGAATTTTAATAAATAAGTTTTCGAAAATAACCAAATTCTTATAAATAATTTCTGAGTATTTTATAGAATCTCTTAAAATTTTATGAAAAAAAATTATAATATTTTGCAAAACTTTATTTAAATATTCATTTTAAATTTACATAACAAAATTTTATGAAGAATTTTAATTGAAAATTTTTTAACATTACTTAAACATATATTTTTCATTCAAAATTTATAAATAAATAAATTTTTTTAGTTAATTAATAAGAATCAATAAGTTAGTATCAATAAGTAATATTAATATGAGAAATTATTACTTTTAATGAGTCGTATTAATTATTAAAATTACTTAAATAATTGTATTTGTAATTAAATTAATTTTATTCAATTAATATTTTATTATTTTATTTAATCTTAGTTTAATATTTATTACAGAAAAAATGACTAGAAAAATACATTTCTAGTAAGACAAAAATCCTAAATTTAAGTAATCAAAAATTTACAATTAAGTAATAATTTAGAATAATTAGTTTTACAATTATAGTTCGAAACAAATACACAAAGAAAATATTATCAAGCATAATAATTATAATGTTTTATAATGTATAGAAACCCAGCTGAAAAAGTTCTATAGAATTTCACTAGAATCATTCTATAGAATCGTTCTATATGAATTCTAGTGAATATTCTATAGAATTTCACTAGAATGATTCTATAGAATTTCTACATAAATACTATTAAATTTTAGTGATTTTTAATTAGAAAAACTTTAAATTTGTAAAATAGTATTTTTCAACAAATTTTAGGCCAAAATAATTGTTTATATCCTTTAAATATATAAAATTCATTGAACTTCGTAACCATACATAACTATAATGTTAAAAAAATTATTTTACGAAATTTATATTCCTTCTAATTAAAAACCACTAAGATTTAGTAGAATTTACGTAGAAATTCTATAGAATATTCTCTAGAATTTATATAGAACTTTTTCAGCTGGGAACTTACGAAAATATAGAAACATGATGATCTATGCATTGCTTGATTAAATTATATTCTTGCAGATAAATATTTGTCTTCAATGAACAATTTTTTCGAAAATTTGGAATCTCCATTAATCGTTTCATTAGAAATTCCAATTGCGTTGAAATATGACGCATTAAAATTGTAAAAATCGATTCAAATGCTGTGTAGATAAATGCTTCTAAAAATATTGCTATACACTGATAAACATATGTCAGCCAAAATATTGTCCTCGTTTCAGTTTTATAAGGAACCCAGCATTTAACAGGTAATTTAATATGTCTTCTATTTGTTAATGGCCACATTAGATATACAGTTGATGTTACTAAACTCATTGTTAGAAGAATACGTTCAATTAATCTAAAGCATTTTTTAAAAATGAGAGATGAAAAAATTTAATTTTAATATCCAAAAAAATTAACATTACTTAAAAGAAAAAATAAATAATGAAATATAATAAAATTAAGATAATTCAGTGAGTAATAAGAAAAAATAATTAAAATTAAATTCTTAAGGTTTTTATCGAAACACCCCAAATAATAGGATAAATTTTAATAAATTTCCGCCAGATTGGAACTGCTTTTTTGAATTTTTGAAATTGAAATCAGCAGTAAAAATAAAACATATTAATTTGTGTTTTTTTTATGTTAAATATTTATCATACGAAAATATTAGCATTTCATTATGGATTTAATTTCATTAAATGTACAGTAGTAATATTAAAATTTCTTCTCACTAACCTTTCTTTATAATAATATTTTTCAAGTATTGCTGATTCCTCTTTATTTTGCGGTAGACAATTTTTTTGTAAAAACATATTAATAAGTGAAATAATTTTTTGTCGACTTAAATTTAAATATGTTATTTTAAGAGCAATTAGAAATGTTGATGTGAAGAAAAAAACGTTTTCAATAACAATTTGTGGATCGTGTAGATTATAATAAAGATTTATTAAAAATGTTATGGGAAAATAATATTTAAATATTAATAAAATAATAGTGCAAAGATTATAAAGTCGAATTTTCCAAATTGATGTGAAAATTATTGGTCTCCAAAATCCAATGACAGATAAAATTTGAAATGAAAACTCCGCTACCTTAATGTTATTCTTTTTCATGATTGTTTTTCCGTTTTTTCTTTATTACTTCAAATATTTCTTTGTAAACATTAATTTTGCTTTTAAATATTATTGAAATTATTCTCAAAAATATTTTTTCTTAAACATTTGTATTTTACGTTTATATACTATGAAAATTTAAAAATAAAATAATTCGACATTCAGGGGAATGGAAAAATTTAATAATTCTTGTTTAAAATTTTTTTTAACAATTTTTTCTTTCTTACTTTTCTTTTTAAATTAAAGTTAAGTAAAAGTAAATAAAAAATTTTTAGTACACTACTTCTGTTGGTTTTTGTATTTAAAGGAAAATATAATTTAGAAATAATTAAATTTTTATTAAATTAAATAAATAATAAATAAAAAAAAGGCATAGTAAGTAAAATTCACGTGACAAAAGTATTTAATGTTTTGTTAAAAAACACAAAATGTATTGTTCTTTGTTCTCTGGTCTATATACAAATGTAATGTGTTACACTGAATGCCGACTATTTTTTCTGTGTGAGTGAACACTGTACTTAAAAGAGAATTTTTAATAGAATTTCATCGACTTACTGGAATTAATGAGAAATATAATTACAGGTAAGAAATAATAATTTTCGTGCGGGTGCAATTATAATGAACCTTATTCTTAAATGCTGTCTGTAATAATTAATATAGACGATTTTTACGTAAAGTCGTAGGTCGATTCTTGTTTTTGCAGTGGGTGTATAGTCAGTCTTTTAACGCTCTTCAACAAGTTCACTTCGTTTTAATTAAGAAAGCACAATCGTTTCATTACGTCTTAGGAAAAATATAAAAAAAAAGTATTTAAAATCTTATACTTGTCTTATAATAATACCACGAATTTTATTGTAACTTATTAAATTGTAGTTTATATAAATTTATATATTTAAATATTTAATTTAAAAATGTAATATAAGGGCAATTCCTCGTGAGATTTACCTATGAGCATTAAAATTTGGTTGAACATATTTTTTTGTTAATCTTTATAGAAAAATATGAAGTACATATTTTTTTATTTTTGTTTAATTGCCCAAATTTTTGAGTTATGAATTTTCGAAATTTTTGATACAATTTATTATTTAATTACTAATTAAAAATTTTTATTAATTATTTTATTAAGGGGAGGGAACACCTATATGAAGAAATTATTTTAAATATTCAATGAAATTATTTTTATAGTAATTTTTTTAGAGAAATTCAATGATCAGAAAATATTTTGATCCTTTTTGAATTTTTATTTTTTCTAAAAATTGTATTCATAAAAAATTACCGAATGAAAAAATTAATATTTACAAAAGTTTTAGCATTAAAAAAAAGTTTTCAGGTTAAGAATTTTAAAAAATATGATTATTATTAAATTTTATTTTACGAAAACTCACTTGTTTTTTTCTAACTAATTTCAGAACATAACCTTTTTCAAAAAAAAAATGTTTTATCGAATTTTGTTTTTATCACTAAAACATTTTTTTTTAAGTTTATATTCTGAAATTAGTTAGAAAATAACAAATGAGTTTTAGTATAATAAAATTTAATAATAATTATATTTTTTGAAATTCTTAACCTAAAAACGATTTTTTTTAAATTCTAAAACTTTTGTAAATATTATTTTTTTTATTCGTCAATTTTTTATGGATATGAAAACTTTTTCTACAAAATTACGTATGGGTTTCAAAATCTATCAATTTAAAAAAAAAATTTAAAAAGGGTCAAAATATTTTCTGACTAATTTTTTTTATGACCATTGAATTCCTCTCAAAAAATTACTATAAAAATAATTTTATTGAATATTTAAAATATTTTCTTCATATATAGTTAAAAATGTAGGTGTACCCCTCCTTTAAAAATAATTTTTTCTAATTGATTATTCAATTAATAATTAATTCGAACTTTTATCTTGTGTAATAAGAGGACTTTAAAAAAACTATATTTTATTTATCTAGTTATTAAATTATATTTATTTATTTGGAAATTTATTAATAATTTATGAAAATGGAAATATTATACGATATATTTCAATTTTTATTGTTTGATAGCAGGTGCGGTAATTTAAAACTAAATTTAGAGAACAACTAATTTGTTTACTTTTGTTTTATTTTTGTTAATACTGTAAATTACAATATATTTAAAAATTTACTGTCTCTTTGGAACTATTTTTTTACAAATGTTGTTAGATTTGTTTTTATTATCAGTGTCATCTTTCAATTTGAATTCCTCAATAAGTTATACGATGAATAAGATGCTTTAATAACCTGCGGAAAAAAATAATTTACCTTAAACAATAATTAATTTTTTAATTTAATTTAACTGTCTAGCTTTTAAATTTACAATCTGGTTAAGTATTTATAGTTTACAAATAATTTTTTCTACTAATAATTGTTTGTTTTCTATCAATAATTAATAATTAGTTATTAATTACTTTTAATTTTCTTTAATTTTTACTAATAATAAGTTACTTTCTACTAATAAGTAGTCATTTTCTACTAATAATTAGTTTTTTCTACCAATAATTATTCTACTGTTTATATACCAATAAAGTTATTTTCTATGTACTAATAATTTGTTACTTTTTATTAACAATAAGTTAGTTTCTCCCAATAATTAGTTGGTTTTAACTAATTCAGGTTTAGAAATAACATTATGTTTATATGGAAAATATGTGAATCACCTTAAAAAATGTTTCTATAGATAAGACAACAACTGAAGAGCCAGTAAGCTGGATAGGATGATTAGCTCTCATTATAATCATTATTAATTTTTGTTTTGTCTGTATACTCAATGAATTCCAATTCATTTTGTATATTTCATCAGCAATGGATAAACTCTGCACAAAAAAGTTGTTAAATAATTTTGTTAATAACGTTTGGAAAATGAAGTGAATAATTTAAAAACTAAAAAAACAACTATTAACCTTCCTTGTCATTTCTTCCCCAAAATAACAGTAAGTGAATATTTGTATGATAAAACAACACATTATCATAATTGAAAACCAAAAATAAGCACCACTTGCATTTACTTTTGTTAAATAGAATCCGGAAGTACATAAATTTAATACAGAAACAAAGAATTGAAGTGAAACGAAGAAACCGAAAATGGCATTTAATTGTTTTTCCATTCTGCAAATTAACTAGTTTTCAATATTTTAGTTTAATGGAACAATTTTTTTAATGTTTTTATGTATCAATAGAAAACAGCAAAGTTAAAAAAACTGAAGGTTCTATGAATTACATACTTGTCAAACGTGTTCTAGGTTTAAGGGCTAACATTTTTAATTTTACTATTAACAATTTAGATTCTGGAGTATTTCCCAAATTTTTTTTCTTCAAAGAGGATTATTATTTATTATTTATTATGAAAGAAAAATGTTCTTGTACATTGTTCTAGAGCAGAATTTTTACGCATTCGATGATTTTGAAACTAATGCTATTGTAGAATTTGTATGAAAATTCTCCAGAACTGTAACGTCTAAAATTATAAAAGTATTGTAAGTATAAAAGTCATGTTTCAATCAAAAATTTGGTTGCATAAAAATTCTGATAAATAGAAATTCAAGTAAATTGAATTAAAGCAAATATATTCGCTAAATCAAAAATTCACCAACACGAAAGTTCTATCAAATGATTTTTTTAATCTCCGGAATATACTATGAAATAATTTTTGTTATTCCTGCACCTCAAACCGTTTTAAAATTCACTACTCAGCTTAAAAGACCTTTTTGTTTGCGGTGCTCCTATTTGTGTCAAATATACATTTAAATTTGTGTCATCACTTTTTTTTCGCAAAAGCATTTTAGACTTACGAAAAAATACAAACATGATGATCAACACAGTTCTTGACAAGTTTACATTCTTCTTCATAAATATCGATTTTCAAAAATTTTCTTTTCCTTAAATTTGCAATTTCAAAAAATCGAATAGTTAGAATTTCGAGTTGTGAGCAAATGTGATGCATCAGTATTGTTAATAGCGACTCCATTGACGTGTAAAGTAAACCTTCATAATATAAAGCAACTCCCTGATAGAAGTAGGTTAGGCAAAATATTGTCCTCGAGTTAATATTGTATGGAATCCAACTTTTAAGTGGTAGTGACATATTTTTTACATTCATTAATGGCCATAATAAATATATTGTACCTGTGAATAAAGTAGAAGTCACAAAAAGACGTTCACTGAATCTGAAAAAATTTCAAAACACTTATTTTTCTAAAGAAGAATGCTTATTTTATCGAATAATTTATTTCTATACATCTCTGAAATTTTTGACTTTTTATTAGACAAAATCAACTTTTTTTTAGATTTGTTATAACTGAATCTTTGTTTCTTAAAAATACTTTACTCTCTTAAAATAATTTATCGATTGAAACCTATAGTTAGTCGAGTCTGAATTTTTTATTTTTTGAATTCCCAATTCATGTTTAAAAATTAATTCTTTTTTAAATTTCAGAGAAACGTATAATAAAGGATATAAAAGATCCAGAGATGTATTGAGTTTTCTAAAACATTTTAAAAAGAGAAGTAATAATGTTTTTACAAACCGCTCTTTTTCTTTACATTTGTTGACAATTTCAGTTTCTCTTCTATTACGAGGAAGGCAATTTTTTTGCAAAAACATATTAAGCAGCAAAGTAATATCATCTCGATAAACGTTGATATACGTTACTTTTAATGCTAATAAAAATACGGTTGTAAAGAAAAAAATATTCTCTATATAAACTTCGGGATTTCGTATATTATGACAAAGATTTATTAAAAAACTAGAAGCAAAGAAGTAATGAAATATTATCGAAACAGCACTGTAAATATTATAAAATCGTTTCTGCCATAAAGATGTTAATGATTCTGGTCTCCAATATCCAAGAATTGTCAATATTCTAAAAGAATATTCAGCTATTTTTATTTTTTTAATTTGTATCATTTTTAGAAATGCTAATGAATTTTTAAATACTTTCTAAATAATTTTAGAATAATTTTATTCTAAACTTGTCGAACATTAATGGTATTTTTGGGAAATTTATTCTAACGATTGTTTACTTTGAAAAGTATAACACAAGGGAAAGAAAAATTGTTTACTTGAAAATCTTACATGTCCTCTCACCCTTATGTCGAGCATTATACTGAAACTTTATAGTCGCGAAATTATCAGTACTCGTCTCACGAATGATACTTGTGTTTGAAATTGAAATAAATCCTTCAAAGAGAATTAATAATTTGATTCTCTCGCTGAATTGTGGCAAAAAATAATTACAAGTAGATAAGAATAATTATTGAGTCGATGAATTTATAATAAAATCATATTCGAATCACAAAGAGTGAGAATTATAACCGCGACAGAAAATGCAGAAAGAAAGGAATCGATTTCAGTTTCTTGTATATTCTGACAGTTTTTTGTTGAGAAAATAATTCTCACGTGCAAAGAGAACTAATATTATTGCAGTTTCTCGCGATATATAATGAATTCTAATTATCCACAAGGATGGAAAATGAATAGACCAGTGCATTTGTAATGAATCTTTAGAATATTTGATTTAAAAAGGCGATGATACTTGTATATTATCACTATTGTGAGGAGAGCAAAGAATGGATCGATTTTGGTTTCCGCAATAGTGTATAATATCAGTTAGTCTTTCACTAGCCGCCGTCAAGTTCACATAGAATTTTATGGATAAAAGTAAAAAATATTTCACTGAAAAAATAGAAGTTTGTTGAAATTTGTCCTTGCTTCATTTGAATGGACAAAATTTAATGTTCGATTCTTAAATACTTTTCCATTGATATATCAAAATATCTTCAAAGTGTTAAGTTTATTTTAGTAGACAAATAAATAAAATATAAATTAAATTTCTCGAATCAATCAATCAAGAACTATTTTTATTCTTTAAACTCTTCAACAATAATTTTATTTTTAATTTTAAATCTGCTTATTTATTAATTAAAATCTATATTGATTGAAATTGGAAAGTATTTATACAGTGAATAAATTAATTTTTTTTCTAAATGTATTGAAGATAATATCAGGTGTTAAGTGTGTAATACAATTTATAAATGAATTTTTTGCTATTGATTTAATAGAATTTTTTTGTTACAAATAATTGTGATTCACACAAGTGGTCCATTTAAAGATAAAGAAAAAAATTATGTATTTGTAATTTTCTCCTCTTGTCTCTGAAAGCTAATAAGAAAACTTAATAATTGAAAATAATAAAAAATAATACTATAAATTGTAATAGAGAAATATTTTTCAAACTTTACAAAAAAATATTTCTGTAGTGCAGAAAAAATAATGCAAAACTAGACTTACATCTATTGGTGAGGATAATAAATAAAATTATTTAAATTAATAATTTTTTTCCTTAACTTTTCGACACGGTTCTGATTAAGCTGAACACAGAATAAGATGCCTTCAAAATCTAATGTGAAAATGATGAAAATAATTTGATTTAAGTACATCTAAATTTATTCTTGAATAAAATAGAAACTAAGAAAGATTTATTTAGATGAAGATTAATTTTTGTTAATTTTATTTTATTGTTTTTGTTAAAAATTAAAGAGTATAAGAGAGAAAAGGCACTGTGAGTAAGTGCCTAGGAGAAGCGCTCCCCACTTTTTGGACGCGTTTCCCCTCTTTTTTCTCTGTCATCCAATAGAACGAGTTTATTCCGTCACACTGTGGTGGAGGGGGGTCCGCTTCTCTTGATCAAATACTCGTTCAAAAAAGTTTTTTTATTACAAGGAATACTTATCAAATTACTATCACCTTAACAAATGTTTCAATAGACATACTGACTATTGAAGCTCCAGATAATTGCATTGGCTGATTGGCTCTCATCATTATAATCAATAATTGATGCTTTGTTTCCTCATTAAGTAAATTCCAATCCATTTTATAGATTTCATCTCTTAAAGATGTACTCTAAAATTCACAAAAAACTTAAAGTTGACTTTTATTTTTTTTAGTTTAGTAATTTAGTAAATAAAATTATTAAATCGAATTGAAAAATATACGAAAACTGAAATACTAATTATTAATTAATACTTATGATTAATAAATAATTAAGAAAAGTTTAAATTATTGGTAATTTAAAATAAGAACAGTTTAAATAGTAATAGAAGAAATTATATTTAAATTAAATTGAAATTAAAATTTTAGCAAAAATTAATATTACCTTTTCTATTAATTTCTCCCCAGAAAAACAATAATAGGAAATTTGTGTAAGAAAACAAACGAGACAGGCAACAAGGGACCAATATCTCGAACTATGAGGATTTAAATACGTTAACTGATACAAACTTGTGCATATATTTGAAGTTGAAACTAAAAATTGCAAGGCGACCATTAGACCAAAAACTTTATTTAATTGTTTCTCAATTCTGAAAGGTAGTAACATTTTAATTTTAATGAAAATTTAAAAATAGATAAAAATTTTCTTTTTTTTAATATTACTAAGCTTTATTATTATTATAAATATTATATTATTATAATAATAAATAAAATAAAAAAATTAATAAATGAAAAATACGTTCTAGTACCTAATACTAAATTCATTTTGTTTTAAAATAATTATGAAAATGATTTCAACAATAACATAAGTAATAAATTTCCACAAGAAAGTGTAAAAATAAATAAATAAAAGAAAAAAACTATAAATAATGGTAAAAAATAATTATCATTTATTAATATATGCAAACTATTAAGAAAGAATAAAAAAATAGAATAATATTTTGCTTCTAAATAATTTTGTATTCTTACGAATATAAATAAATATGATGAGTAACACAGTCTTTGAGAATTGCACATTGGTATTTTAAAAAATCTTTTGTTAAATTATTATTGTTTTCCATGGAAAAAAGTTTTAATAAACGATAACTCATTATTTCCAGTTGAGCGCATATAAGATGCATTAAATTCGATGCAAGAGCTTCTATTGCAGCAGTTCCACATATTACCACAAATGAAGTGTAAGCTAAGTAGAAGTAAAAAGACCAAAATTTCAATTCCGAATTTATTTCGAAAGGAAACCAAACAATGAAAGGCAATTCTATATTCTTTATATTAAATAATGGACATAGTGAAGTGCCAATCACTATCACAAAACACATCATTACAAAACCTTTTGTTAGAAATCTGAAAATTAATTTTCTTTTTAATTTATTTTTGCTCTTTTTTAAATAAAATTAGGGATCACAGAACGTTTTTTTTCTTTGAATCGTATGTGACAAAGGTGAAGTATTATTTATTCCTTTTTAACAAATTTAAATAAAAAAAACAATTTTAATACCCGGATATACTCCAGGGGTACAACAAAAATTATTGATAGCGAGCAGGTTAAAATTTAAAAATATTTGAAAAATTAAAAAATTGGTGAAAACTGAAAATTGACGAAATAAGTGAAATAGGTGAAATAATTAATTTTAAAAAGTGAGAAAATGCGTGAGAAGTCTGTGATCCCTGCGAATAACTAAACATTAGAAAAATATTATTTTTAAAACCTGCTATAATTTTCACTACTTTGCCAAATTAATTTCTCATATTTATCACGAGGAACGCAATTTTTGTGGGAAAACATATTTAATAGATCGATTATTTTATTGCGATTGAAAAAAATAAATGTCATTTTGAAACAAAACATAAATGAGACAAGAGAGCAGCTTATATTTTCAGAATTGTCAGCGGCTTTATCGACATTTTGAATAGCAACAATAGTGAAGCCAGTAGTGAGACAATATATGTTAATTAAGGCAAATATATTAACAATATTGAAGAGAATAATGGATAATTTTTTATTAAAAAATACAGGTCTCCAGAGACCTAAAAATTCTAATACTTGAAATGTTATTCTTGTCGCTCTCATGATCTTGAGGGAATTCATAGACTGCGTTAAAAGCGTGAAATAAAACAAAAGTGCTTTCTCTATATATGCAAATATTATTCTTGGAAAGTATAAATGACAATGTTAATATTTAATATGTCAATTTTTAAAAGTTCTTTGCACTATTATAGTTGATAATGAAGAATAATAAAGCTGTATTGCTGTAAAATTGATAGAAATTCTGTAAAATTTATCTAAAATGTACATATGTTAGAGACAAATAGAAGGGAAATTGTTGAAAAATAAAATACAAGGTAATAACATTGTAAAGAAGGGGTTGATATTGATGATCGCAGTTGTTCTTCGGACAGCAGGAGATTCAATTCGTTTTGTGTAAAGACAGGGAGATTTTCTCTCTCGATATTATAAGAAGAGATAATAAATTTGGTGCATTTTTATTGATAGTTTTTTATGCATTTAGATGAAAGAAAAAAATATTAAGTACTGAGTGTTTTTAATTTGATTTCATTTATATCAATAAATGTAATAATTATTAATTTTTATAAGATTATTTAAATTAAATTATTTGAAAAAGTAATTAAAATTATTAATTATAATTATCATAATTGAAATTATTATTAATAACTGATAAAGAAGCATCATGATTATTCCCGGAATCTTACTCGACATAATAGTTATTTGATTTAAAAAATTTTAATTTAAACTATTTAACATAAAGAAGATGGAGATATTTATTGCTGATCAATTTCATTAAACATGAAATGCACTGAACATAAAAATCATTTGATATTATTAAAATAACTAGAGTTAAATTTAAATTGACTCATAAATATTCCAAATTACTTTAATAAAAATGTTATTCGACATTAAAATTCATTTGGCATAAATTCCATTTTACGTAAAACTCTTAAGATAAAATTTATTTTGTTATAAATTTTGTTTGACATAAATTTAATGTAGTGTCAAATGAGTTTTATGTCTAATGATTCGTATGGCAAATGAGAGTTGTATTAAATGATTTTTATGTCAAATGAGTTTTAGATCAAATTAAATTTTTGTTAAATGAAAATGAAGAATTAAACTTATATCAAATGAATTTTTTGCAAAATGATATTTATAACAAATTAATTTTATGTCAAAATAAAATTTATATTCTAATAAATTTTGTATCAAATGATCTTTATGTTAAATTATGTCAAATGACTATTATGACAAATAAATATTCATGCGTCTCCAATTAATATAAATGAAGTCTTAAATTATAATGATTAATATAATAAAAAGTTAAAATTATTAATTATAATGAAAATAATTGAAATTATTAATTTTCAATTATAATTTAAAATCAATGAAGAAATTGAGAAGTAAATTAAATTGAATTATTAAAATTTAAAATAAAAAAAATGTCAATATTACATAAATAATTAGTGCTACATAGTTACCTGCATAATTTTGCATTTGGAGGAAACTATTTTTTCTGATGATCCAATATTGTTTGAGTATTAAAAATAATAGAAAGATCAATTTTTGAAATGGAAAGTGATTTACAAATTTGATTAAATAATTTTAATGAATCAATAATAATGAAAAAATGTTTAAAAGGTGAATTTTAAATTTAATTTCTTTCTAAATTTTTTGGAAGTAGTAGAAATTAAAAAAATTAATATTAAAATTAATAAATTGAAGCGTTTGGTGCAGAAACCGCATAAGTCCATTAATCGAAATTGTTCAGGAATCAATAAAAATTGTTTTACTTTTGTAAATGTTGAGATTTTTTCTAATTCTGCTATTTGCATTATATTATATAGAAAAATTTCTCTAATGATAATAAATGTTAGAGAAAAATTTGATAGAATGATTTGAAATTCTAATTTTTTTAAATATTAAAAATTTTAAAGATTAGTTTTGAAACTGGAGAATTATATGCCATTTTTTAGAAATAATAAATTAAAGAAAAATATATCCTGAATAGATTTACGTTTATTGTACTATTTATGTAATATTAATAATTGAAATTATATTATTATTATTGTTCGATTCATAATTTAGTATAATTTTTTTTACTGCTTCACTGATGAGTCCGTCTATGAAATTCAGCAACTGTCTTCTTTTCATTTTACTTATTTTTTATTATCATTATTTAATCATCATTATTGATTACTAAAAATTACTTTCATTTTCTTGTTTAGTATTTAAAATTATTTTTATAAAATTATTATTAATAACTTTTAAGATCAAGAAGGTACAAAATTGCTACTTTTTTATTCTGCGAATTTCTACTTAAAAATGCTTTTTAATTATTGTAAAAACTTTATATATTTTTTTAAATTCCACGGAAAAAATTGTTTAATTCAATTTAATACTATTAATTCAATAAATAACAATTCTTTCACTATTAGTCAAATTAAATTATTCTTTCGCGAGTAACATTTAAAAATTAGTATTAACTTCTAATTGATTTCTTTTAAATACGAATTAAGTAGTTTCTCGAAATTAATATGATTAATCATCGAAAATATATGCATTTTTGTAAAATATTTTATTGAGATAAAATTAAAATAAATTTCTAGCAAATAAAGTTCATTTAAAATGTTTTATTTAATTATAATTACTATTTACAAATATCCACAATATTTACAAATAAATACATTTGGTGAAGTCTAAAACCCCACGGTCGTTTAGTAGGAACTCTTGTACAGTCTGTTTCGTTACATTTTGAGCAAGTTTGTACAATTGTTTTTTTTATTTTATAAATTAGCAAAATAGAAATTTATCTGATAAAATCTGTAAAGAAATTTTTTTTTAATGGAAGTACAAACAACGAGTTAACAATTTTTTGCAGGTTATTTTCGAATTTTATTTTAAGGAAAATGGAAATTTCTTTGTGTAAACTGGTAGGAAACTGAATTGAATTGACATGAAATTTAATATCAAATGTGCGTATATTTCATTGGTTTCGTCTATTTTTCTAACTGGCCACAGTTTTTTTTTTATTTACTTCTTTATTTCTCACAGTAGTCTTCGTTCTCTTCAAATCCGACATGAAGCTTTTCAAACTTCGAAGAAGACAATCGGGAGTTTTTTTTTACATTCCCCCCTCAATCCTCGTCTTCTTTCAGTCTTTAACTCAAAAATCCTCCACTTACATTCAACCTCATCGCTGAGGAAGTGGATCCCTGAGATTTTTTTTTCTTTTCTTTTTGGTCGACATTTTTATCGACCCAAAAGCAGCATTTTTTTTTCATGGAAAAAAAATGAACTTGAGTCCTCAAGCCGCCTTTGAATGAAAACTCATACTACCTCCTCCTCTGTCTCAATGTACTTTCTATTTCTCGTTAGCAATTTGATTAATCCGAATACAGTGATAAAAATGAGCATAGACATGCTCGCAGCGATGATCCCCCATGCGTAAATATTTTTGAAGTTTTTTTTTATTCTGTGAACTTGCACAAACGATGAGGAACTTGTGTCAACTTCAATGGGAAAACTGCCAGGTCCATCCTTGGATGCAATTCGCACACGATAACGTGTTCCGGGAAGAAGTGTTATTTGTGCATAATTCGAATCAGCCTCTTGATTTCCGGTTAGACCACCAGCTTCCGGTTCCCAAGCAACAACCCACGATTCCTTCTTCTCCTCGCGCTCCTTATTGAATAGACTGTAACTGGTCGATGGTCTCACATGATCACCAAAAATAATATCCTCATCATTCTTCTTTTTAAAGAAGAAATCTCTGAACAGTGCCTCAGTTGGTCCCTCCTCCTCTGAATTCCTCTCATTAAGAACGCTGTGTCCATATTTTTCCAAATAGAATTGTCTTATTTTATCATTGAATTCCTTTTGCTCGAGAACGTAATTTTTGCGTATTTGCGCATCGACGTTGCGCCACGAAATTGTCGCTTCATAAAGTGAACCCGATTTCAAGGATTCAAGCGTTGGTATCCACTCGTCATAGCTAAAGTGCCTCACTCCATCTCCCGAGACGACAATAAGCCACATACTTGGCTTTAGACGAGCTACAAAGGATCCTGGGAAATAACCGGATTCTATCCATTCGTTGTTAACTTTCCTCAAGAGAATTGCTATGTCGTATTTTTTTAATGAAGCTGGAGGCCTCTCTGGCGCTGGTAATGTTGATGGAAGATATTCTTCTATCACTCGTGTCTTCCTGTAGTTGCAAATTGTTCCGCATGATGGGCACTGTAACAGAAAGAGAGGGAAAAAATTAATAAATGAATAAGAGAAAATTAAATCACTTTGTGTTTCATGATTGAAGAAAATTACCAAGCATTACAAAATTAGTTAAAACTTTTCTTCCTTAACGGAAATTATCTTCTCTTTCGTAAGAAGCAACGATAAATTACAGGGAAAATGATTCTAATGGTTTACAAGATTTAGAATAAAAAAAGTAAAAGAAAAAGTACTCCTGAAAGAGTTATTCAAGTAAAACTCGAACAAAAGGAAAACTGAAAAAGTAGAAAAAAAGTTTCTTTTTTTTTGCCTACTAGATTACCGATGGTAATCATTTTTTTCCAGACTAATGAATTTTCCTAACAGTAAAAACCTTTGAGTCATCATTAAAAAAAATGTGTAAAAAAACCAAATGAAAGACAAAACGTACTTTATTACCCCCTTTCAAAAGAAACATTTCCTAATTAGATTTTTTTTTCAACAGTAGAATGAGAGTTTTTTTCGAAAAAATATTTATCATATCAAATCACATTATTTACAGGTGGCCCATTCTTAAAATGATTTTACACGTAACAATAAATATTGGGAAGCTTTTATAGGTGCTTATCGTATATATTGGAAAAATGGTCGTGTGTATAATATATATAAATTCTGTTGATTTTGTTAAAAGGCTCTTCTAAAGTGACTATTGAAGTCATTATGAAGAACTTTAATAAACATAAAATGAGTACATATAACAGACCAATGAAGATAGTCTTTGGAAAAAAGGGAAAAAAAAGAAAATAAAAATTGTCAGGATAATTTTAGTTATGGTCATTCTTGGATTAGGTATCACTGAAAGTGCACTTGGAGTGTGACTTTCCATTAATTAACGACCATCTTCAACTGCCTTGAAATTGGAATGCCTTTGAGGAACCAGCACACAAAACTTATCTTCAAGAGTCGTGTTTCGCTCGTAATTTTCAAAGATAAGCTCTCTCTCTCTCTTTTACTCACTTTTTCTCTTTCTCTTTTTTTCTCCTTGAGTTGTATTCGAAAGAAAAGGGGTTTCTAAATTCGAAACGAAAATTATGACTCTATTTTGAAATTTTTGATGTTCTCCAATTTCCCTTTATTTGAAGGAAAGGAATGGACTTTCTAAGGTCAGAACGAAAATTCAGTAGGTACAGAATTTCTATAGTTCTTTTTCCTTGAAGAATTGAAGAAAAGGAACTTTTTAACCTTCACGAGGTGGCGAAAATAATGCAGAGAAAAATGGATGATCAAAAATTCTATGAACTGCAGGATTGACTTTAAGGCGCATGACAGTGAATTAAATTCAAGAAAAAAGTCGTTTACTTTATTTAGTATTGTAATATTGTAACAATTAATTTTTTATTTTCTTGATCTTTCACGAATTTCTAAATTCAATTAGTTAAAAGTTAAATACTTTCGTTAAATATACAAATTAAAATGCACTTTAGTACAAAATTTTAAATTAAATTAAAGAAAATAATTGAATATTTTTTTAAAAGAATTTTTAGAATTCGATTTTTTACTGAATTCTAATAATTTGCAATTTATACCAAAACAAAATGTAATTTTGCTCCAATTTTTGCAAAAATAGTGGAAAAATTCACATTTTTTGACAAGAAGTCGAAAAAATCGTCTACTTTGGAAATAGAGGAAGAAAATTCAAACCTTCTTAGGATTGAAAATGAATAATACATATCCAACAAAAGATTAAAAATCGAGTGTTTACATTTATTTAAAAATATTCTTTTCTGCCAGAACAAGAAGAGAAGAAAGAAAATTTTCTCCTCTCGAGCATTTAAATATGATGACTATCGAAAATTGTAAAATTTCACTCCTACCAAATATTACAACATTTGGCAATCGAGTAAAAATGACTGGATGAAAAAAAAATACGTAAAAAGAATATTTTCTTTTTCCAACTCCTAAAAAAAGAAGACTCTGCTCGACCTTCCGTGAAAAATCGGCAGGTAGTCGATTCTAAGCATTTCCCGTTCGAAAAGTTCATTGGACGAGAGAATTCGTTTTTTTTCTCTTTCTCTCATCTTTTGCTCTGCATTTTTTTTTCTTTCTCCTTCGAAATTGGAAGGTCCGAAGGGTACGCTTTATGCGTCACGGTTTCGGTATAGGACGGATCATTGCTTTCAACGGTCCTTTTTTTCTCTTTCTTACGTGAAGTTTTTTGAAAGTTTCAAGTCTCTCTCTCTCTCTTTCTCTCTCTTCTTCTCTCTCATACACGTTTGAAAATTGGTAAGAAATTTTTCTCCCGCTCGGTCGATTTCAGAATAGAAAAGGACCTTCTCCTCGTTTTTTTTTCCTTTGAGGATAACGAGAACTGACAGCAAGATTACCCGCTTTCCAAGCGATCGCCCGTTTAAAAAAGGGTCAGAAATCCGAGATCTAATACACGTAACTTGGACTAGATCGGATTGCACCTGAGTCTAGGATTTTAAATGTTATACTTTCCATTTACAAGGGGCTTTGTGTCATCAAAATCTCCCCCCCAACCCCCCCTTCTACTTTTACCTACACGTGATTTTTTATGCTCGAATTCTTAAAACTTTTTGATATTTCTCGCAGGGGACATAAAATTGATCCCTTTAAGGTTGTTCTTTGAAAAATTGAATTAAAATTTATGGAAATAATCGGTTTATTATCAAGCGAATAGTATATAGTCGAGAGAAAATATTTTCCCACAGTTGAAAAGGGAAATTTTTTTATTGTTGAAAATAAAATTCGTGTCACTAAACTTTTGAACATTCAAGCATCATTGTTATTCTTATTTCTAACTCTACTAAAAAAAATTGTATTTTATAAACAATTGATTTTCCATTGTATTTTACAGAAATATTTTAATATAAATTATTGTTTCCTATTTTAATGAAGAATTTTAAGAATTTACAAGGACAATTTTGTGGAATTTATCCGTGAAAAAGAACATAAAAATTGTAAATGTTAAAGGCAAAAATAAAATCGATTATTATTCATTGTAATGTTTCTCTGTGATGAATAAGGATTGTTGTAAAAAGTGACGATCCCTTTTGTTGTTTAGAAAAATTTGTTTCACACGATCCATCTTTTATGTAATTCTTTTACAACCCTGAAGTTAACAATTTTATGTTGACCTTCGTAAAAAAGGAACCAATTACTTAATTTTAACAAAAGAAAAAAAAACTCGTTTTTCATCGCATTTCTTGGAATTCACTGTGAAATCCCTCTCTCACTCTCTGTTGAAATACGGAAAAGTTGGTCTATGAAATTTTTGATTTCACAGTTAATAACTACAGCTAATGGCTGAGGGGCAATAAATTTTACTACTCGAATCAAGGTGAACGAAAATTTTGAAAGACAAGAAAAAGGAATTACAGATAAACTTAGCACAATAGCAACGAAATTTAATGATTTTATTGTTATAAATTAACTGAGTTTGGAAATAAAATTTTTGAGCTAAAAATTATGTAATGAAAAAGTATTGCAGTGAATTTTTTTAAAAATAAATTAAAGTGGATTTTTTTATTGTTCGCTTCTTAAATTGTTTATTAAAAAATGAACTAAATAGCAAGAAATTGAAAGATGGAAATTTAATAACAACGAAGAGTTTTTTTTAAAAGAACGTTTACATGTAAATAAATAGCATAACAATTAATTGAATAAAAATAAATTGAATGACTAAATTGAATAGCAATAAATTAAGTAAGAAAAAAATCGAATGCAGAAAATAAATTGAATAGTAATGAATTGAATAATAATAAATTGAATAGTAATAAATTGAATAATAATAAATTGAATAACAATTAATTCAATAACAATAAAATGTGTATCAATAAATTTAGTGACAATAAATTGAATAGCAAGAAATTTCGTTACAAGAAATTGAATAGCAAGAAATTTCGTTGAAATAAATTGAATATCAATAAATTGCGGCACTATTAATTGAATAGCAATAAATATTGTAAAACTAATTTTAATGAAAATAATTGAATAGAAAATCGATTTTTAAGAAAAATAATGAATGTTTGTTGAAAAAACGAAGATACTTACAGTTGAGGAGATTGCGTCGTTTTCGCAAAGGTCTTTATAGGTCTGCCACTGATATTCCAGGCCCTCGCAGTGATTCCAGCACTGTAAGCAAAAGAGATAAAACAAGAATTAGACAAGGAAGAAAAATATTCGCAAAGAGTTGGAAAAAAAAGAGAAAAAGAGACTTTTGGCGAGGAGCAAGACGACGGTGAATAAAAACCATTTACTCGTCGGTTGAATCGGCCGATTTAAGGCTCGCAGACATCGAGAGTGAGAGTGAGAGGGACTGATGAGAGAGGAAGGGGTGAAAGGGAATGAACCGGGACTCGAATTAGCTTCCAACCTGTTCCAGGCATAACAGGCACTGTCTCTCTCTATCTCTTTCTCGCTCACTCCTTTTTCTCTCTCGTAGTTGTTTTCATATTTATTGGGGTACTCCAGGCCAGGACCCTGTTCCATGATTTCTTTTTCTTTTAATTTTTTTTTTCATCTTTTTAACTCTCCACTCTTTCAGTCGCAGCTTCGTAGAAACACTGCGAAGCTAGCGTTAATGACGTTTCTCAAAACGTATCGAGCAACCTTTCGTGGATCAAATTTGGAGTCGCCCTAGGCGAATCGGCTTCTTTTTTTCTTTTTCTTTTTTAATTTAATGTGGGTCTAAAACCTAAGGAACGAATAATTCCTCTAATGGCGTCTAATGTATTTTTTTCATGCCTTTCTTATGAAAATAAGAGAAAAAAATTATTTTTTTTTTGTTTCTTATAACATTGATCATTCCGGAAGATGTCTTCCACGATTACCTTAATTGAAACCTTGTGGCAATATATAAATTGTATGATTATTATTACTTTCGAAAAGAAAAGAAAAAGCCGTTTCGTAATTTCGATGCTGTACAATTTTTGTTACAGAATAACAAGAAAAGGAGAATTGTACCCGAAAGTTTAAATGTTTTTTAAAGGCAAAAAAAAAGAAAAGAATGGAGGGGGGCAGCTGCCTTTTCGGAATGCGAGAACAATCACGAACGGTTTATTTTTTTCGAGAGCAACTTCGAAAGGCTTTTTATTTTTGTGGAAAAAAGAGAGTATAACCCTTCGAATTTACCATTACAATTTATTTCGGGTTGTAACCCGAACCGAGTGTGTCGTGAACACGTATAGTGCAGGTCATCGATTTCATGGATTGGGGAAACTCGATTTACGAGCTGCGATATTTCTTATCGATGGGGGCGTCCACGTTCTTCTCGATAAACATCAGATTAACGACATTTCCCCTTTTGCATCCATAGGGAATAATAACAATAATTGTCAGTAAGGGTCCATTTTCTCTCCTTATCTCTTTCCTTTTTGAAAATCGCCCCCTAAATTTAGTGACGAAAAGAATGTTTTTCGAAATCGAAAATGTATACCAGGATGTTGAATATTAAGATGTGATTTAGAAATTCTGCACTAGAGAAAAAAGAGTTCGAAGGCAATAAAAGGACTTTTTGTAGATAGCGCCAAATTGATAACCTGGTGGCGAGTATCGTAAAGGAAAAAAAATATTCCCCTTTGACAGGACGATTATTAATGAAGCGAAATTTACATTTCCATATCGAGCGCAGAAGTGATAATTACGTCTGATCGTTTGGAACCTAATTAGGAATGCGAAACGAAATAAAAAAAGGGGGGCATTTAGTAGAGAGGAAGAGAGAGAAAGAAAGAAAAAAAACCAGATCAGTCGAAACACTAAAACGATTTACTTTGGAATGTCGTGGATGATGAGCATCATTATCAGAAGAAGGTCTGTGCGCGTGTTTCGATTTGAGATAGACTTTATTAACTCCCTTTTCAAAAAGTATGACTTCAACTTTATCCTAAAGGGGGCATGGTTTTTGGACCCTTAAAAGAGAGACGAGAATAAATTTGAATAGATCATCTCCTCAATATACATATATTGTACCTCCCAATGTGTCCGCTTGTTTCATGATGATGGTCCTTATTCCCCTCCCTCTCTCTCTTTTTCCCTTGAACAAGAATCATTACAAGCAGAGAAAGAAAGTAAGAGAGAGAGTATGTATACATGTGCATAAACATGATACTCATGTGTTAGTCAAATCGATTTCCCAGAATTAATGGACACCCCGGTATATATCTACGCGCCAAATGAGCAACGCCCTCACATGTAAGCCTCTCGCATCCATTGTGTGGATTAATCGTGATTCCCCATCTGTCCGTCTGAATCTGTTTCTCTCTTGCGGAGTTGAACGCGCGTCTCCTTCCCAAAGGGAGGGGGACCACCATGATTTTCCACGGCGCCCCATAAAATCCGAGGGAAAAAAAAGAAGAAGAGAAGATTTATCGCCAATGATACATCCCCTAGACGATTTTTTGAAAAGATCGGTTATCTTTTTTTTTCTGACAGTTAGATGTGCCCTCTTTACTTTATTTGAGGATCATGCAGTTCCCTTGCTCTAATGGCGGTCTCAATACCACTTGAGAGTCTATTGAACACGAAATAGAGAGACAGAGAAAAAGAGAGCAAAAGAAAGATGGAAATAGAGAGAGAGAGAGGGAAAGAAAGTCGAGAAAGAAGAAAATATTTCGTAGAAGTTACTCAGAAACTTTGTCCTTTAAGAAGCCCCCGAGAGAATATTGTGTCTGAAAAGCTGACCAAAGATGGAGAATAAAGAGATGTGTATGTGTACAACAAGAAGTTTCGGAATATTGATGGTTTTGTCAAATATACTCGTTTAAGGAAGAATGACAAGTTTGTAAATTATTTCTTTTTCAGTTTGGACACACTGTAAAAAATGAACTTTTGTAGGATTAAAAATAGGTATGCTTTTCGGAATTTTAGTGACTCAATATAAAGAAACTGGCGTGGAAAGAATTCCATTAACTTCCGCAGATTGATTTTTTGTGGGAACTAGTTTTTCTATTTTACATTCAGAAGGAAAATTTATTTGTAGCAACAAAATTTTATTTGAATCAACTGCTATTTCTATGCATTTGCAAACACTGCAAACTTACTACATCTTACAGCATTCGTAAAACTGTATTGCAAAAACAGAATACTAAAAATTTGCTGTAGATAACAATTCGAATGCAAAATTTATTAAACAGAACTAACCGTTTATTTAAATCAAACAAATATTAAAGGTTATTTACAAATATTTATTGTTAACAGGTTATATAAAAGTTTCTTGAAACTAAAATTAACATTTATGTAACAAAATAGTTATTTCAAACGTACTTTCTCCCTGAGTGTAGAATAGTTAAAATTCAATAGGAGAATTCGCAACCAAAACAAATTCAATAGCAATAATAGAAGATGAAAGGATTTTTTTTTTGTTTCGATTGAATAAAAATTAAAGAACAATAACTGCAGGTACAAGTAGAAAGTTTAAAATCTGCAAGTAGTTGCTTACAGACACAAATAATTTGAAATGATTAAAGATGCTTCTGATCATTTCAGGTTTATTGAAAATGATTCTGATTCTCTTAAGCTCAACCGATTTTAGACGATTTCAAAAAAACAACGAATAATAAAATCAAGAAATTCAGGTTTAAAAGTAGAGGAGAATAAAAGAAAAATTATTCACCTCACGGCGAACATGTTCATCTGAACTTGAGAGTAATGAGCAATGAATAATTAATGAAGCAACAAGTACCCTTAGCATACAATCCGTTTTAAACATTAATTACTGCAAATAAATTCGAACAACAAAGATTTTATGTAAAATAATTCTTTCGTACTGCCTGCAGTGAACATTGTACAAGTATTTTGAACAATCGACCAACGGATATTCCAACCAAACTTAAAGATCAAGAACCGAAAAACTATTGATTAAATTAAGATCAATTCTCTCAAACGTCTGGTCTTCTAAATCTTTTCTCATTGCTTTAGAATTAGGATCAATTTTTAAAGTTTATGGTTATTAAATTCTTTGATTAAAATCAATGTTCTGGTTACAATTCGAAAAGCAAAAGTAAAAAGAAAAACAAAAAATAAAGATAGTGAAAATATTCGGAAAATGAAATCTAGAATAAAAAAATACAGATGATTGGCAATTGAAAAATCGGAGGAGAAAACCAAATAATGAAAATGAAATTACCTCTCGGCAGAGATATTCATCCGAACTAGAGAGTACATCGCATGTACCATCCACACTGTATTGTCGAAGGCATTGAGATCTGCATTGCGCGATCCGTACGTATGGTCCAAGGTCGATACTCGCAGCCAAGGTCACACACAAACTCAATAGAATCAACTGAATCTCCATGGTCATTTTCGTTAAACACACACACAATTCTCTTCTCCTCAAAATAATTGTTTATCCAATATTCACTGGTAATGTGTAATCCAATAATGTAATGTTTCACTAAAAGCACACAAACATTTATAAGAGAATCTTCTTCTTATTCTTCAAGGCACCAATGCTGGAGAACGAATGTGAAGATGTTTTGAAGAATAGTACACAGAGAAAGAGAGGGAGGAGAATGGAAGAAAACCTTGAAGTGAGTCGCATGTGCGCGCACGAAAAATTCGAAGCAAACTGTGACCCTTGAAGGTTAGCATCTCCTCTTATATAGACAAGCGCCCCACCGTTGAAATTTTACCCCTACCCTAAAAAATACTCGAACGCTCCATGGAGCATCCCTTGTAATTACCCATGGGCTCTGAAAATCGTCCCTCGGCATATGGTCGGCAACAAACACACACATACAAAGGCAGGCGCACCATCTTATTTCGCACAAATTATTTTTCTGATGCGAATTGCCCGGGAATAAAGGAGACAAAATGAGCAGGAAGAGAGAAAAAAAAAAGAAAGAATCATTTTCTGATGAATGAAATGAGATGAAGCGAATAGTGGTTGTATGGAGTAAAAAGAAAAGGGATGCGTGGAATATTTGGGGGTAACAGTAACAGTCTGTTTTATTCGTTTAGAAGTTTATAACGTTCGACAAATAATAGAGAAAGACTCAATTTTGCCCGCATTTCAGCTTTAATAATCGTTATAGGACAGAAAATTCTTGGAAATTGAAAGGGGGGATCTTTTGCGATTTATTATTTGGTCCTGAAAATCCTGCAGTACTGACCAGATGGTCGGCTTTTGGAGATTATTGCAGTTGCGCGGGAGTATGAGGGAATGAAAACAAACATTATATTTTTGAGTGGATCATGCTATTTTGGGGACAAATTTTACGTGACGTATGAGACAAATTAAAATGATTGTTTTCTTTTGAATTCAAAATATATTGCCATGGATAGCAGTAGAAATAAAATGTATTTTATTTTTATACTACATTAACAAAATTCGTTACAAGATTAACAAAATTAAAAATGCTATTAATTTATTTTTAGACGCATCGAAGTAAAAGAGTAAAAGTAACAAAAATACTAACCCATTTTATCGTTTTTTTTGTTTCTCGTACAGTTTTATTTGTATTTTAGATAAGCTCTGGTGAATGAGGTTGAATAAATTTTTTTAAATTAATTTAGCTTGTTTAGATAGTGGGAAATTGTTAAAAATAGTTACCTTCTAAAAATTGTTATTTTTCTTTACTATGAAATTAATTGATAACAATGTTTTATTTAATTTAAATATATTAATATTTATTATATAAATTATAATTATAAATATTAATTTAACAATGTCTTTCCGGTATGGCAAGAAATAATAAAGAATTCTGTAACGGATTGACAACTTTTTTTTATACAAATCTCTACGAATTTTGTGAGGCACGAAGAATAATATTTACCTGAAGTCGCAACAAATTTTAATAAATTAACAAAACTTTTAGTTGTTTTAATTCATAGATTATTCACTATTCTAGAGAAACTTATCGCTGTTTTAGGTAAAATTTATATACCCTGAATTTTTATCAACATAATAGATTTTTTTAAACATTCCGTAACAGTTCTGCAACTTTCGTTAGCAAAATAAAAATAATAGTTTTTGTAGAAAATTTTTTTTTAATAATTAATTAATAAATATTACTGGAGAATTTTATAATTGATTTTTTATATATTTTGTTGCACTTTTTAAAAAATAATTTTACTTTTCTCTAAATCTAAATTTATGAAAATTAAGACACTACTCTCTAAAAGTGAATTTGAATCAGTACAAATATTTACTAATTTGTATTAGTGACTGACGTTTTGCTTTTGCTTTTCAATTACTAAATTTTACTAATGAATAGTAATTTTTACTAATTTCTTAGCAAAATTTCTTAATTCGAAAAAGAAAAGTCAGCTATCAATTCAAATTAGTAAATATTTTTGCTAATCCTTATTTAGAGAGTGAATCAGTAAAAAAAAGTCGTTCACGAATTTAAGTTAGTAAAATAAATAATGAAATATTATAAGTAAATACAATAAAAACTTACGAAAAATGTTTAAAACTTATAAATGAACTAGTGAAATTTGACTAAGAATTAGTAGAAATTTTTAATAATCGGAATTAGTTGATGTTTTTTCAATAATTCAAATTTAGAGAGTAATTAAAATTTGTAAGAAAATTTCCTAATTATTAATAGTTAAAAATTTTTAATTTAATATTTCTCTGTTCAATAGTTTTAATTCAGTTGTTTTTATCCTAATAGTTTTAATTAAATAGTTTTTGCTTAGTAGATAAAATTTTCTCTTACTAAAGTTTTAGTGAAAACGAGTAAAAATTAGTAAAAATTCTTACTATTGTGTATTAGTGGCTGGATTTTTTCAAATTCAAATTTAGAGAGTTCAAAATTTAAAAACGAATGTAGAGAAGATGTCCCAAAAGATAGAAAACAAATAAAGAACAAATGTTATAGATAAAATCTAAAACATGGTTTTAGAACTATTATTATACATTTTTGTAACAATAATCCTGCCACTAAATTCAAAAACCAGTTTAGCACAGATGTTCTATAAAAATAAATTACGGTTTGTTACTCAGAAAAAAAAATTTATTTGTTTCAAAGAACCGGTTACTTGTCTATTATCAAAGGAATATTTACTTTTAAGCATATAAATTTTATTTCAATCAACTAAATGGTAGTTGCTTCAAACACTAAAATTATTTATTCAAATACAGTTACTGGTTCAATTTTATTGAATTTAAATAAAAATTATTTGATTCAGATGTAAATATGTATTTGATAATACATAATAGACAACCTATCTGAATGAAATAAATTTTTTTCATTGTATAGTACATATTTTTATAGCGATAAGATTCTAATAGTACTAAATTTTAAAAAATTTTCGAAATGTATATTTACTACAATTTTTTTTATAGAACAGGTACAGAACAAATGTGATGGTATAAATCTAAAACAGTGTTCTAAAATTGTTCTGTAATAAAACGTAACTTTCCGTAACGCTTGTTTCAAAACACTGTTTTCTTATGGGATCAAAAATAGTTCTAGAATATAATGTGCACACTGCGACGTTTCTTTACAAATTTTCGAAGAAATTCTTTCTCAAATTTCTTAATGGAAAAACTTTGTTTTATTAAAATATCGAGACACATCTTCTCAAATTTTCAAAAAGCTTCTTCTTATCTACCTTAATATTCATTAATCATATACATAATTCTGCTGTGGGTCAATTTTCCTATAATCTGTATCTTATTTCACCAAATGGTCAGTTATTTAAGTTTTCCATTAGCCTAATTTTTGAATTGAGAAAATTACAAAATTGGTAATAAATAAATTAAGTGAATGGAGAAAACATGATTTTCCAATTTTGTCTTTATTTTATAGTTTATATTATAATAGGTTATTTAAAATATCTTATCTATATCTCTTTTCATTTATAACATTTATTTTAGTTTATTTATTATTTATATTATTTCCCTTAAGGGTATTTAAACCATTTTGTGACGTTATAGTTTTATAACACATGCTTTGCACAAACTGTGACTTCATAATGGCTCAATTATTTCTGTATAATAATAATTTTTAGTTCATTTTTTCATTTTCATATAATCTAAATATAATGTGGTCAAATGGTCATTTTGGTAAAAATTTCCATTAGCCTAATTTTTATAGAAAAATAATTTACAGATTACTAATCAAAATTATAAGATATAAGTGTATATAAGTAAAATGTTCTCGTTCATATGGCCTAAAGGCACGAACTACTGGTAATAAATAAATAGTATAAATATAATTTGTGACGAGGTTTGAAGACAGGTAACCAAGAAGTCGAACATTTTTAGATTAGGTTTGTGTTATTTTTAGCTTAATTAAAAGTTTCAGATTTATTTAATAATACTAAAATTAGTTTGTAATTATTATTTTCCATCTAATCAGAACTTAAATATATTAGAATTTTATATTTAGAGTTGATTACCTTTTTGTATTTTCACTTCAAAAATGATAAACATAACCTACAATTTTTTGCTTCATTTACTAGTAAAATAAATAAAATAAATGAAATAAATAAAATATGAAAATCAACAATAAAATGTGTCAAGTAAAAATTAATTTCTTCTTTTTATTTTTATTTTAAACCATTTACTATTAAAAAATATTTTTCTCTTTATTTCACATTTTTGGCATTTCTTTGATATTAAAACTGTTTTTATCTGTTTGTAATAATGAGTATGACTCAATTTTGACTATTTTTAAAATTTGTTATAAATTTAATGCAAATGTAAAATTTATTTGAATAAAATTTGACGACATTTTCAATGATTTATTTATTCGGAAATTTAGTTATCTTGAAATGTAAACAATTTTATAATTAGAATTTTAAGAAAATCTCATTTTCTTCAGAATTATTAAATTGATAATTATTCATTGCTTCAGTAATTTTATTTAGATAAATTAGTTCAAATACTTGTTATTTATTTTTCCACACAAGTTCAAATTTATTAAAAAAATTAAAAATTAAAAATTTTTGAATTTAAATTTTCATCTTCGTATTTTTAATGTTTTTTTTGTCCATGAATGATCCTTGTGATTAAGGACTGAGACATAAATATATAAATCTCCTGAAAAATATTTGTTTCTAAAAATTACAAATGTAATGCTTCCAAAAATTCTGATGCTTTTTTTGTTGCAAATCAATATTCTGCAATTTTTCACTATCTAAATAACTAACTTAATTAATTAAAAAATTGCTATTCTGTTGAGAATTATTATACACCATAATTTACATATGGGCCATTTCACACCAAATCAAAAATTATTTTGCTTTTCGATCTCAAATTTTTTCAAATCTGTTTTTTCTTTTAGTGCCCTTTGGAATAAACTATCACGATTTTTTTTCAAATTTTTTCATAAAGCTACTTAAGAATAATACAGATTTTTTAAATATCACGTTTTCTTCGTAAATTATTTTTTTAAATTCTCATAACTCGGCCAAAAATTAATCAAATTGGACGCTCTTATAACGAAAATTTTTGTTTTCACATGTAGTTTTGAATATAAATATGAATTTTTTTTTAATTTAAGATAAAATTTCTAAATTTTGAGAATAAATTTTAATTTTTACAACGTACGTATCGATCACTTTTTCTAAAAAAAAATTTGTAATAAACTAGCACTAAATTAATAACATTTAATCCTTGTCTGGTTGTGGGTAAACGATGGAATCTATATTTATTTTGAAATGTTTAATTTTTATAAAACGGTGGGATTAAAAATTGTTAATTTAGTGCTAATTTAATTTAAAAATTATTTTAATTTCATCGTAAATTATTTAAAATTTTTTTCATATTTTATTAAAAACTACGTGTGAAAACAAAAATTTTGGTTATAAGAGCGTCCAATTTGATCAATTTTTGTCCGGGTTATAAGCATTTCCAAAAAAATTATGTGAAAAACGTGATATTTAAAAAGTATGTATCTCTTAAGTCGCTTTACGAAAAAATTTGAAAAAAATCGTGATTGTTTATTCCAAAGAGCACTAAAAGAAAAAAGAGATTTGAAAAAAATTTGAGATGCAAAAGCAGAATAATTTCCTTTTTAGTGTGGAATGCCACATATAAATGGCAAGTAAAAATGTACAAGTAACAAAAAAATGAAATAATTCTATTTTTTTATTTTTTTACCGAATGTCTTGAAAGTATAAAAAGCTTTAATTACACTAAATAGAACAATATAAATGTTGCATATAATTTTACTTTAAATGTTACAAATGCATATAAAAGTACATACATACATACATACAGAAAATCGTAAAATAGTACTTCCTTGAAGTGACCACTTCCCTGAATAACACAACTTGTTCCGCACACATATAAATATATATTTAAATGTAAATTGATAATAATAGCAGATGAAATGCTCATTTACTTTAAAGAACATCCTGTTTCCATTGTAAAAACATCAACCAAGCCCCCATATGCCTTATACTCGTTAAGAAACGGGAAAGCCGATACTATGCATAAGCATATACATATAGCCTCATGAAAATTTAGCGACGATTAGGTTCTGGTCCTCTGCTCCGCCCAAATATTACACATCCGGGGTGGTATACACATAAAGATCCTCGAATCCGAAAGGAAGAGGACTTGAAAAACGAAAAAAAAAAAAAATGAAAAATCATTCCATTTCGTACTCGATAATAATTGAAACGATATCAATGGTACATAAGGATGCGAGAATAATTGAAACCCATAGAATTCTCTCACATGGCAGGTACCCGATATCTTTTCTCGCGGTGTATCCCGTTGCCCGCCCACAAACAGATATTTTTTCCATGCATATAAGAATGAACCAAACGGAAGGCGTATTGCGAGAGAGGATCCTTCAAATATCAAAAAAAAAGTGAAAGAGAAAAAGAAAAGGAAAAGGAAAAAAAAGACGAGGAGAACGACAAATAAGAAAACGGGCGGGGAAGCAAGTTTCGCCGGAAGTTTCTTGGCATCATACTCGTATATATGTATAAAGTTCGTCTTGGATCCCGGGGTGCATTCGCTACGTCACAATGGACAGGATGTGTACAAATAAGGGTATTTGTCTCGTGAGTTGATTGTAGGGTGAAATATATGTGACGCTAAACGAGACCTATATACTATATATTATAAATATAATATAGGTATATATGAGGCCACTATTTAGAGACGTTATATTGAAATGAACGAATGGAAATCCATTCATCTAGCCAACGTTTAGTTTAGAATTTTAGGGTGACGACGATTCTACGAGCGTGGATTGCCCTCAATAGAACGTGACATTTTATTGTGTGCTTTTCTCACACCTGGACAAGAGAGAAACCGGCAGCACTGCTTTTTAACATTGGCAATGAATTTTCCAATGAGAATTAAAGAGGGAGAGAGATAAAAAAAAGCAGAAAGAGTGAGAGAAAAACTTAAATATAGCGGAAAAAGAAGAGGAGGAAGTATAAAAAACAGAGAGAGAGAGAGAGAGAAAAAAATCTTTAAGAAAGTGAGAATAATAAGATGGTGATAAAAAATAGAGAGAGAGAGAGAGGAAACCGAAGAATGAAAAATAAGAAAGAAGACAAATTAGAGAGAGGAAAATAGGAAGGACCCAACAAACCAGTCACGTGATCGCCCAGAGTCCTATTTAGTAGCCTAATAACACTGGAATAAAGCTTTTACGTTCAACGTCCGACAAAGAGTCGACACCCGAGAGTCAAAAAATCAGAATTTTATTTCTATTATATTCCATTTTCACCCTCTAATTTGATTTCATTTCCTTGTTGAAAAATTAGGGTGAGATATTCTAATGAAAGGATGTTCCTCTCTAATTAGAGAAGGAGAAGGAGGCGTCGTTTGGCGGCTTTTCAAAATTTTGTCAATACCCACTAATTCAAGATGATGATGAATCGTTTTTTTCAAAGGAGAAGGAGGAGGAGGGAACGTTAATTATGCTCATTATTTCAAATTAGGGAAAACTTCGTCGACTTTTTGTCAAAATTTTCGTTGATTTTCCCACACCAATTTTATGTTTGTATGGTGAAGAAAAAACGGCACTGTCCAAATTGGAAATTAAGAGTTCGCACTTGGAAAGCAAGTTTTGTTTGAGTCAAACATAATTATCTTTTGTATACAGTCAACAAAAAATTATTTTTGAATTAAACCAGATAAGTTTGATTCGACACATAATTTTTAAATATAATACCAATTAGTGTTAATTTAATCGAAATAATTTTTTTAATTCAAACATATTTTTGGTTTTGGTATGTAAGGATTAAAAAATCCGTTTTCTCATTACAGGGTTGAGGATGTTAAGGATTTTGAAAAAGTTAAAGATGAATAATAATTAAAATGAGTTTTAAGTAAAATAAAATATTTATGAAATAATAATTTATTTTTTAAATACATTTAGTCACTTAAGTCACATCATTGACTTAAATAAATGTATTTTGATACAAGTAAATATATATTTATTTCAATCATAAAAAAATTTGTTTAAATGTAAAAAAT
This sequence comes from Leptopilina myrica (nomen nudum), assembly GCA_032872475.1. Classification (NCBI taxonomy): domain Eukaryota; kingdom Metazoa; phylum Arthropoda; class Insecta; order Hymenoptera; family Figitidae; genus Leptopilina; species Leptopilina myrica (nomen nudum). The sequence continues at coordinate 18,498,846 of CM065458.1, read as the reverse complement.
AAATTATAAAATGAATAAATAATAAATTTAATGAATAGTTAAACTACACAGAAAATTTGAATCAATAAAAATTTAGTTTAATTCAATTATAAAATATGTTTGATTCAAACATATTTTTTTGGTTGACTATTTATTTTTGAATTAAGAAAAAATTATTCTTAGTGCAGAGAGAAACTTATTTATCAATATTCAAAGAACCTTTTTGGAAAGTTTAAGACAATTTCATAAACAAAACCAAAAAAAGTTATGCGGTTTTTGAAACATTTTGTGTCGCAAATTTTTTTGTTGCAATAACTTCAGCATCTATAAAGTAACTGATTTCTTAAAACTTTGTCAATTAATTATTAAATATTAATTATTATTAAAAATAATGAAATCATTTACATTTTCTCGATTTTTAATACGTTTTTAACTAAAATTATTAGTCAGATTACTTATAATATTTATTATTTTTATTAATAATTGTTATTAATATTATTAATTAATAATATTTATTAATAATTAATAATTGTATGGTAAAAATCGATGAAACTAATAAAATTTTTTGAAATAAATTACCTCTTTGATGATGCAAACTTTGTAGTGTTTTAAAAACAGTATAAATTTGTTGTATTTATAGGAAATTGTTTAAAAATTTCTAAACCACTGCTTTAACTATTGATAAATAACTGACTCAATTCATTTCACGAGAAAAAATGTATTTTTTTCAAACTAAGCATTTTTAAAAAATCTAAAATTTAAGATTTTAGTGTTTATTTTTATTATATTACTAACTGCTTTCTCAGTGTTTAGCCAAGGGAAGATCAATTTATTTAATTGACCTCCTTAACTATATTTGTAACACTTTATATTCTTTTAAGTTGAATTTATAAATTGAAAAGTTAAAGTAAAATAGTAAAAATAATCCATTTTTAAAAAATCATAATAAATAAATTCTAAAAATAAATTATCTTAAAAATATTTTCCACTAATAACTAATAATTATTCATTCTAATTAATAATTACTATTATTAATTAATTACTAATAATTATAATAATAATAATAATAATTTAATAAATTAAAATAACTGATTTTCAGTAAAAAATAACAAAAAAATTAGTTAAACTTTACTAATTCAGTCAGTACAAAATATTTCTACTACACCTCAGTTATTTTTAACTAATTGTCATTGGAAATATTACTTTTTGAATTAGAGACTGATTTTTTACTTCTAATTCAGTTATTTTTAACAGATTAAAATTTAGAGAGTCCACTATTACATTTTTTGTCTTCTACAGAAAATTAGTTGAAATCTTTACTGGTTAATTGGTAAAAGAATCAGCCCTCTTTAATCTAAAATAATTGTCTTCTATAAGTATATTTTATTTTTTATAAGAGACAAAAAAATATAAAAGTCTTTTATATAAAAGAATATTCTGTCCAAGAAAAAAGAAATCTTTATTTCGAATCTAAAAATTTATGTCTATAATTACCTCCTCCCCAGAATAGAGGAAAGAATAAACCAATCAACTAACCGCAAATCCCTTAAAACTGGTTTCTAAATAATGAGATTTGCCATGATGAAAATTATATTCTATATAGTTCAAAGAGTTTATTGCCTTCGACAAATACTCTATTACGTAGAGAACTTGCGAACGATGAAAATAAATGAGAAACCACAAGACCTCTAATGCCATTCCCTAAGACTTTAAACTCTCAATGGAATCATTAACTATATTTATTTAATGAAAAATGTGACTCACACGCACTGTGCGACAAGGGAAAATAGCGTGACTCAAATTTCAAACTAATTAATTCCCCATGGGAAAGTGGAGAATTCTCTCCGTCGATATTTAGGGTGTCAGGGAGAAAAAAAAAGATGTTTTATTTCACTGAACTTTCAACCTGCAACGTTTTTCCCTTGATTTTTCAAATAATTTTAAGTACGCAAGAGATGTCTCGTAAATTTCAGTTGATAGTTATTTTTTTTCCTCTTCTTCTTTCTAGAGTTCAACGTGGGGAGTGTTCAAAATTTTCATGCTCTTATTCTTGTTGAAAGTAAAAATTATCACCAAAGTGTTAAGTGTGTACGTTTCTTTGGAATATAATAAAAAGGTCGCCGAGTTTCTAATTAAAGAATATTTATCGCTTTACACTTGAAATGGAATTTTTATTTTAGATAGCATGTGTGAATGGGAAATGTTCGAAAATTTAATTTCTATTTTTGTGTATTTTTATAAATCAGAGACAACACGTGTAGTAGGAAATTTTTTGTTTTAAAATATTTACGAAAGGAACAGTTTTTTTTAAAAGTTTATTCAGAAAATTCGGTTATATAGTGTTTTAGTTATTTTAGGTAGTGAAATTATCTTTTTAATTTTTTACATTTCTCTAACAAATGTAACTGTTGTCACAATTTTTCTAATGATATCAAATTGAGATAATAAAAGTATCAAAACGTTGATACGTTTTTTGTTTCAATTTGATGTCATTAGAAAAATTGTGATATAAAAGTTTCTTTTCCCTTAATTATTGAAATTTTTAAAACAATTTTTCATAATCTGCAAAATTTTGAATCCGAATTTTCGTTAGAACAGCATTGAATACTATATCGGAAGTAAAGTTTATTAAAAATTAGTGATAAACTATGAATATTTATAGTATAAGTATTTATAAGTATTTTATTAAAAAATTAAAATACATTTTTAGTTACTTAATATTCATTTCTAAAGTTCTAACTAATATTTATCACCACAGTATAACATTTTCCTCAGAAAAATATTTGTTTCTAAAACTTTTCCAATGACTAAGCATACAAATTTTGGATAAAGAAAAGGAAAAGGAACAAGTTCCGCATAATAAATATATAAAATCTCTGTTCGGAAATGTATATTTAAATTCGAGAAAATAAAAATAATGAATTATTTATTTTTCATTCGTCACTATAGTATGTATGCATGATGAATACGTAACATAGCGCGAGTGCTCAGAGATGAAAAAAAAATAATTTGAATGAACATTCAAAGTACATCTAATATACCCCATAGGGGTCCATTATCGAATTTCCTTCCTTTTTTCTCGTAATATTTTTATTTACAAAAACCACAATTATCATTTTAAATTAATATTATGCTCTCGCATATATGTAAGTGAATAAAAGAAAGAATACAGTCTCGTCGAGGGATATGTATCTCGAATCCCAAAGGGTTTCTCTTTTCCTTTTTATTTTTTGTGCTTTAGAAATATTAAATATTTATTGATACTTTAGGTAAAAAACCATACAATGCTCGCGTCGACTGAAAATGCCATACACATGTCGCCACGTGATTCCTGTAAATTATTTAAAGCTCTGTGATATTGCTGCAGCATGTGCGGGGGGAGTTCCCTAGAGATCACTTTCGGGGGGGCCCCTTATAAAAATTTCATTTTCATACACAGACACAGACGAGGATATATAGGTATAATGTTTCTATTATAGAAGAGAACAAAGTTGATTATACTTCCAATGTCAATTTTAATCTCGTTTTAGTGATTTCTTTTTATAATTCAATTATCTTCAATGGAAGTCGATTGAAAAATATGAAGAAAAAGATGACGGGTATAAAATTTAATTTGTCAATTATTTGAATTGTTTTTTAATGTGGTGAATTATTGGTGAGTCTTCCTTTTCTTCTGCGTACGGTTAAAGGAAGAGAAGTCTTGAATATTTTCATTCTATATTTTTTTACTATTAATATTTTATTTAATTTTTAAGATACTTTTTTTGGAGTAAACATGCAATTTCAATTCTTTTCATAATAATAATTATATTGTAGTATTTTTTAATTATGAAAAAGTTTTTGACAAATAAAATTGTGGTTTATTTTCTCCACTTGAGAACGTCAAGGTCGCCACTAGATGGCGAAGAATCTAGTTTATTCAATTGAACTGCCATCTAGTGGTGACCTTGGCGTTCGCAGGTGAAGAATAGCATCTCCATATTGAATCTAGAGACTTTTATAATTAATATAAATGGATGTAAATTTTTAATTTGCGACATTTTTGTATGATTTCGAATTTCTTAGTTTCAAAATTATGTTTTTAACTAAATAAATTTTTTTCCTGGTAAAAAGTATTTTTTTTAATAATATAATTTAATAGTGTCATTCAGTGATGTACTAAAATACTAAATAATGGAATAATTCAAATTTTTATTTCGTCAAAAGCCTGTCAATGAATATGTAAAGAAAATAATACAAAATTCTTATAGAATTATTTTATTTTCGTTTAAACTAATATTGAAAGAAAAATGTGTTAAACTTGAGAAAAAAAATTCTACGTCAAACAACTGCTCCCCATATGATAAAAACCAAAAAGTTTTCTTGTAAGAAAAGAATAAAAAAAATTTCATATCCAAAAATCTCTCCTAAGATTCATCACTCACATTGGGTAATTTGAAACATTAGAGATAAGATTCAGAAAGAAAGAATCTGACGAGGAAAATCGAAACTTACTTAATCCTAAATAGGAGGGATTTTCTTTTTTTTGATAAATAAAGCACAAATGTTGAAATACGAGTATTTCTCACGTAAGATAGATTCTGGAGCACGATAATTTTTTTTTCTTCTTCGATAAAGAAAAACACACGAGATTATAATAAATGTGAGACAAATATTACGCACGGATTTTTGGTCCTAGGAAAACATGTCTTATGGCACCTAGATACATATATGTATTCTTCCCTTTAGGGTATAGGAAATTTCAATCTTCTTCCCCTCCACACTCTTTCTATATATATAGTCTCGTCTCTTCCATCCCAGGGGAATGTGTAACAAAGCAGAAAATTTTAAGCCGCAAATAAAAACTCTCGCTCTCCTCTGCAAACAGACAGAACAATAGGACAGCTTCAAATGTCGAAGATATAGCAAAAATCTGTGTGGTTTGACGCCTCTAATGGTCGCATTGCGGAGGTGAAAGAATTTCTTCCACAAGATGAATCGTTTTCTCAAAGAAAAAGGAAGAAAAAAAATTTGTTAAATCCAATTCAGAATGGTCATCTCAATTTTCGTTACGCCTCATCAATAATAGCAAAATGACTCGTGTTTGTCTTTATCGGAAAAATTATGATTAATTGATAAATAATTCATCCGGTAAAAGAAAATGTTTGCAATTATTGAAAATTTGAAATTCTACATTTCTTTCATTTTTCAAAATATTAATAATTTATAGTTTATACTTTTACATTATTTCATTCTCGAGAATAAAGCTTTTTAAATTTTTATTCGGAAATGTTAATTTTACTTAAAAATTCCAATTATTTCAGAAAGTGAATTGAAAAGAACTGACAGCTTTGCAATTTGGAACAGTCCAAAATTTTGATTTTCCTGTCAAAAATAATTATTTTTAATATCGAAGTCTGTTAAAATTTTCATTTCTTTATGTTAGTGACTACAGTCACATTTTGCTTTCGAATCATAATCGAAAACTGATTCATTATTTATAAACATGACGTTCTGATGATAATTTTATGCACTTTTAAATTTTAGGAAAAATATTGTAAATTTAAAAAAGCTTTCAATTAGTTAAACATCTGATCCAGAGAATGTTACATGGTTTTCACAGAATAGGGTACAAATTTTTACAGAATAAACTCGGTGAGAATTTTCACAGAATAAATAAAATTTTGCAAAAGACTTATTCCGGTAAAAACTCTTCTCTTTCTTCAAGAAGACTTTCAAAAACGACAGTTGAACACACCCGGCAAAAATTTTGGATAATCTTACCAGCTGAATTAATACCCAACACCTTCTTTTTCTTCTCTGCATAAACTATTAAAAACCATTAGACATTGTGTTTAAAAATGACAGATTTGCAATGGTTTTTCTAAATATTCAAAATATTTTCAAAGCAAATAAAAAAAAAAGTGTTACAAAAAGAGAAAATCCACGCATTCAATGGGAAATAATAAAATGTTGTTTGAAAAATCGTCGCACAATTTAGTGAGAATAATTAAATTTTTTTTCCCTCCAAACAACATTTGGAAGGATTATTGTAATCCTGTGTCGATTCGAATGGTACTAAATCCTAATAATTGTCCTCGCATATACTATATAAAATCCCATGTTTGTTGTATCTGTAAAACTTGGGAAGAATCGACGACAGGATTATTAGGCCTATAAAAACATTTCTCTCTCTCTTATTCTCTTCTCTATCCTCCAGCACCTTCTGGGCAATCAAACGGCGTGAAAAAAGAAATTTTTTTTTCTTCTTCAAATCCATTCGGCTTGAAGAAACATTTAACAAAGCAGAAAATTTTTCGTTGCCCTATGAATCTTTTGAAACGGTAGTTTTCGCGTCAAATACATCGGGAGACAAATTTTTATTGTGCGATTGGCCCAGTGGCATTAACTGTTCGAATATAGCACAGTCATGGTCACATGGATGATTGAAAAGAGAGAGAGAAAAATATTCATTCAAGACGAAAAAGAGAGAGAAGAAGAGATAGCGAGGGGGGGGGGGGAGAAATAAATAGAAATTTTTCCTAAAACGATTTCTCCCCCCCGTAAAAAAAGGGGGACAGGTGGCAAAGTTGTTAAAGAAGCCCAAAATCGTCTATTGAGCTTCGACTGATTATTCTTTTGGAACTTTTCAGGTAAGCCGAATGTATCGTATACGGTTTGACAAATTTCAAAAACTCTGAATTTATGACCTTCTTCGGGCCACCGACGCGGCGATGTCGATCATGAATGAGTCAAACCATACATAAATACCCTCAACGGGAGTCGAAAGTGTGGTCAAAGTTTACAATTTTTTTTTCAAAAATGAAGGGGCTTTTACTTTCTAACTACTGAATTTTAGAGATGAGAAATATTCTCCGTCTCTTTTGATAAAGAAAGAAACTTTTATGGTCCATTCTCATCCTTCCTTTAAAAATTACCACCAAAATAGTAAAATTATTGTTGAATTTGCGTTTTTGTGGTTTGACTTTACTTGAGTAATGATTATTTTATTTTGGGTAAACAAATTTTAATGACTCCCAGACACCTAAAGGGTGAATTTTGACAAATATGCGTACAATTGATTTTTCTTTGCAAGTTGTTTTTTATTTACAATCAATAAAAGAGGAAAAATATATTTTTGAAAAAATAAATAATATAAAAAATAATGTAAAATTAGGTAATAAATAAATATATGTTAAATAATTATAGAAAAATTACTTTTTAATAACTACACATTTTTCTCAATTGATTTAATTAGAAAAGTAAGGGGGAGCATATTTTTTTCATACGTTGATTTAATACTATAAATAAATAATACAAAAATAATGAAAAAGTAATAAATAAATATAATAGTATAATAAAAAGGTTCGAAGGGACATTTTTTACACGTTTATTTATATTGTAAACAGGTAAATAAATAAATAGTAAATAATAATAATAAAAGAATATAAATAAAAGTTTAATTTTTCTTTGAAAGTTCATTTTTTGTTGTAAATAAATAAAAAGAAAAAATATATTACAAAAGTATACAAAATGGCATTTTATGACATTTTTACTTATAAAATTTATATTTATATTTACTTATAAAAAATTTTTTATAAGTATATTTTTATCTGCAAGAAATTGAATTTTTTAAACTTTCAGAAATTCAATTATTTGTAAAAATTGCAACTACAATTCCGAAATTCATTTATTTTGGATAATTTTTAAATGAAATTATTGATTGACTCATTTGTGAATAATAGTTTTAGAAAAGTTATTCGAAAATTGAATTATTTAAAATAAATTTAGTTGCACATTCTCTAAAGTTTAATTATTATTGCCAACAATAGAAATAATCCAAAACTTTAATAAATGATTTCAGGAATATTTTTACTTGGAAAATTCTAAAAATGAGTTTATAAATGTTTAAATAATTTATATTAAATAATTATTTTTACACAAAAATTATAATTTTCGAGAAATTTAATTTAAAACTATTAGGAATTTACATCTTTATAAACTAATACGAAATTAAATTATTTTAATTGAATTTATTCGCTAAATTATTTATAAATAATAAATTTAGAATTATAATTACCTATAAAGAAAATTAAATTAAATACAATTTTTCTTGAAATTTTAATAGTTTAAATTTTAAAATAAATTTAATTTCATTAAATATTTTATTAAATAATTGAATCTTTAAAAATTTCCAATTAAAATTTTTTAACATTTTAATTTTTGTGAAACATTTTTTTTAATCTGAGTCAGTTAAAGTTAAAGAATTATTCAGAAAATTTCAACTGATTCGAGAGCAAAATTCAGTTAATGATATAAATGAACTAAAATTGTATCTGCTTTGGATAATAAAAATTATTTTTCCACGAAAAGATAAATTTCCAAACAAACTTTACTGATAAATTGTTTGCTATTAAAAATTTAATCATGACTGCCATTATTTATCAATTAATCATAATTTTCCAAAAAGACACACGCGAGTCAGTTTTTTTTGAATTTTTAAGTAAAATTATTTATTATTATTTATTTGTTTGATAATAATAATAATGATGATGGAATGAAAAAAAATGCCCAAGTCACTTATTTTAAATATATGCGAAAACGCCAAAAGTCAAATATCGTTATTCTTCCTCTTCATTTTCTTGAAATTTACAATATTTGTACAGTTATACATTTTGTCCAGTAACAGGAAATTTAAGAATTATATACACCATATATACATTGTATATATCGAAACCTTTTTTCAACCATTTATGACTTAACTTTGTGGCAATTTTATGTTATATTCATACATTTAAATTTTAAGTATTATAAATATCCTCTTTGTGCGCATTTTACCATTTCGAATATCGTTCAATTGTAAAAACAGTTTTTATCATGCACTATAAAATTTTACGAGTCAAGAGTTTCGTGTTGTTCAAATTTTTATATATAGATTTCACATTATTCACCTTAAAACAATTTGTAAAACGAACAATCCTCTCCTTTTTTTCCCACCGATTTCATAATCTTCTTTCTATATATATATAAAATTCTTTTCTCATCTCTCTATTCAATATATACATAATTATATTTATCTGCGTGAAAAAGAAATTTTTTTTATATACGATAATCATAAATTGTCACAGAAAATATATTTTTCAAGAATGAAATATTTTTTTTCCCGATTTTTTTTTCCTTGAGGAAAAGTTTGAGATTTCTATTCCACTCTTTTTCTCTTCCTCAAGCGGACAAAAATTTTAAAGGAAAAAAAATTCGTTTCGTTTTATGGATGATTTAAGTTTTTTAATTCTCAACTTCCTGTGTGCGGAGAAGAAATTATTGTCCGACATTCGAAACGAGAGGTTTTTTTTTGAAATGAAAAAATGATGTTCAATTTAACAGTAATTTTCACAGATGATGAAATAATTGAATGTATTAAAGGAGAGGAGAAAAAAATTAATTGATCTCTTTAAAGGAGTAAATATGTACGTTGTGTATTTTAATAATTCACTTTAAATTTCATTTTTAATTGAGACATTTATTAAATTTCTTCTTTGCAAAAAAGAAAAACTGTTAAAAATTACGTTTTATTAATTTTTAATAATAAAATGAACCAACGCAATAAAAAAATCAGGGTAAAATATTTTTATTTCTTTGTTTTATTATTTCAAATAAATATTTATTTTCGATTTTTTTTTAATTTAAAAAAGCAAAAGGAACATTTTTTATTTTAAATAAGTATTTATAGTTGAAATGATATTTTTGGAGTAAACGAATATTTTTTGTTTCAAATAAATATTTATTTTGGGTTTTTATTTTTTGAGTTGAAAAAGCAAACGAAAATTTTTTATTTTCGAATTTTTTTTCCAAGTTAAAGAAGAAATAGAAGAAAAGATTCATTCTGAATGAAGAAGAAGTCGATAGTAACTCATAAAAGTTGGTGATTTTTCTTGTTCTATTCATTTTTTGTTGTGAATGTTTGTAAACGAAAGAATATGGGAAATGAGCACTTAAAGAGACATGGTTCACCATCTGGTTGACGTTTTTTTTGTCTTTCCTTCCGCTTTTCTATTCTTTCACTTTTTTGTCCTCTCTAAAGCAATCCGTTCGTAAATCACGAATTTTACGACCTCGAGGATACATTCTCGCACCGATTCGGTTTACGAGAAAATATCGGTACAAGGGCCATGTCCGCACCAAAACGTTAAAGTTAAAATTACTCAAGAGAGAAAGAGAGAGAGAGAGAGAGTCGACTGTGTATAATTTAAAGCTTCTATCGAGAGCTGTTAACGAAGAAGCCTCAAAGTGGCCTTGTAAAAAAAGAGAAAGAGAGAGAGAGAGAGAAAAAAAAGACTCAAAGAATATTTTGACGAAACTGCGGTGACTCGATTCTTTATCATATTCTTGTCCTTTTTCTTCTCCTTCTTCCTTTTCTTCTTTTTTTCCTTCCTTCTTTTTTCTCTTTTTTCCCTCTTCTTTTTTTTCTCTTCTTTTTTTTATCTACTTGGCACAGCTTCCGTATTCTTATAACGTGATCTTTTACGGCCTTTTCACTTGACGATTTTACATTTTTACCGCGTCCAACTACGTTGTAAATCATGCGTTCGACTTTTCGGCTTTTGCTGTTTGCTGAAATTTCCACTGCTATATATAGTCGTTTCGAGGGAGAGTAAAATGCGCTGTCAAAATTGGCGAGACACGGATCTGTGGCCAATGGTTATGAAGGACATATCAATTTTGAACGGTGTATTTCCCAAGGGAAGTTTAATTTTTCAAAAAAAAGGGACGAAGGCGAAGGAAACAAAAATTTTAAGAAGTCAGTGCAGAAAAATTTTTTTTTATATTATTCCCCAAATGGGACGGAAGTGTCCTTTTACTTTATTATTTACGATGATTTTTTTTAAATACAACTAAAATTTGTTTTCATATACCTATAGGTACGAATAACTATATAATGCAATCCTTTCTTGCTAAGTTTTTCAATAGAAGCAACAAAATCATCTGGGAATTTTAAACCCTCTACGTTATTATTTATGGTGGTTTTTTTTTAAATATGTTGACATTTTTTGTTATATATACCTAACTAAAAATCATAAGTAAACCCTTTTTTTCTTGTTTTTCTATTAAAGCAACAAAATCATCTGGGAATTTTAAAACCTTTACTTTATTATTTATGGTGATTTTTTTTTAAATATGTCGACATTTTTTTTATAATACCTAACTAAAAATCATAAGTAAACCCTTTTTTTCTAATTTTTCTATTAAAGCAACAAAGTCATCTGGAAATTTTAAAACGAGAATATTGGGTAAAAATTTCAAGTATTCTGCTAAAATATTGAATGGAGGGAAATAAAAAAATAAAAGATCGTAAATAATAAACATAAGTAATATAAAAAAATGTGACTTGTTTCTAAGAAAGGAACCTGAGATAATTGAACATTTGTTTGCTGTACAGAAATAAATGACAATAACAATATTTATTTTCAAAAATTATTGAGTGATTTTTATAGAAAAGCCAATAGAATTACAAATATTTTCATTTGCAACAAATTACATTTGTAGAAAAAATTTCAAATTAAAATCTTTTTAAATTTTATTAAGGAATATGATTTCAGTAATAATTGAATTTTAATAGATTTAAAGTTAAAAATCAGTGAAACAATTTAAATTTTCCATAATTCTAATCAAAATGATAAAAAAAACTAGATTTTGTACAATTTTGATTTAATTTCTTGAAGATAATAAAATTCTCATAAAACGAAAATATTGTAAGCATTTAAAATGTTTTGAATTTTACTGAAAAGAATTTTTTTTTAATTTTAACTTTTGAATGAAAATCTTATATTAACATTTTTTTATAATAACCGAGTTTTTGAAGAATATTGGAAATTTTGAAAATAATTTAAATTTACTTTACTTGCTAATAATTAATTTGGAGTCGTAATTAAATTTTTATTATGTTTATACTAATTATGATTTTATTGAAAAATTGAAAAATAAAATTAAAAAATAAAGATAAAATTTGCATGGTTGCCACTAGTGAGGAAAGTTAGGAAGTTCAGAGAAAACGTAGGCAAACATTTTACTATTTTCGTATGAATAATAAAAATTTCACAAAAAATCAATTATTTATAAATTTTTAAATACATTTTTTCGCCATAATTCCATTACTTTCATAAATAATAAATTTAATTTACCGATGTTCGATTATTTTTATTAATAATAATAATAAATTCTCATTAGAAATTCAATTAATTTCATGAATAATAAAACTCATTGACGAATTTCAATTATTGTTAATACAATTATTCTTACAAATATTTTTTAAAATTCATTCAAAAAATTTTAATTATCTTCAAAAATTTAAACAAAAATTCTCGTCAGAATGTCAATTATTTTTATAATAAATAAAGTTCTTCTCCTAAATTCAATTATTTTAAAAAATGTGAATAAATTTTTTGTCAACATTTCAATCATTTCAAAAATTCTTTTCAATTCAATGACTTTCAATCTCTAATATTTTAGTAAAATTTTCCAAAAGAATTCTCATAATTATTTAAAACAAATTTTTAATAAAGTATTCTACTGAAACATTTAATTATTTTTATAAATATTAAAATTCTTTTTAGAAATTCAATTATTAGTTTTCATAAATAATAAAACACATCGCAGAATTATTTCAATTTCTTTTAATACAGTTTTAATCAAATTAATCGAAAAATGGTGATTAAATTCTTTATGAGAATTTAATTTTGAGAAAAAATCATGAATTTTTAGAAAAAATTGAATCTTAAATAGGATTCAAATTAAAATATTTGAAAATTCGAATTTTTTATTAATGAAAGTCGTAAATAAGTGTAATTGAACATTTTTTTCAATATTTAATCATTTGTATAGTGAATTAGAATAAGATAAGGAAAAAGTTCATTTTTTTTGGGAAATCAAGGAAAAGTCAGGGAAAAAGAAAATTAAATTTTTTGGCAATCCTGTTTTTAATTAAAAATTGCTATTGTTTGCATACTGGCTCAAACTCGGAAAAATTTCTTCCAATATTCATAAGTATAATTTTAAAATTCGCTAATTATATTTATTTTACCTGAAATTTTAATTAAATTTTTATCGAATTTAAATTAATTGTCAAAATTTTTTCTTAACAGATAATTATAAATTGTTGAATTAGATACTAATTATACTTCTTCCACTAAAATCGTTATTAATTGTTTATTATTCAAATGATGCAACATTTGAGCTTAAAATTGTATCAATATTTCCTAGCAATATTCAGGCAGTATTGCAAATATAATTAAACATAATAACATAATTAACTTTGAAGCAATATTACCGTGCAATATCAAAACAATATTAAGCACAAATATTCTGCTATTTAGTGTACATATTAAAAAAGATAAAAAAAACCCCGTTAAAATTCATCGACACTGGCAAAATTTATTTCCGTTATATACTTTCGCTTTCGTGGAAAATTTTTTGAATATCCACCTCGTGTGTGTGTGTTCGCGAGTGAGCGCGCGCGTCTCGTTTCTTTGTATAAAATATGCTAAACGCCATGAGCCAAAAAAGGGCCCACCAAACACGAGGAACGTTGTTATTTACAAATTATGAATGTTGTATGATGAAGTATAATAATAATAATAATGGGCGCAACGGGCAATTTTCAAACGCTTAAGGGCGGTCAATGCTTAATGTGTCGATCGACTGCGAGAGAGGTACCTAGGAATTCGTAGGGCCCTTAATAAGGCCAGACCCCACTGGCGCGTTATTTATTGACCTTCAAGCAAAAAAGAGATTATCCCCGATTCACGTTTGCAATTCTCTCTCTTTCTCTCTCTCTCTCTCTCTCTCTCTCTCTTTTTCATCGACATCGCATAAGCCAGGAAATTGCGTCTCGTGATTATGTTTTTTCTTTCTTTTTTTTGTGGTTAATCGCTTAGGTCAAAGGGAGACCGAGAGTTTATCGTTTGTTGTATAAATGCGGCTCAAAAAAAGGGAGAAAAATATAAATGTAACTCCCTTTTTCGATAAAATCTGCAAAGATACTTTTCAGATCGGACTTATTTATTTTTACTCGGAAAGAAAATAATATACACACTTAATTCGATAATTAACTCTATCCGGCTTCTAGGCCGATTAAGTCTAATTAATAATATAAATACATGAATTAAAATTTGTTCACTTTGTAAAGTAATCCTTTTTTTATCGTCTAGAAATAGTTTTTTCTCAGAAAATAAATGTGACTTGCTACGAAGAAAAGTACCTGTAAGGTACAAAAAAATTGTAGGTTATGTTTAGTATTTTCGAAATGAAAATACGCAAAGAGATTCACTCTGAATATTATCTACTGATGCTTATGTGTTTATTGCAACAAATATAATTGATAATAATAGAGTTCAGTTTTAAATTATAGACAAAGAAATTTTTAATTAAGCTAAAAGTAATACACAAATAACCTAAAAATTATTTAATTCTTACCATTTTTCGGAGCGCGTGACAAAGAGAAAAATAAATTTTTGATTTTATTAATTTTATTTATTTACTGGTAATTTTTGATATTTATTATTTTATTCTGTACCTTGTGTACCATTTTATTACTTACGTAGAAAATAAATGTTCTCAAAAGAGTAGGATTTTTATTTCTAGAATAACTCTAAATATTGCTTAATATTTTTGTATAGCCTTCATTTTCTTTTTATAAACAAGATAAATAGTAATCCATATTAAAAAAATAGTGATTCCTAAGTAATCCAAAAGAAAACAAATGAAATAATTATTGTAATAATAATTATTATTAAAAATAATAAGCGTACTAATGATAAACAATATAAGTAAAAAATTAAAGGAAAATCGATTGAAAAAAAATTGAAACACAATTTCAAAAGAATAAACATTTTTTTCCAAAACTGTTGAAATTTTGGATAATTTTCATTAAAAAAAAAAAAAAATTCTCCCTCCCCCTACCTATGCTTAATTTATTAATCCATTTATTATTGCAACTTTATTATTTCACTAACTATAAGATTATTTATTGCCAAGTCGAAAATGAATATTTACGACATAAATTTAAATATGAAATTCATTTCATTGAAGTACTTCACAAGAAAAACGGGGCTGCAAAATTACTCGAAGCATTTTGCTCTTGGTTTCCTGCGGTGCATGTAAAGTATAAACCAGCTGTTTAATTTTCTGCGGTTTACCACCATCGTTGGAACCAGCAGGTTCAAACTCATCTTTTCGCAAATTCGTTTTCACAAAAACACGCGGACTGTCATCTACAGAATTTTTTTTTCTTCTACTTTTTTCAATAAAAAAAAAAGAAGAAAAATTACGGAGGCAATTCTTTATTTAAAAGAAAAAAAAAAAATAAAATGATAAAAGAAGAATAAGAAGACGAAGAAGACGAAGAAGAAGAAGAAGAAAAGTTGTAATGCTTTTATTACAAAAAGAGAAATATAATAATAATAATGAAACATACAATCTCTTATTGTATGGTTAATAAACGAAAACATGAAATGTGAATGGGTAAAAAATTAATTGGATTGCATGTACTAAAACACATGGCGCAGATAAGTGCTGCACGTGATTTGTGGTTGGCACGTCGAATTATGGGACAAAAGAAGACATCCCTTTCAAAAGTGTAAACTCGCTAAGGAAAGCTTTGAACTCTTTGAAAAAGGAAAAAAACAACTTCTTTTTCGGCTGGTTTTAAAAATATATTATATACTTTTACTTGGAATTGTTTCTTGATATATTCATTTTTCGCATGCAATGATAAAAATTAACAATTTTAACTGTTCGCTTTCTTTTTAAACCTCTTCTTCTTTCATTTTTGAATGCGGCAAAAATAATTTTTTAATATTTTGTACCAAGTTGTTTTTTTTTTGCATATTTCGGAGAAAAAATTTTTTCTAAATTAAAGAAAATTATTTCATAGCTGACAGTAAACACTTATTTTTTAGAACCAAATTATTATTTCAATAAGTATGAGATTGAATATTTAGTCTAATAAAAAATTGCAAAAATTCTTTGCAAACTTGCAATTATTTTTCGAAATTATTCTCAATTCAATGATTTTCAGTATCTACTATTTTAATAAAATTTTCCAATAGAAATTTATTATTTAAAAAAAAATTCTGACAAAATTCTTCGCAAAAATTCAATTATTTTCAAATATAATAAAAATTTACAGGAATTCAATGAACAATTTCTTTTAAAATCTCTTCTTAATAATTTAATTATTTTCTTAAATGATAATTTTTTTTTACAAATTTAATTATTATTGTAAATAAATAATCGTAGAATTTTAATTATTTTCATAACAATTTTAATCGAATTCTTTGAAAAATGTAATTATTCTGAAATAATTATATTATTCAATTTATTATTAAAATTCGGCAAAAGAATTCAACTATTTAAAAATTTGTTGAAAATTAAAATTTTAGAATTAAATTTAATTAAAGGTAAGAATTGAATTTAATAAACATTCTATAATTCGTTAAATTATTTATTTCTGTATTTAAATAATGTGATTCTCGATGATTTTTTTAACAAACATTCATTTAAAAATGAATTTCAGTAAAAAATTTAAATAATAATTAAATATTAAAAACATCGCAGCATGAATTTTTTTAAAACAATTGCATTCGAAGAATTTTATTAAAATTTTTAAAAGTAGTTACTTTTTTTGAAGGATTTACTTAAAATTGAATTAAAAATAATTGAAATCCTGTGAAGAATTTTATTATTTATGAAAATAATTGAATTTTTGCAACGAATTTTATAATTTATAAAAAGAATTGAATTTCTGCAACAAATTTTATCATATTTTTTGAAAATTATTCAACTTCTTTTAGAACTTTTAATATTACTGACAATATTCTGTACAATTTTTTTTTTTGAATAAGTAAAGTTGATTTTTTTTTAAATTTAAAAAAAGTTTTATTTTTAAATGTAAATTGAAAAATTTCCGAACAATCGAAATTTGTTAAAATTGGAAGAATGAAATTCTCGTTGAATTTTCTGACAAACATTGATTTAAAAATAAATTTCAGTTAAATTCGAAGAATTTGAATAAAATTTTTAAAAATAATTACTTTTTTCGAAGAATTTACTTAAAATTGAATTCAAAATAATTGAAATCTTGCGAAGAATTTTACTGTTTTTGAAAATAATTGAATTCGTGCAACGAATTTTATTTCATTTTCCAAAAATAATTGAATTTCTGTTAGAACTTTTATTATAACTGACAATTGTGTAATGTTATTATTATTATTATTTTTTTTTTTTGAAAAAGTGTAATTGATTTTTTTTTAATTTAACAAAATTTTATTTTCAAATGTAAATTAAAAAATTTCTTAAAAATCGAAATTCGGTAAATTTGAATTGTACCTAAACAAATGGATTTAGAAATTCTCAATAAAGAACTTATTCATAAATTATTAAAAATCGTTGACTTTGAGAAGAATTTTAGTTAAAAATTATGAAAAATAATGATTAAATTAAAATGGTAAAAATATTTTTTTTTAAATTACAGTAACAATATTTCTATTATTAAAATTTTTTTTATTACTCGGTTATCATTAATTCATAATGCACTTTAGAAAAATTGTTTTTGTATGGAAAAGAAGCTTTGAAATGTTCAAAGCCAAGTAATTTTATAGAATTAGTAAGTCTCCTGAGCAGACAAATCTTGTTTATACAGTAAATAAGCTTTGAAATTTTCAAAACGAACGAAGTAATTTCGAAAAATTAGTTAAACTCTTGTGCCAAAAAATTATATTTATATAGAAAATAAAATCTTTGAAATATCCAAAGCCAAGTAATTTTGAAAAATAATCTCAAATCTTTTTTCACAGAAAAGAAGTTTTAGAACATTTGGACAAATTAAAAGCACAAGTTCAAAAAAAAAAATTAATTTTTCCCTAATGAAAAATTAATAGTTCTCCAAAATACCTTTTTTCATTTTTAATGTGTTCTTTTTTTTGGAAGTATTTTTTTCTTAAGATCAAAGTTCGTGATCTATATTGGAGATTAATAAACTAATTGGATGTCGAATTGGTTGTAGGGTCAAGAATTGAGCTAGCAACCTTAATATTGATCGTTCGAAAGTGAACGATCAATCTTGAACAACAAAAGTCGTTCCACCTCCTCACGGTTAAAACTTTGATCTTTTCCACGAAAAACGTAAAATTTTCGATCCCCTTTCTATGTATATAGCCAAAGGTACAATATCCTCTCTTGCGCGACCATATGGTTGCCGGAGGCGCAGGTCATTATTTTTGTTGGGGCCTTACAAAATTGCCCGAAAATTACTCTTTTTCTCTCCTTCTCTTTCTCCTCCGCCGAGAGAAGAGACGATATTAGTGCACCGCGCGCGGTTTCTTGGGGATAATTTCATAATTCGAAATTTTTAATTTGAATTTCAATTCCGTGGTCGCGTCGTCGCCACACATATAAGTGGTCGCGCAGACTCTTCGACAGTAATTCTCTTCATCTTGGCAAACTCTTTTGGTCCTTTCTCTCTTTTTCTCCTTTTTTTTCTTTTTTTCTGCTTTTTCATCTTTTTCATCTTTTTCCATGTATGATATATACCTTTTCTCGATTCAAGCAAAAACAATCTTACATGCGCGCAGCGCGCACTTTTGGTTTGAGGAGACAAAAAAGCACAGCGCGTCCGCTCCTCGCATATATGTATGACTCAAATTATAGTCTTTAAAAGTGTTAAGAAACAAAGAAATGCTTTCATAAATGTATCGTAATAACCATACGCGAAGAATTGGAAGGGAGGAGAGAAAAAAATTCTAAAACTCTCCCAGCTCAGGGTAATTACTGTAATTTTATTTAAAAGTTGACTACATTGTTAGTCAAACTCAGTATTTCTGTATTTCAATAATCTGAGGGGATTTTTTTTTAATCTAAAAGGGTTGTTTTTTCTAAAATGCAAATTTTTTGCGGGAAAATTATTCTAAACCAAGTTTCCGGTGGGATAATGACAATTATTTTCAGACAAAATTAGTGTTGTAGAGTAGGTTTTCACTGCAAAAAAAGTAATTTTCAAATTACAACAATAATTGGTATCAATTCACTTTTTTAATTAATTGAATTTAAGGGAAAAAAATTTATTACTTGTAAAAATAATTAAATTTTGGCAATTGAATTTTATTAAAATTTTATTGTAAATAATTTAATTTGGTTTTAAAAAATTTTATGAAAATTAAAAGTTTTATAAACCTTAGAGTTTATAATTCCATACACTCACAAAAATGATTTATTAAACATAAAACTGATTTCCTTTTATATCATGTACTTTAATTGTTAGCAAAAATAGTTTTATTGAGTTTTATTGAGAAAAAGAATCTTTTAAATATAAAAAAGTTAGAAGTTTATTAAAAAAAAAGAAAAACGTTTTAATATTAACTGATTTTTTTGATTTTTAAATGAAATCTTTTTACGTTAAACGACTAATTTCACGTGATTTGTCATTCGTAAGCAAATCAAAATAATAAAATAAAAGAATGACATTATTCTTTACATAATGCAAAGGTAATCTGCGCAATTTTTACAATAATTATTGTATTGTAATTGTATTTTAATTTATTGTTAGCTTCTTTAAAAATTAAATTTTAAATAAAATTATTCAAAAATTCTAGATTTATTAAATTTTGGAAAACTTACAGTTCAAATTTTTAAGTATTTCAAAATTTTAAGCAAATAAAGAACAATAAGTAGTTCAATATTTATTTTACAAAAGTTATTAAAATTTGAAAAAAATTAATTTGTAAATTTTTAAAAATCAAGTTTTTGAAAAATAGTAGGAAATTAAAATTTTTAAAGAAAAAAGTACTTGAATTCACAATAATAATTTTAAACAACTGAAATAATTGAAACGATTGGAAATTTTGTAAAATTTTATATTTAAAAGAATATTATTTTTTCCTCTTTAAAAATATTGTCCCTAAATATAATTATATTATTGCAATTATATCATTTTATGGATTTACAAAAATTATTCTATTTAAATAATTCAATTCTCGTAGATGAATTCTGTTCCAAAGTTTAAAAATTTTTTAATTTATATTTAAAAAATTTTTAATAATAATAATTTCTTTAAAAATTATTACAGTTTTTTAATAATTTTATTCAAAAATTCTTAAAAAAATAATTGAATTTTGAATGAATTACAGTTGCAAATTTTAGAAATAATTATACTTCATGAGGTTTTTCATTGAAATTATTTGAAATTTGAATTCTTTGAGAAAAATAAATATGAATAAGTTTCTTAAGTTTTGTTTAACAAAAATTATTAAAGTTTTAAAAACTATTTAACTTAGAAATTTCGAAAAATTGTTTCTTGAAAAAATGAAACATAAAAAATATGGTATAAACTTATTTTCTTTATAGTTATTATAGTTAAAATAATTATATATTTTGAAGAGAAAACTAAAAAACGGACAAATTATAATAAAGGTGTTCGCCAAGTGTTTTGATTTGCAATTCAAAAATCGATTTAACTATTCTTCGAAAAGGAAATAATGGTAAACTGTAGCCGTTTGAATAATTTCCGTCCCCTTCAGCATTTCGAGGAGAGGCGAATATTTGACAAACTAATAATTTAATAAGCGTGGTTCATCTTTAGAAGGTGAAAAAAGAAGGTTTATTGAAAGTGGTCTCGAGAGATTTTGAAGTTTACAAAAATCATTCTCTCTCTCTCTCTCTCTTTTTTTTCTTCTAAGAACGCATCAGCACATTTTTATTTTTTGAATTTTAAGTGAAGTGAAGTGTAATGAAGTGAATAAAATTAGTCGAAATTGAAAAGAATTTTTTTTTATTATAAAATTTAATAAAATCGTTTTGTGTATTGTTGTACGCACTTTTCATGTGGTTATTGAGACTGTAATAATAGGGAACGAGCCGATTTCTGAATGAAAGATATTGAGGTACAGTGTGCAATATGCTTCGAGGCCTTTTTAAGTTTCATGATATAGGTCAGCTCTCTTTTTTTCTTTGCTCTGCGCCATCAATGGTTTTATCCTGTTAGCAATAAAGGATTCGCATTGCTAACTGTTTCAATTTCACACTACGTTGATTTTTCAACATCTCTTTGCGCGTTCAAAATTTCTTTCTTACCCCTCATCTCGTCACAGTTCAATATTTATGCAAATTCTGACAAATTATGGCGATCGTGAGAAATACAATGGAAAAATTTTCATGATATTTTCAATAAAACCGAGTAATAAAATGAGAAACTGTTACGTGAGAATGGAAAATTTTGTTTACATTCTTTCAATTTTGTTCTGTTTTATTAATATTAATCAGTTTATTGGTAATTTTTAGTTTTTTTACACTTTTTGTATTTCTCGATTTAAATGAATTGTAATTTTTCCGAAAAGTTGGGAATTTTTTTGAATATATTGGTCAAGAATATAGTTATGCGTAAGAGACGCGTATTATATAATACGCATGTATAATGAAATCCATTCAGAAAAAAAGTATCAATGGTTTATTAAAATTAATAAAAAGCCGCTGCTTTATGGTATTTTTTTCCAACTAAAAAAGCGACACTTTTGGAGAAGTTCTTTAGGAATATTACGGTCATTGAAATCTGAAGTGTCCTCTATTTAGGGAATATATGGAGGGACAATGCTTGGCATAACACTGAAAGTGAATGAGAACCTGTCATAAATCATACTTACACGGGATAAAAAACTCCTCCCGGCCTTTTTATCACGTATTTAATGTACTGTGAAGAGAATTTTTCGCGTGTGTAGAAGATATTTATGACATTCGAAAGACTAAACAGGCAGAAAATTTGGCTTTTCAAAAAGTCTATACAGGGTCAATAGAAAATGATACTCAATTGACGTCTATAAAATGGTAAATGTTTATTGTTCGCTCTCTTGTTCGATATTTATAACCTGATGTTCCTAATTTTACTACTATTTGTGGTTTTTCTTTTAACTGTTATTGGGATTTGTACTGAAACGTATTAACTAAAGGTAGTACTAAATCTATTACTGAAGCTATTATTAAATGTATTGTTATTTTTACAATGTCCATTTGGCTTTTTAGTTCAATTGTTGCTGTGTACCTACTGCAATTTTTTACTATTGGTATCAATTCACTTTTTTAAATAATTGAATTTAAGTGAAAAAATTTATTACTTGTAAAAATAATTAAATTTTATGAAAATTAAAAGTTTTATAAACCTTAGTACTCATAATTCCATACACTCACAAAAATGATTTATTAAACATAAAACTAATTTCCTTTTAAATCATGTACTTTAATTGTTAGCAGAAATAGTTTTATTTGGTTTTATTGTAAAAAAGAATCTTTTAAATATAAAAAAGTTAGAAGTTTATTAAAAAGAAAAACGTTTTAATATTAACTGATTTCTTTTGATTTTAAAATGAAATCCTTTTACGTTAAAAGACTAATTTCACGTGATTTGACATTTGTAAACAAATCAAAATAATAAAATAAAAGAATGTTATTACTCTTTACATAATGCATAGGTAATCTGCGCAATTTTTACAATAATTATTGTATTATAATTGTATTTTAATTTATTGTTAGCTTCTTCAAAAACTAAATTTTGAATAAAATTAGTAAAAAATTCTAGAAAATTTGTTGAATTTTGGATGTTTAAGTTTAAGTTTTTTTAAACAAAACTTTTTTTCTAATCTAGTTCAATTTGTTACTCTGTAAATCAGAATTAATGCGGATTCGTTTACCGCAATTTAAATTAGTAACATTTTTTTCTAATTTTTAGTTGTTTTTTACTAATTGCCAGTAGAATATTACTAATTCAATTAGTAGTACGTATTTTTTACTGTTTCAAATTAGTAAATATTCTACTAATAATAATTTGTAAAAAAAGGAATAAAAAATAAGTAAAAACAGTTACTAATTCAATTGGTAAACGAATCCGCACTATTTCATTAGTAGAAAATTACAGATTCAGCTTTTACTAAACTACATTTCACTAAACAAAATTATCTTTAAACCTTTATTGTTGAGAATTATTTAAACTACCATAGTAAACGTTATAGTAACGTTTAATAAATTCCTATGAAAACTTTACTCAATTTTCCTCAATTTTGGCAAAAATTCTGAAATTTTTACTAGGTTCTTCGTTATTTTTATTACCTTTTTAATAAAATCAGTAAAATATTTTATTTGTGTATTGTTTTTCGTTTGTAAAATTTGATTTTTTTCTTTTATTATATTTTTTTGATTAAATTAAATTCACGAATAAAAAACTTTATTCAGTTACAGAATAAAAATATTTTACAAGAAAGACAATATTTTACTAATCAAAACAAATTCTTCTCTCTACTAAAATATCAAGATGAAGTTTTATAGATGTTTTTTTAGGCAAAAAGCAAAAAAACGAAAAAAATTTGTTTTTAATCTAGTTTGAAGCCCAACAATTTCTGCTATAATCCTCCGAATTCATTGAACTTTTCGATTCATGATCAAATATCAAAAATGGTTCACGTTTCACTTTTTAGAATTTTGATTCTTAAATTGAAGTTCAATGAAGCTTTGATTTTTCATTCTCAAATTTTTATTTTTTAATTCTGTTAATTTTTACTATATTTCATCAGTAATTTTATTTCTTAAATCTTTAACTTTTACTTTTAATTAAAAGGAAAATTTTAACAAAAATTAATAAAACTTGCATCAGATGTGGACAATTTTTTACTTCTGGAAATAGAAAAAATTTGTTAGATTTCCCAAAAAGTTTAGAATTTACTTTGTTCACACGTTAATAGTAATAATTACTATAAAATGTTTTTCTAAACACATTTTGTTTTTCTTAACTGGACAAAAATTCCTCTCTCATTAATTAATATTCATTAAATGTTATATAAAATTAAACAGAAAAATTTTAATTTCATGAAATTGGAATTTACTTCTTTAATATAGCAAAAGTTATTTCACATTTTTGCCCATTATGAGTTTTCTTTTTTAATTAAACAAAAATTTCCCACTTTAGTTAATTTTTATGCATTTATTTTATAATATTTACTTACAAAATTCAGTATTATTAATTTAGTTTTTAATTCTAAGTATTAAAAATTACTTTGTATTCTATTAATCGACTTCAAAAATAGTTTTAAAAAAATTGTCAAGCCCACCGTCGATTTTTAGGTAACAAATTTTTCCCGAATCGGAAATAAATTCTAAAAAAGTTCTTAGGACGTGTTTTTCTTCTTTAATAAACAAGCACCAATTTAATTGAAACCCCCAAAGACAATCGACTCCAAAAATTTTTTTAAAAAATTCAATAACAAT
The DNA here is from genome assembly GCA_032872475.1 of Leptopilina myrica (nomen nudum). Lineage (NCBI taxonomy): Eukaryota > Metazoa > Arthropoda > Insecta > Hymenoptera > Figitidae > Leptopilina > Leptopilina myrica (nomen nudum). Next base: position 18,474,594 of record CM065458.1, on the reverse strand, counting down.
TTTTTTGTAATTTATTGATGTAGTGGGGTACTTTACTTTATTTTTACATAGTTTTCTTTTTTAATCTTGAAAAATTCTCCTTTATCAATTATTTTTCATTAATTTATTTCACAAAATTTACCAAACAAATGAAAATTTCAAAAAATGGTAAAAAATGCCCCTGATTAATTATTTCTCATTAATTTATTTGATAAATTTTACCGGAAAATTCCAATTTCATTCAATTTCTTCAAAACTTCCAAATTCTTGAGAAAAAACTCTCGATTTCATAAAATACTTTCAATTTCCTAACTACTTGAAAAATAAATAATAAAAAAAAACGAAATTTTCTTTTTCTCAAAGTATAAAAAAAAATTTGTCACACTTTGTAGCACCTTAATGGCAATACTTATAGAAAATAAAGAATAAACATTTTTGATAAATTATCTGTGTATATAAACGTATTGAGAAATGCTGTCAAATTTCAATGTTAATTCAAAAGAGAGAAATTTGATGCACTCTTCTCTTTCTCTGTTTGTAAAAAAAAGAATGAGAATGCACTCCTCCTACTTATTCTCATCATCCTCCTCCTACTCTCTTGTAGGACAATGTGTGTGTGTGTGTGTCTTGAAAAATTTTCAAGTATCTGGTCCATCGATTCCTTTTTGGACAGTGCGGGTACCGCCTCTTTCTCTCTTTCACTGCTCTGTGCCCTTACATTAGATGAATCCCTCACGATTGCCATATGCTGGGACATAAAACAGAGTGATCGTCCAAAAAAGCATTTTCCTATTTCTCGAGAGCGCAAAACATATGGTAGCGCGTGCGCGCCCTTTTTTTCTCCTGAAAATTCTTCAAGATGAAACTACATCAAGTATCTCTCTCTCTATATATATATTATGGCAATATAACTTATATATATTATATTTCTACCGGGATGATCCCGTCGCCCACCAGCTGCTATTTCAAAGACATATACCTCAAAATTTATCTCCCTTTTCACAAAAAATAAGGAATTAAAAAAACACATGAAAAAGTTTTCTTAAAACGTGAAAATTTTCCAATTTTTGAAAAGTTCATTTATGTCGAATGTGTTTTTGAAATAAGAGGGGAATGACAAATTAAAAATGCAACGCGATGCTAAGAAATTTATAAAAATCTCAAAACATGTGTGACAGTTTCTTTGAGACGGAACATATCACAAGTGTGTCATGGTCCATTATCACCAATTAACAGGCGGCGAAGATCTAAAGTATTTGCGCGTCCTGCGTGGTCTTTCACAATTTCTTTTTTCAATCTCCTTCCACTTGCTGCGCGATGGAAAAACCATCAGCACTTTTTTCTCTTCAAATTAATCGAAACTTCTCAGAATTATTTCAATCTATACTATTTTTTTTTGTTTTTTTCTTCATTGATGACTAAATACTTTTTGTTTTACAAGACGAGTTTAAGTTTTTTTTTCATTGGACTCATTTTTAGTTTAGGATAAGGTTTCGAGTAGTATAGGTGTGAGAGTATTTTTGAAGTGAATGATGCTCTCAGTATATCATAATTTTGTTATGATTAAAATTATATTAGAAATTACCAATAAAAGTTTGGCCGAAAATATTTAAGTCATTAATTATTAACGAAATGAATCGTTTGACTACACGGAGAAAATTTATTCCTGAAATTTTACTTTTTTGTTGGATAAAGAATTATAAGAGAAAAAAATCCGATAAGTTTATTCAATATTTTGTGAAGTCAAGGAAATTTTACCGAACTATCCCTGAAACGTTAGTGCCCATATCAAGGAAGTATTCAAAATAAACGTTAAAATTTTTTAAAATTTTTATTAAACGTTCAGTTTAAATTATTTTTCAAGTTGCGAACATAAAATGAGAGTATTTTGAACTAGATTAATAAAGTTAAACTATTATCTTAGAATTTTAATTTTGCAAACAAAAATTGTTTGCTTATAACTTGAAAAAATTGTTAAGACACCTATAAATATTTTTCTTTAATTTTGTAGAGTTTTTTAAACGCATCTTTTGAGATCTAATTGAACATTTTTCGTCCACATTAGTCGGAGACATTAAACTTAAAAATCCAAAATTTTTGAAAACAAGCTTTTTGAAAATTTTGTTGAAAAATGTAAAAGTAACTTTAAAAATATCATTACCAACTTGTCGAGCATTGAAAAACACTTCGATTGACCTATTTTTCAACCTAATTCGATCATAAATATCGAAATTATTGGTATTTCAAAAACCAAAAATTGTAAGGAAAGTCTTACTTTTTTTAAATGTGGAAGTAAGTTATAAAGTATTACGTATAACATGCATAACATTAAAATTTACTTTAGTTTATTTATTTTAACATAATTCGATCAGATATACATTATTGTTATTTTAAAAACAAAAATTATGGAAAATATCATTTTCTCAATTTTCTTGTTTAAAGACATTACTTTTAACGTCAGGAATTGAAAAATCACATTTTCATAAATACTTCTAAATTATGAAAAAATTAAAAATTAATTTTAAAGATCTCCATTTAAGAAGCAAAGTGTTCATGAAATGAACACAATAAATTTATCTTTTAACTTGGCAGCGGTTTTTTAAACATTTTATATTTTAAAAAATACTTTTTTTTATCTATTGTTACTTTAAAAATTTGCTTTTCCAAAATTTAATGAAAATTCTTAATTACTTAAAAAATATAATTTTTCTTACGGTTTTTCATTTAATTTAATTAATTGAACAACTCGTACATAGTAAATGCCAAAATATTTCTAACGGAAACTTAAATTAAAATTCAAAATTTATTTCAATAAAAGTTGGCAAAATTTTCAATTGTTTCAATTTTTTAAAATTATTTTCGGAAATAGAAGTATTTTTTAAAAAATTTAGTTTCATTTTTTCAAGAAACAATTTTTCGAAATTTCTGAATTCAATTTTTCAAAACTTTAATACTTTTTTTCACCTTTAAAATTTAATACTTTTTGTTAGACAAAAATTTTAAAACTTATTCGTATTTATTTTTCCCTTCGGAATTAAAATTTCAAATAATTTCAATGAAAAACCTCATGAAATATAATTATTTCTAAAATTTGCAACTGTAATTTATCCAAAAAATTTTTTTTAGAATTTTTAAATAAAATTATTAAAAATCTTTAATAATTTTTGAAGAAAAATAATATTGTTAATAATTTTTTTACATAAAAATTCGCTAATATTTTTATACTTCTACTTTTATAAAATTTTCAAGGAATTGAATGTAAAAACCTTTTAAAATTTAATTATTCCCTAAAACTCCTGTTATAACGGTTTAAATACTTATTGAATTATTTTTTAAAATTTTAACTGAAATTTTTGTTAAATCAATTCCTATGAGCATTCAACTACGATAATTGAATTATTTAAATACAATAATTTTTGTAAATTCATAAAATGATATAATTTTAAAAATATAATTATATTTAAACTTTCAAGACAATTCTTAAAGAGGAAAAAATAAAATTCTTTAAAATATAAAATTTTACAAAATTTCCAATTGTTTCAATTTGTTAAAATTATTATTCAGAATTTAAGTACTTTTTTCGTTAAAAAATTTTAATTAATATTTTTCAAAAACCTAATGTTTTAAAAATTTCCAAGTTACTGTTTTCAAATTTTAATAACTTTTGTAAAATAAATATTTGACTCATTATTGTTCTTTATTTGTTAAAAATTTTTAAATACTTAAAAATTTGAACTGCAAGTCTTCAAAAATTCAATTCATTTTCTAGAATTTTTTAATTATATTATTCAATATTTAATCTTTTAAGAAGCTAACAAATTAAAGCACTACACATTTAACACAATTTTCTACACATTTTTTTACACACAGTCTACAAATTATCTTTATATCTTTTGACATATAAATTTCAGTTATGAAACAAAACATTGTAATAAAACAAAGCTAAGTTCAGATGAAAACATATTATTTTGATTATTATAATATAATTACAATTATGCTACTATATATCTAATTTTTACTGAAAAATTCATTAAAATATTATAAGAAACAAATTTTCTCCGTGTAGAGAACAAAATGATTATTTCCTTCTTTTTATTATACGTGGGGAATTTTGATTCAATTATTTTATCATTGATTTCTGCTTACTCAAAAAGCATGCGATTAATGTGTGTAAAAAATTTTTTTTTATCTTCCCTCTAAATTGAAATTCTCCATTCATCTCTGAATACTTATTAATTGAACAAAGGCATAGAAGTTTTTTTTTGTGATTTCTTTTTTGTTGTCACTAAGCAATGATGAGGACATAGTATATTTCGTCTCTCTATATCTATATGTATTGAGAAACGAAAAACTCGCGCTTCAATCCTTCATGATCCGTGAAATTGCTTCCTTCAAAGACCAAGAGTCATCTCTGATCAAAGTGAGTTTTGAATCCGTCCATTTTTGACCGGGAGCGTATAAAATGATCTATGATTGAAACGCGACCGTGACTTCTTCCTCTTGATTTTGTAAATATAACGAAGCAAATTATATTACCTCTCTCTCTCTCTCTCTTTTCGCTTTTCGTCTATCAAACTATATTATGTAGAGGGATTTGAAATGTCGGGGAAATGAAAGAATTATTTGAAAATCAATAGAAAGACGGGGGAGACCCTGTAATTTTCTTGATGGTTTTTGTTTGGCGGTTTCAGTTTCAAGCAATTAAGCCACTTGATTCAAGCTTCCCTTTCACAAAACGATTGCTGAATGGCCTCCACCTTCTCCTGATTGTTTTCGGTGTGTATTTCGTTCTTTTTCCCACGTTGAATCTTTATATACAGAGGCGATAATAATCTTTATACAAAAGCCCAAGATTTTCTGGAAAAAAAGGAATCGCCAGTGATTTATAGACAAGACTTGGACAGAAAAGTAGAAACAAAAATTAAACATAAAATAAGTAAATTATTTTTATTTTCAAACTATGATAATTTACATTTGTTTTTATTTATTTTCATTTCTGGCGTCTTTATTTTTTCCAACATATTTTATTCTCTACCATTTCGTTTTTATGACTTTTAGAATATTTTACTTGTATTTCAATTTACTTGTCTTTTTTTGAGTCGTGGATTTTTTTTTAATTTTAGTGAAATGTAATTAAAATAAAAAAAGAATTGACTGTTAATAAGAATTATTTTGTGAATAAAAAAGTCGTATTAATTATGAGTCGTAATTAATGATTAACAATAGATTTGACACAAAAATTTAATTTTATACTTATTCGTTGACCTTTCAGTGATTTCTGAATTCAATTATTCGAAAAATAAATAATTTTGTTAAATAACTGTACATGCTTGTTATTTATTTTCCCACGGGAAATAATATCTTTGAACTAAAAATGTAATTACGACTCTTCATGATTTCTTTTTAAAGTTATTAAGGTGGATTAATTAAGAATATAAAATCAAAAAAAATTATTATTAAATTTCTATTCAAAAATTGTTATTATATAAATAATAATTCAATTTAAAAAAATTTTTAAATTCATACAATTTTTTTTTAATTTTAAATAATTTTTTAAAAGAATATTTTGAAATTTTTAAAAAGTAATCAAGTGTTAAAGAATTTTATAAATACCTATGTCATTATAAAATAAATTTTATTTCTACTTTTATAAATGAAAATATACTATTTTTCAAAAATTTCAATTTTCTTGTACGCAATTACTTTTATAAATTTATTAATTTTTAAATTTGCAACTGAAATTTTTTTAAAATTTAAATTAAATACATATAAAAATACCAATTATTTTTAATGAATCTTTTACAAAATTTCAATTATTTAAAAACTTTCTAATTATATATTTAAAAAATTTTTAAATTGTTAAGATTTACAAAGTTCACGATCAACGATTTAAGAGAAAATAAGTTTTCTAACCAAATTTTGCATAATTTTCCCTTGAGTAATTTTTTACAAATTTTTCTCATCATCATCATTGATAAAAAATTTTTTTATTCTGTTGCAATATTTCAAGGAAAAATAGAAAAAGGTCGCATTTTTTAAAAATAAATTTTAAAAAGTCTCCTTTTCTAAAAATAGTCGAAAAAAAGTCGAACTATATCCGAAGCCTACGAATGAAATTTTCGCTACAATTTATAAAATATACTGTCAATTATAATGTTTCAGGTGTGTATTGTTTTGGTCAGTACTGCGCGTTATTTATTTTTTTGGACACTCGACTGTCAATTATAAAATAATTTTAGACAATACTGGGCCCTATTATTGTATTTTCGTGGCTTGAAATATGATAATAACGCCTTCAAAGGAGTATATTGTACTCTTAAGTTTCATGTTCGTGTTACACTTTCCTGGAAGTACGAAAACAAAAGACTAGACTTACATTACAGTGCAACATTCAATTGTGCGTGTTGTTTTCTTGTATTATTTTTCGTTTGTCACTAAGTTTTTTTTTCGGACAAAGTTTTTGACTTTTAAAATAGTTTATATTTTTATTCAGTTGTAATACTTTACAAAAATTAGATTTTTAATACATTACATTTTTTGTTGACTTTTAATTTATTAACACGAAAAATTAGTTTATAAAAAATTAATAGAAAATAAATAAAAAGTAAATAAAAAATTACATGATCTATTTGAATTAAATTGCAATTCGATTAAAATTAAAATATCCAAATAAATAATAAATAAAATACATAAGGTAAATAAATATTCGAAAGGGAAAATCCGAGTAAATAATAAATGAAATAAATATTCGAATCAAAATATCCAAATAACCAAAAAAGTAAACAAAACTAATGAATTCACCCGAGAAATTTTCTTCTAATTTACCCTCACCGAAAAAAGGAAAATAAAGATTTAAAAACCAAAACTGGAACGAAATTTGATCCCTCAAAAACTAACTAACGTGAATGGATCATAAATTTTTAGCTTTCGAGTCTACAAACAGTTTGATTTAGGTTTACAAAAAATAATGTTCCAGTTCGGTTCAAGTATTTTATTATTTTACGAGGCAGTGAACGCTGTAAATCACGCGGGAAAAAAATTTTCTCTCCAAAATTTAAAAATACCGCATTTTAAAATTTAAAGTAAGATCAATTTTTTGGTATTTAAATTTTTTTGAAGAAAAATTTATTTTCAAAGGCGCAAACATTTCTGTTTTTACTCTTATATAATATACATTATATATTTAAGGCCCTTGAATCATTTTGTCTGCGTTTTGAAGTTATAAATCATTTTTTTCAAAAAGATAAAGAAAAAAAATTTCCCCTCTGGCTGTAATTTGACACTTGAAGAATCAAGTGGCACTTGAAGAATTTACATTCCACAGACAAGTGCAGACCTCCCTGATTGGATTCACATTCAGAAAATTTTTTCCTTTCCTTCTTTTTTGTTTGTTTATTATCATTTGAATGGAAATTGTGAAAGAATTTCTTTTTCCACTCAACTTAAGGATCTACTATAATATAAAGATATTACATAATTCAATGGATGAATAAATAATAATTTTATTAAAAATGGAAAATTGGTTAATTATAAAATTTATTTTTTAGTCTTAGAATTTATTCTAATTTGTGAAGTGCATTTTTTTTTGCCTAGAATTGCCAGCACCCTCAATAATAGTTTTAATGATTAATTAAGCAAAGAGAAAATTTTTAAAATCTACTCTTAGAGAAATAAATTTTCGAGAGATGAAATATTTACAAAGTCAAAAAGAATCTTGTGTTTGAGATAAAGATTTTTTTTTGTGTATTCAAAAAACAAAATATATGTATAAGTTGACAACAAACATGATCGAGGAAAAATGAACCCCAATCATTTCTAAAATCTATTAAATTTTGAAGGTGAAGAAGAAGAAGAAAAAAACCCGAGAAATATTATTTAAATCTGTGTGAAACTTTACACTGTGTATATTATTAGTGTATTAGATAGCGAAATCTCGCATATTTAATGAGCTTATAAGAGTATATTTCCTGTGGCATTCGAGAATGATATTAATCACATAATATTAAGGTGAAAGCTTAACGTGTTCAAAACATTAGAGAAACAAGTCCAACAAACGACAAATCAGCCTCTTCCTCATTTATATTTTAAATCACGATATTTTTCTTGTTTCATCCTTTTCGTATATATATATATAGTATGTGTGGAGCCAAAATCATTTTCTCAGTTACACATGTCGTTGGACTCGAAGTCATAAAAATGGCTTTTTTATTTTCCATGTCTCTGCGCGAAACGAAATAAAAACATTTATATTTATATATTTATACGAAATGTGAGGGAAAAAAAGGAGCCAGAATCCCGTTTTGCCGATTAATCTCATCAGGGGGATCAGTGTCTAGTGTTTCAAGAGCAAAGATAGGCCTCCTCTTCGTATAGCCTTAGGAAGGTCGAGGATTCACGTCAGATCTTAGGTGGGATAATGTGCCTCCCCTTTTTACCCAAAATTCCTTTTTTATTCTCGTCACAGTGCGCATTTTTTATTATATAGTAAAACGACGAGTTTACAATATTTTTATCAGTAAGAAATCTTTTTCTGGTGTATATAAGGGCTTTAGGGCACATTTCCGTTGTCTATGATCTACCGGCGATTTCATCAAACAGAACGAATGAGAAGTCCTACCTGCACAACCTGGCCCCAATGAACTACAAAACACGAGATTGAATTTATATGTGCCTCTCGACGGTATGTAACTTGCTTTATGGTTCGAGTTTTTCTCTCTCTCTCTCTCTTTCTTTCTTTCTTTCTTTTTTTCCCTTCTTTTTTATTTTCATCTCCCTGATCATTATTCTGAGCTCTCAACCTATCTTCCTCTATCCTCCAACTCCTTCCTCTCCATTATTTTTTCCATCGACTACTGTAATTGTTCGATACTATATATATAATGATATAGTTTCCACTCGTTCGCCTTTCCCATTTTTTCTTCTTCTAATTTTCAAACAAATTGTTCGAGCTTTAAATTATTTTCAAATTAATTTTTTCAAGGATGGGCATAGAGGATATACGAGACGAATGAATATTGTCTATTTTGTTATTAATAGTACTTTTCATTGTTTCTAAACCGAATTTTGAAGATTGTTCCTTTTTTATGTCGAGTTTCACTTAACACAGTTTCTATTAATTTTAATTTTTTTGTAAAATATTTTTAATATACATACTCGAAGTGTTATTTAGGAATAAGTGTAATTATTTAACTTTTTTATTTAATAAAGTAGCATTTCTCAATGGGACCTTTGAAGTCGCCTTTGGAAATTTTGAAATTTGTAGCTACTGTACCTAAATAACGCTACTTTTGTAAAAAAAAATTAATTATCAGAAAATTTAAAATGTAACAAGTTTTGTTTCTTTTTTCGATAAAATGTAAAAAGTAAATTTTTAACTGAAAAAAATCTATTTGGTGCACTTATATAATTCCGTTTTGACAAAGCTGCTAATCTGCTAATTTAATCAAATGATTATGAACCCTAAGTATCGAAATTTAATCCCTATTTTTAGATATGTATGTATGTATCTATCTATCAATGCACAATTTGCAAAATTTTCCTCTTTTATTACATCTGAATTGTAGAATACTTTTATAAAATTTAAAAACTATTTTCTCGGAGCGAAAAATAAATTTTATTTGACAGAAATAAAAAAACATACTTCTCTGGATGAATGTAATTACAAAAAGTTGCCTTTCCTTCAGTTAACACGTGATTCGGGAGTGCTCGAAATTACTAAAATCGTGAGTTACCTTTTTTGCACCACAAAGACGACACCATACGAGTGCAGCACCAGATTGAAACTCCGGTACCAAGAGCAGCTGTAAAATATTTGTTAAATTCGAGTACAAAATTTTCAAACTTTCATATTATTTAGTCGACACTTTTTGCATCAATAACAAATATAAATAAATACTGGCCATTTTTAATTATTTATTAATTGGAGCATTATTTTATTATATAATCTGTAAATTTCATTATATTTTTAAATATAATTATTATTTTTTTATTTAAATAGGATTATTTTATATATAATCTGTAAATGTTACTATACAAAAAAAAAGAAACACTTTTCTTTACCCTTTCACAATTGAATAAAAATAAAGTTTTTTGACATAAACAAGAAATAAAAAATATCGACCAAAAATAACCCGATTTTGAAGCCACCATTTTGAATTTTGAATCATTTTCGGCCATGAATTTGAATTTAACAAACCGAAACCCCCAATTAAGTATTTTCAGATCAGAAACCAGATCCCTTACCTTTTAAGAGAAAACTTTCATTTCATTTTGATATATAAAGAAAATGATTTAATACTTGCATAAAATCTATTTTATGGTAATTTTTGAGAGGATTTCAGTAGACAGACCATTTTTTGAAGTTTAATTTTTCTTAAAAATTGAAAGATTTTAAAACCCATCAGTAATTTTATAGAATAATATGTTTCTGTATATCAAAGAAAAATTACTGAATGAAAAAAGTATTTTTTACAATTTTTAAAGCATTTTTTGAAAAAAAACATTATTTTTAGGTTCAAAATGCTTTAAAAATACCATTAGTATACAATTTTTTAATTGAAAAGAAATTTTCAATTTAAAAAGAATGTTTTTTTCAATTTTTATGCTTTTTAAGTGTTAAACATTTTTTTTCAATAAACTAGAAAAGTTTATGAACATTTCTGGCACAGAAATCTTTTTTTTTACTAGACTATGAAATGTTAAAGAACAGTTTTTTTTTGTAACTCATGATGATGATTTTTTAAATAAATCAATCATAATTTTTTTATATCTTATATTTTAATTGCCTAATTACGATATGAAATTAGTTAGAGAAATGAACCAATGATTGAATCGAGTGGAAATAAGTCAAGAAAATTGGGTTTTTTAGAAAACAATTTTTTCCATTCCACTATGTTATTCTGAATAAATTTCAAGTACTACATATTTTCGGAAATAAGCCCTTTCATTTAAATAAGGCTCTTTTTAATAATTAAATCGAAAATCAATTAGAAAAAGTCAGGATCAGTTTGTTTTTTTAGAATTAATTTTTTCCATTATACTATATTATTTTGAACAAATTTAAAGCATTAGAGATTTTCGAAAATCGATTGGAAGAAAGTCAAGAACAATAATTTGTTTTTCAGAAAACAATTTTGTTTCATTTCATTATAGTATTTTGAACAAATTTCAAGTATAACATTTTCGGAAAAAATATTTTTTCAAAAAAAATTGATTTTGATTATTTTTCAGTCGATTTTCAATTTAATTATTTAAAAGGGCCTTATTTAAATAAAAGGGCTATAATTTCCGAAAATGTCTAGTACTTGAAATTTATTCAAAATAACAGTGGAATGGAAAAAAAATGTTTTCGACAAAAACCAAATGATTTTGATTCTTTTACAGTCAATTTTCGATTTAATTATTAAAAAGGGCCTTATTTAATTAAAAGGGCTAAATTCCGAAAATGTCTAATACTTTAAATATATTTAAAATAATATAGTAGAATGAAAAAAATTAATTTCAAAAAACAAATTGATCCTGATTTTTTCCAATCGATTTTCGATTTAATTATTAAAAAGGACTAATTTTCGAAAATATCTAGTACTTGGAATTTATTCAGAATAACATAGTGAAATATAAAAAAATTCTTTTCTAGAAAAACAAATTGATCTTGGCTTTTTTCGAGTCGATTTTTTGATTTAATTATTAAAGCGGGTTTTATTGGTTTTGTGTTGTTGTACCAACGTTGTAAACTTCAAGCATGTAATGTTTACTTTAAATGCTTAAAAATTGTACAAATCGATTTCTTCGTTCGGTACTTTTTTTGTAGTGTTACTAAAATATATTTTCTACAAAATTACAAAGGGATTTTAAAATTTATCAATTTTTAAGAATAATAAATCTTCAAAAAAGGTCAGAATATTTTCTATTCATTGATTTCCTTTCAAAAAATTAATGTAAAAATAATTTTATGGGAGATTTAAATAATTTTCTTTTGATATAATAAAAAATATAGTCGAAATGTTTTTTTCGATTCTGCCTTGGCGGTCATTGACATACAGAGCATGACATTTTTATGCGGCCATAGATGTCAGTGACACTGTGAAGGGGTTAATTAATAAAAACCACAATTCCCCTTCTGATAAATAGAAAATATTTTTTTAAAAATGAAAAATAGAATTTTTGTTGAATAAAAATAGAGAATATTTTTTTTTCAAAGAACGTGACTTGACGGGTTAAAATAAAATATAAAAATTCTACTATATAGAAATATGTGAAGATGTGATTAAACAAATTTCTGAATATACATATGTGCGTGTGTGTTTAACACAATATTATATGATGGAGAATCATTAAGAAATAGTCGGCACTTGAACAGTAGCTGTCAGTAGAAGTGCTAAGTCAAAAAATCAACACAACTCATGGGAAGTTGTTCTGTCGAAACTGTCCAGGGGTTCGCTTCTCCTCGCGCTCAAAATGAAACCTCACTTTGTCGATGAATTACTCGGCAGTATCTGTATTTTGTTGTCTAGATCCACCGAACTTTTTTTCTCCAGTGGCTGCGGACCCATCAAATGATGAGAGTTCTTCTTCCCCTTGACTGCGGTGGATGACTTATTTCTTTTTAAAATCGCCCCCCTCCACTCTCTGTCTTTTTTTCTCTCTCTTTCTCTCTCGCTCGTCTTCTCTTAACTTAATATTTCCTCAGTTGAATAGGACTCCCATTCCTTGCGGAGGTAATTTCGACTCAAGCGCAGAGAATGATAATTTTCTCTCTCCTTTTTCGTGAGGGGTCAAAGAAATCTGAAAATACTTTTTCTGCTTGCATCATTATAGAATTTATGCGCCCACCTATATACGTTATACTTGATAACATAATTTTTTTCCAAATTATTTTTTTTCATTCTTTATTCGACTAATATTTGAAAAGTCATTTTCTCAGCTTTTCAATTCTTACTTTTGTAGTTCTGTTTTTTAATTTCTTATTCGTTTTTCTTAAGCCTTTCGTTCTTTCGGAACGTTCAAATGAACGAATTATTAGTTTTTTGTGCTTCAATATTTTGAAAAATTACTAGTCTAAGATGAAAATTAATTAGTTAAAAATTAATTTGTTTATTAAATATATAATTCGATCTTTGATTAAAAAGAATATTTAATATTTGGTTGTACATTTTTATTATTTAATTTAGTAATTAACATTACATTTCGTAATTCAAAATTATTTTTTACTTTCCTAAACATAAAAATAGTTAAAATTAGGAAAAGTAAAAAACCGTGTAGTAAAAAGTAAACATATTTTTAATTTAATTTCAAGTTATGAATATATTTAAAAACTACTTTCGTAAATAATTTTTAAATATAATTTAACAAATATTTTTTTAGACATAAAAACTTTTAGTAACATAAAGTGATTAAAGATAAAATATTTGTAAATGTCTACAAATGTTTAAAACTTGCGTAAAGTCTCAGGTTTGAATATATAATAGTGAGAGAGGAAGAAGTCTGATTTTAAGATAAACATTTTTATGTTTTGGCTACAAAGAGAAACAGGAAACAAAAAGATTGACCGACTTGACTTGAATTACAATTTTGAAAATTTTAAAACAACTCACGTATTTGTTTCTAATTTTCGGGGGTGAAATAAAAATTTTCAAATTCCAACTGTAGTGTAAATATATAATTGTCAAATATTTCCGAACTGAGAATTTATTTTTGAATAACAAAACGATCTTTTGTTATTGCTGAACAAGAGACAAAAATAAAGGTTTGTTTTCTTTCCCGTATAGATAATTTTTCCAACAAAACCATCAAACAACCGGATGTGTCCCATTGCTCTATGACAGCTCATAGGAAATACGAGATACGCTTTTTGACGACACGACGCGTGCAACATTACAGAAAAGCAACAAATGCCTCTCGTCTTTTTCATATTTTGCCCTCTTACGACAAGTTTGAAAGAACAATATTGTAACATCTTTTTCTTCTTCTTCTTCTTCTTCTTCTTATTTGTATTCTCGTTATTTTACTAAAGAGTAAGAGTTCGAGTTGAAGAAAAATAATAATAAACCCAGTTCCGTCCTCTCTGTATAGTGACACGACGAACTGTATTTTTTTTTTTGAAATTTTTTTCAGTAAAATATAATGTAGGAGGACAAGAAAAACAAATGATCTTCAAACACTCGTGTAGCTGCGATAATTTAGTTCATTTTTCACTTCCTATTTTTGAAATTGCTTGATAAAATATTTCCATGTTGTAAAATAACGGAATTTTTTAATCTGTCTTCGTACTCGATAATTAATTTTCAAAAAGTAGCTTGAGACTGAAAGAAGTAGTAAAAAAGTAGCTGTCGAAATATTAAACTTAACGACAAATACTTTTAAATAATTTCAAAGTTCTAAAAAAATAATACTTATTTTATAAAATAAATATTTAAATACCTATTTTTGTTTTTACGTGAATTCAAATATATTTATTAAATTATTATAATATTTTCAATGTAAATTTTTTTTGCAAATTTAACCTAATTCTAAAAATTACAATTTATTGTAATTCTTTCAAAATTCGATCAATTTTTTGTTGACATTTTTCAATAAAATTATTTAAAACTTTAAGAATTTTATTTCAAAATAAAAATTTAATTATTATTATACAGGTATACAAGAATTAAAATTTTTAAAGATGTAAATTCAATAATCTTTTGAAACTTAATTATTTATAAAAATTCACACTATAACGCAGCTAAAATTAAATTGTTATCATAAAATTTTATATGAATTTTAATTTTAAATCAATTTAAAATTTATTACTAAAGAAAGTTCTACGTGAATTCAATTATTTAAATACAAAAATAAATAATTTATTGGAAAATAAAATATTTCTTAAAAAATTAAATTCTGTTCAAGAACTTTATCAATATTTCTTTTAAAAATTGTATTTTTCGAAAAATTTTTAAAAAATTTTCAAGAATAATCATTTTTTTTGAAGAATTAAAGTTGTGTTGATAATAATAATGAGATTAAATTAATTTAAATTAACTAATTGAACTAATAATTGTATTTTTAGAAAAAGTTTGTTATTTATAAAAATAATGAATTAAAATAATTAAAACAAATATAAAATTTGTAAAAAGACAAATTCAATTGTTTTGAAGAAAATTTAAGTTCCAATACGAAGAATTTAATTCAAATTGTACTGAAAATAATTGAATACTTCTAAAGAATTTTATAACATTTTCAAAAATAAATTAAATCTATCAACAAATTTTGTTGTACTTTTTTTATTGAAAATAATTAAATTTTTAAATAATTTTATAACTCATAAAATTAATTGAATTCTTGTAACGAATTTAATTAAAAATTTATTATTAATTTATTCAATTCTGTTAGGAAATTTTATTCAATATAATTGTATTCCGGAAAATTTTTGAAATTAACTAAATTTCTACATATGATTTTATTGAAATCTATGAAAATAATTGAATTTGTTAAGATTAAAACTTTTAAAAGTATAATTATAAATATTTGAATTCCTGATAACAATTTTATTATTTATTATAAAAATAATTAAATTCTTGTGTAAATCTTAGTAGAATAAAAAAATTGAATGTTTGCAAAGAATTTTGTAAAAATTAATTTAGAATAATTGAATCGTTTTGGGAAATTTTTTATTAAAATAATTTTTTGTTTATATTTAAAGAGAAAAGTGGTAAATAAATATTGAAAGTTGCACATCAAGTAAATAAATATATCAAATTAATTGTAATCTAAATTTTTATTGTTCGCTACAATTTTTTTTATATTATTTGTATTTTACATCTTCATCAACTACGTTGTTGATTGTAGTAAATTGAAAATAGAGAATGAGGCTTTCAAAATCTAAAAGCAAATAAAAATCCATTTCACATTTTAATGTTTACTTGAAAATAGATTAAGAATATTAAAAAGGGAATTTAAATTATCATTTTAAAAAATAATTTAATAGCAAAAATCACTAAACTTCGCACCTTGACAAAAGTATCAATTGACATCGGAATTAAGGAGGCGCCATTTAATATAATTGGCCTATTTGATCGTACCATTATCATGATTAAATTTCTTTTCGTTTTTTCCGTAAGCGATGTCCAATTCATATTGTAAATTGCATCAGCAATTGCTAAACTCTTCAAAGAAATCATTTTTTTTTATTTAAACTAAATAAAAGAAAAATATTTATCGCCGCAAGAATCGTCGTTCAAAAACATTATAGTGTATTACACGGAAAGAAAGTTATTATAAAATTTTATAAAAGTAGTTGACAAGTATAGGACAAAATGCGATAAAGGTAAATTTTAGATATCAGAAATACTAAACTTTAAAAAAACTTAAATAAAATTTAGTAAAGTTAAATTAAAATTTGTAAACAGTTTTTGATACTTGTCATAACTTTTCTAAAAATCTTATAATTTTTTTTAATGTTTAGTACTTTTGATATTCAAATTTAGCTTTGACGCATTTTCTCCTACACTTGTAACATACTTTTATAAAATTTGATAATAACTTTCTTTCCGTGCACTGAGAAAACATTATACTCGTTTCAAGTAAAAAAATAATTTTAAGTGATTTTGTTTCATTAAAATTAGTTTGTAAGGTTAATTTTAATATATTAAAAATATTTACTGCTTTGATTCAAAAATAATTTTTGTTTGAATAATTATGTTTATTTCAAACATATTTTCTGTTTTGGTTTAAACAAAATATGTTTGAATCAAATATATCGTTTTCTCAGTGTGTAATAACGAGTGAAAATAATTCTTCTAATGGATAAAATAATTATAAGCATACCTTTTCTATCATTATATCACCAAAAATACAATACAAAAATATTTGCATCAAGAATGTTATAAACGTCACCACCATTGTCCAAAATTTTAAATTCATAAAACTCAGTCTCGATAATTGATAAACAACTGTACATAAACTTATCGTAGTTGCAAAGAATTGCATAAACACCATTAAACTAAATAGATCGTTTAATTTTTTCTTCAGTCTGCGGAAATTTTTTTCATCATATTTTCATCATATCTTTGAATATTTAAATACTTATAATTTTTAATTCAGATCTTATTGGTAATAATAACTATATTAAAAAATAATTTTTATTTAATACCTGAAAATGTAAACATGATGCGTGACGCAGTTTTCAACAAGTTCAGATTCTTGTCGATGAATGTCAATTTTATTGTTATCCTTTTCTGTCAATAGTTGAGGAAGTTTCATTAATCGATACATGCATATTTCTAATTGAGCACAAATTTGTTGCATCATAACAGCAGCAACGACCTCAACGGCAGAATATGTTCCCACAGATAATATGACAATAATTGTCTGATACAAATAAGTCATCCAAAAACGAAATGTACTATTAATTTCGTATGGTATCCATGTTCTTAAAATCAGAGTTACATTCTCTCCTTTTGTCAATGGTAGTACAACAATTGTAACTGCAGTTATCAAACAGGTGGTCATAAAAATTTGTGAATTATATCTGAAAAAATGTAGTTTTAATTTTTTATCTATTTTTATAAACTAAATCTATTTTCTCTATGTTTGATCTTTAGTAGAAATACATTATTTTTTAAAGAATATGATTTTTTAATTCTTCAAAAATACGATTACATTTCAAAACAATTTTTGAAAAGAATAAAATTAGTTTCTTCAAACGTAAAATTTATTTCAATTACACTACCGGTCAAAATTAAGAGACCACCCATTTTCAGATGATTGAAAAACATTTTAAAACAAAAATTGTATGGAACCTAAAATTTATTTTTATTTTTATTTTTTAAAAGATGTTAAAATTTTAAAGAGAACAAAATGTTTTAGAAGTTATTTGGCCAATATTTAATTTAGATATTTTTAAAAAATCGTCATTTTCAATGTTTTACAAAATTTGAATAACTTCTAAAATAATGTACGCTTTTTAATGATCTTAGGCTTATTTTAAAGGTCATTTGTTCAACTATAAGACTTACTTAAAGGCATTAACGTGTAATTTTTTTCTTAAAAAATGCAGGCCGTCAAACTTGGACCAAAAAAATTAAAAAAATTTGGAACAATTTTTCTGTACTAAAAACTATTCTAAAAAATATTTAAAACATCATATGGTGTAGATTTTTCAAAAAAATTTAATAAAAAAAATACGTTTTAATTTTAAAAATTATATTTCTGTTAATAAGAATGTTCCAAATTTTTAAAATTTTTTTGGTCCAAGTTTGACAGCCTGCATTTTTTAAGAAAAAAAAATTACACGTTAATGCCTATAAGTAAGTCTTACAGTTGAACAAATGACCTTTAAAATAAGCCTAAGATCATTAAAAAGCGTACATTATTTTAGAAGTTATTCAAATTTTTGTAAAACATTGAAAATTACGATTTTCTAAAAATATCTAAATTAAATATTGGCCAAATGACTTCTAAAACATCTTGTTCTCTTTAAAATTTTAACATCTTTCAAAAAATACAAATAAAAAAATTGTAGGTTCCATACAATTTTTGTTTTAAAATGTTTTTCAATCATCTGAAAATGGGTGGTCTCTCAATTTTGACCGGTAGTGTAAATGTGACAAAACTTGTAATTGTATCAATTTATTCAAAAACCTAATGTTTTTAGAACTTTTACATTAAGTTGTTCAAAATTTCAATAATTTTTGTCAAACGAAAATATTAAAAAACTTATTGTTATTTATTTTAATTGAAAATAAAACATTTCAATGTAAAACCTTTGAATTTTACTTTTACAAGAATTAAAATGTAAAAATAACAATTATACATTCTACTAAATTGATATTCTAGGTAATGTACGAAATCATTAGATAATAATAATTATTATTAAATTATTCGAATTTTGTTATTGTAAAAATTCTAGTGATAATTAAAAAATTAAAAAATTTATAATTTAATTTATTTAAAAAATTTTGCACTAACCTGTCATTTTTGTGAAATTTAATTCTTATTGATATTTCATGATTATTTTGAGGAATGCATTTTGAGTCTAGAAACATTTCCTTAAATTTGATAAAATCATTACGATATATGGTGAAGTAAGTCATTTTAAAACACAATACAATTAAACCGGCAAAATAGACAACATTATCTGTTAGCTGATCAATATTATCAAAATTTAGGCATATACTCACTAAAAAAGTCACCGTATGAAAGTACATTAAAATTAATACAAAAATATTATAAATACTGTAAATGAAAATTGTCCATTTTGATGTGAAATTTGTTGGTCGCCAAATTCCAAAATATTTCATAACAGTAAATGATAATTCGGCAATTGGAAACATTGTTTTCATTATTGTTTTTGAAATAAGATTTTTTAATTAAAATTTTCTTATCCAAATGTTTTTAAATCAGATTTTACAGTTCAGATAAATTAAATTTTTTAATTTAGACTTTCGAATTAAAAATTAAAATATTCCAAATTAAATTTGTTTTTATTTCTCAAAAATTCTTAATATCGTCACGCAATTTTTAAAAGCGTAACTATTAATTTCTCAAATGGACCGAATAACTGAATAGGATCAATAAAAAATTAAAGATAATTTGTTGTTCAAAAAATAGAGCAACTATTTTGTATAATTTTGATTTTAATTTAAAAATTTGAGTATAATATTTTTCACTTCTCAGTAATGAAAGAAACGAATTTAAATATGAAATTATTGAAAAGTTTAGTAGCAACATCTAAGAAATTCTTTATTGTTTTTGCTGTATCTATATATATATGAGTTCTTATTAACAAATCATTTGATAAATTTCTACCTTTGACAAAATTGGCAAAAGCGACTTACTCACTGAGTAGTGTAAAGAACACTGTCTACAAAATACATAAATTTAATTTTCCAGGGAGCAAAAAAGTAGAAAGAGAATATTTAAAAATGTGCGTATGCAATTTATAAATTGAGAGGATAATTATCCTTGTAATTATAAGTTACTTGCACCACGCTCTTAGATTCAGTAATGAAGTTTAAATACTAATTTCAGGTATTCTCGTTTGTCGTCAATATTTTTTTGTACAACCAACCCTATTAGATGAATAATTAATTATTCGATCTCACAAGAAGTGTGCATTTAATTTCAGTCGATCTAGAGACACCGCAGAGAATAGACATTCATACTTTATATGAATAGAGAAAAAATTGTGAATTTATACTCGAAATATTTTTTGTTTATATAGTGAATTATTGTTGAGTTGGCGCAAAAAATAGTTATAAACACAAATTATACAAAAAATATTATTATTATTATTATTGATTATAATAATCTTCGTATTTCATTCTTACATTCTGTCTGTCCACACTTAAAAGTTAATATTCGCGTATGCTTGACAAATCGAAAATATGCAGGTGTTTTTCCTGATTTAAAATAAAATAATATGTGAATTAGAAAATTTCTAAAAATTGTGATTAACAAATATATTTTTGAAATTAAACAGTTATAAGAGTATTATTATTTTATATTAAGAATATTGTTATTGTAACTTCTTCAAAATTATTTTCAACAATTCAATTTAATTTCTCATTAAAATTGTGTAATTTTCCATTAATTTGGAAGAGAAGTATAATTATTGTTCCAGTTCATAAAGATGGAGATAAAAGAAATGTTACGAATTATCGTCCTATCTCTGCTCTAAGCGTAATTGCAAAGATCTTCGAAAGTGTTGTTTATGTTTTTTTTATTATCAAGTGGATCAATTAATTATCGATGAGGAACATGGATTTATGTTGTCAATAATGCTAACCGAATCTTGGGTTTGGTCATCAGAAGTGCTTTGAACTTTAAACATATGAAAACACTAAAAATTCTGTTTTTTTCTCTTGTTAGACCGATTATCCAATTTTATCTATTTTACAATTTTCAATTCCGCTTAGACCAGCCAGGCATCCTTCTATGTTCAGACAGTCTCTCTGCAGAACAAACTATCGTTAGAACTCAGTTATAGTAAGACTATGCAGAGAAGCAAATGAGTACCAAGATGTCCTTGAATTTTATAGTGCTTCTCTTGGTATAGTTTTGTTGCGACTTTACGTAGAGTGATCTACAGCATAGAACATTAAGTCCAATACTTCGAAATTTGTTAATTTAGTTATTAATCTTAAATTAAGTACTTTGTACAAAAGGGCACTGCCCGTTGATTTGTAAATAAATAAATAAAATTTTAAAGTTTACTAAAATAAACTAAATTTTACTAAACTAAGCTAAAAACAAATATCGAAATTTACTAAAAATCTAAGCGATTTTAAATGTATACTAAAAAAATCTTAATTTTGTTAAACTAAGCTAAAAACAAATATCGAAATTTACTAAAAATCTAAGCAATTTTAAATGTTACAAGAAGAAAAACTAATTTTTACTAAAAACGAAATTGCAAAACTGAATTCAACTAATTTAATTTAGCTCTGTACTGAAATAAAAATGAAAAGAATACGAAATGCTAAAAAATAAACAATTTTATAAATACTAAAAATATTAATTTTTTCTTCAAACTAAAATTGCACAAAAAACAACAATTGAAATATAAACAAGGTACTAAAATATTTACATACTTTATTAAAAAAAAATTTTACTATGAAATATTATTTGTTCTTGTAAAGAACAATTAAAAGAAAAATAGTGTACTAAAACTAAAGATAATGTATACGTTTAAATAAAATAATAAATAATAATCCAAAATTTAAATAAATATTCACGAAAGAATTCAAATATTTTTCCAAATGTCGTTAAATTTTTTGCAGGAATTCAATTATTTTCAAAACAATTTTAATTCCATTCCTCGGCAGAATTAAAATATTTTAGATTTTTTCCTAAAGCTTTAATAAACTCTTCGAAAAAATTCAACACTTTTAATAAATACTAAAAATTCTTTGCAGGAATTAAATTATCTTTAATCCAATTTATTATAATAAATTATCTGACTCATACTACAATACAAATCTTCCTTTCTGCAATAGTTTTAAAATGCATTTGTTATTTCTAATTTAATAATAGAACGTCCAAGCGTTCATCCTGCCAGAAGGATGTTCCAAAAATAAGGCTTTTAAAAAAAGGGAATTCAATTTTTCTTTTCCGGAACTCCTTGGGATTAAAGTAGACGAAAAGACGAAAAAATCCATATATTTGACATTTTTAAATAATAATATTAAACCATTTTTCAAAGCCCTCAAACTTGCTGTTTCTAAAAAGTAAAAAAAAACAATTTTTCGTAAATTTAATGTAAAATCCACAAAAATCAATATATTTTCGCCGGTCCAATACTACTACTTGATACCGTTTTTACAACAAAATTTTTTTTATTTAAAATGGTTAGTTGTCAATTCACAGAAAAAGCAATTCACAGAAAGAAAAGACGATCGGAGTTTGGGGCCAAGAGTAAGCGATTTCAATTGAAGGGAAATGGTATAAATAGGTTGCAGAATACAGCCTATAGGCGTCTCTGCAAAAATATTTGTTAAATAAAATGAGAAAAAGAAAAAAATTAGTTTATTTGTCCCGTCAGTGAAAATAGGTATATGATTTACTAATTAAAAATATTGATAAATTGTTCTTTTGTTGGAAGGGGGTTGGTTTTGGGTTCGAAACCTTCCAGTACCAAATATATATCGAACCCAAAACCAACCCCCTTCCAACAAAAGAACAATTAATCAATATTTTTAATTAGTAAATCATATACCTACCCACGTGAAAAAGTTCCCGGGAAAGCACTCCTAGGAAATTCCAACAAGAAATTCCAACAAGAAATTCCAGCAGGAAATTCCAGCAGGAGATTCCAATAGGAAATTCCGGTAAAAATGTTGACAATTTAGTTTCCAATTTATCCCAAAAAATCAGATTTTCTAAATAAAATTTAAAAGTTTTGTTAATTACGATTAATAAAATCAATATGTAATAGTGGAAGAAGGTCAAAATTTTAAAATTCAAGATATAAATAGATTTTGTATAAACTGTACAATGAAGAAATTATTAAATATATTTTGTAACATTTTTGTAAAATTAACCTAATTTATCGTAAATTGTCAGATTTTCAACATAAAATTTCAGAGTTTTGCTAACAAGAAATTCTTAAAGAAAATCTCGCTTTTAATTTTTAACCAAAATTTGGATGAATGTTTTTGCAATTTCATGGAAAGTTTTCCGGAGTACTTGAGGATTTATCACTTTAAACAATACTCTTACAAATATTTATATAGATTTAATTTTTTTTTATTTTTTTTATATTTGTAAGAGTATTATTTAAAGC